>CM076575.1:1901847693-1902077865 GCA_034641835.2 Pinus albicaulis | reverse complement strand
ATACATTGCACATGTAGTGGGAGTATTGAGCAGGTTTATCTCAAACCCAAGGAAGGAGCATTGGAAAATAGTGAAGCAATTTTTCAGATATTTGCATGGCACTAGTGATTATGGCTTGTGCTACCAGGGTAGACCATGATTATAAAGAGTGTTGGACATTCATGGTTTCGTTGATGCTAACTGGGCTGGAGATCTAGACCAAAGGAGATCTACAAGTGGGTATGTGTTTAGCCTATTTGGAGATGCAGTCAGTTGGATGAGTAAAAGACAGTCTGTAGTGGCTCTTTCAACTACAGAGGCAAAATACATGGCAGCCACTCATGCAAGCAAGGAATTCGTTTGGTTGCAGAGATTGTGTTCAAGTATGGGGTTGGTGCAGTAAGCTATAACGATATACTGTGATATCCAAAGTGCAATTTTCTTGGCTAAGAACCCTGCTTATCACTCAAAGACAAAGCACATTCATGTTCAATATCACTTTGTGAGATATATGGTTGAAGCTAAAAGGGTGTTGCTTGTAAAGGTGGACACTTTGAAGAATGTTGCAGATGCATTGACAAAGTTTGTGAGAACTCAGAAGTTCTCTTGGTATAGAGAAATAATGGGTGTTGCCAAGCTGGGCTAATGACTCAGCTCTCTTCTGGCCCCCTGTAGAAAGAAAACAACAAGTGGGATTATGTTGGGTTTGTGTTATATTATTTCCACAACTAATCACGTGTGGGGGGGTAACAGGGGGGGCGATAGGCCCCCATATATGTTGCGCTAGGCTCAACGTTGGGGGGGTCACAGGGGGGGCGGTATCCCCCCTTGTCAGGGTCAGGGGTAGTGCCCCATAAAAATTTTGGTCCTTATTTTCTGGTGGGCAGACCCGCCCATGGTTTTTTGCATGGGTTTGCACATGGTTTTGGGGTATGATGGTTTTTAGACCCTAGTATTTTGTAGATCTAGTCAAGGGAACTATGGTTATGTTCTAATCTAGGGTTAATGGATTGGGGTTTATGTATGCTTCGGCATGTATATATACGTGTTGTAACACTAAAAGGAATATAATGAAAAATCAAGCCGGTCATCCCGATTTGGGATCCAGGGGAAAATCTCTGTGCTTATCTATTTTATGTTTTATGCTCTTGCTACTGTTTATTTTATGTCTTTAAGATTCGTTTGGAGATAATTTCCATACAGGGTTAAAATCTATAATGTGATTGATTATTATGCTTTCAAAAAAAAAAATTATACAAAATTAGAAGGCTAAGTGGCATAACAAGTTCACTGCTTAAGATAAACTCTAACTAGTGAACTAGATTTTTTTTTCCATATCTAAGATATCAAAAGACATGTTTGATATAATTTCTCTTAGCCTTTATGAATTGGGTATATTTTTTTAGAATGAAAATTTCAAGCTCCATACTATTTGAGGATAAGATAACCCCACTCATGGACAACGACCACTATTTGAGATTTTATTGAAAACCAATCTTCTAGAAAGTGTTTATCAAAGACTTGATTAATATTTCAAAATTAGAGTATTTAAATAGGGTGACTATTTCATAAGAACCTAAATATTGTTTATTTATTTGATCTAAGAAAATACAAAGTAAAGGATTCAAACCCTTTTTAGGCCTTATTAGAACATTTTATACCATAAAATCAAATTTTTAAATATAATTACTTGATTTGAAAAATAATTATAAATATGAAAAATTTGGTAGAAGTGCATAGTGACACAATCTTTTCCTAAAACTTAGCTTGCTCACAGACAAATTTTGAGGAAAATAAAAAAGGATGAACATAAACATGTGCCCAATTTTTCAACTAGAAATATTTGTTTACATAAGTTAGCTCAATATTACTACGAAATCCAATTATATCTTTCTACAGAACAAAGTTTTACTACATATATAATTGTGTTTATTCCACAACAATTTTTCCTTGCCTTATTGCATCTTGCTATATTGTATCTTTCTATAGTTTATCTTTAGTAAGGAATCTCATTACCATTGATTCAACAAAATTTTGGATGATCTCTTCCTATATATCCACATTGTAGGACTCATGTAGAATCTACTTGTAAAACATTATTGTAGAGCTTTGGTGGAGGAACTTGTTGTGGAATTATGTAATAGGAAAATCTTTGTATAACATTGTGAATCATTGAAAACCCATTTTATAGGCCTATGTAGCATATAATATCTACATAATTTTCAACTTATACCTCAAGGATCACTTTCTCGAATTTTAGGATTATTAATTTTTAATTTTACCCTATGTGCATGGATATTAATGTAAGAATGAATCCTTCCTATGATGTTTTGAAATTCAAGGTTTTTTTTTCTTTTATTATTGAAAAATTAATTTCTAATCATTCATTAAATGTTTTACAAAATCTCATATCAAATTTTGTGAATCATATGGGATATAGATCTTTCTAAATCATTTTTATACCTTTTCCCCTCACCTAGTACCCATCGAATCACCACTATCATTACCAACAAGCATTATGATTGTTCACACAGTATGCATGACAACACCATTTTCTCCAACTTCCAAAGAATTTTAATTTTAATTTATCATCATAACTAATTTTTTTCAAAGTATTTACTACTTGAATATTTTATTGAACTTTATTAATTTACCCCCTATTTTATTTCTCTAGAACCCTAGAATTTTCAAACATCATGGGAGGATCCATTATGTGACATAACCAAGTAGTAATTCATCCTCTAGAGGCTAACCAAATCATCTTGAATTATTTTTAAAATTTAGACTTAACATAATCGTTTGATCTATTAACACCATTGTTTTGAGTTCACCTAAATGTTAGAAAAGAAATTATTACATGTGTTATTGGGATAACACAAACAATTGAGCATATCCTTCCTAGAATAATATGACCAATTAGGCTCTATTTTAATATCTAAAGGAGCATAAAACTATGCAATGGACGGAGAAGGATGTGTGGAACACTTAACTCGAAAAGCCATTAGACTAAGTGCCTTACGTTTTCAAAATTTGTATTACCTATGAAGGAAGATTTACAGATATTGCACAAATAAATATTTACTACAAATATTATTTGCTGAATATTTCTCTCCGTCCTCAAAGTAAAATTATTTGTTCAATATTTCTTACTACCTATATCATACTATTATTTATTTATCACTTCAAACAAAGTTACTAATCAAACAAGAACTCTAGCAAAAAAACACCCCAAAAAAACATGAAAAAGCAATCCGAACATAAAAAGCGTCGTTGTTTCACAACACTTTCTTTTTACAGAGTAAATATTCAACATTCTTTAAAAATTATAGTAAAAACCAATTTATATTTTGCAAAAAACACCTGAAAATTAAAAGTTTTGATGCTGGAATAACATTTTTTTTCAGGGTATATTTTCAACATTTTTTAGCAATGACATTAAATATAAAATATCATGATTCCCTTTTAGGCATAAAGTTTAAGATATAATATCACATCTCTTAAAAGTCTTCAAATTCCAAAAAAAAATTAGCCATTGCATTAAAGATAAAATAACATGACTGAAAAGCCTTGAAATTCCAACAATTTTAAGGCATGCCATTAAAGATAAAATATCATGTCTCTGAAAAGCATTAAAATTCTAACATTTTACAGTCATAGCCTCAAAGATAAAATATGTATAATTGTTTTCAACCATAACATTAAAGATGAAATATCATGTCTTAGAAAAACCTTAAACATTAATGTGTTTTGTGTGTGTGTGTGTATGTTTATATATTTTTTTCAATTTTTTTATTTTTATTTTTAAAATTTTTATGATTTTTATTTTTGTTTTATTTTATTTTTTATTTTTTAAAATATTTTATTGATATTTTTACTTAAAATTTTATGTGAATCATCTTTTTGGAAAAAAAAAATATTGAAAATCTTCTTTTAATATAAAATTCATAAAATTATTTGAGTGTTTAAAATTATTATTTTCAAGTGACAATAATTTTATGTCTATTGAATTATTAGTTAACGATATAAAAATATATATAATATTAATTTCAAAATATTAATTTTTTTATCTTTTTAAACTTTGCAAAGAAATTTAAAAAATTCATTTTAAAAAATCATTGCAAAGAAGAACAAAAAACAAAATTTGGGAAAACACTTAAAAAACAAACATAAAGGGAAAATTCCAGGGGCTAATATTCAGAAGTGGGCTAATTTTTCATTTTTTTTTCAAAAAAAAGGATTCATTAATTTCCATTTTTTACAAAAATATTCCCCCAAATTTTATATTATAAATTTGTTTTACCTTAAAAATCGCCAAAATTTTATATAGAGACTATATAAAATTATTAGAAATTTGAATACTTTTAGAAAAAAATTGTCAAACATTTTACAAATTTCATATTATATACTAGTGATATTTTCCAAGGTTTCTAAACTTTAAAATAAATTGCCATCCTCGAAACTTTCCCTGCAAACATCTTAGGATGAAAAACAAGAAGTGGGGTAAGACAACATGAAAAATAGTTAAATAATCAAAATTTAAAAACAAAGAGCATACTTAAAACATGATAAAATTTAAAGTGTCAAATGTATCCCTTAAAAACAAAAATTTTCAAAATCTGCTTTAAAATCAGCAACATTCTAAAAAAATTGCCCATACTTTATATATATAAAAATTTAGTGTAAAAATAAACAAAAAAAAAGAATTTCATGTTTCATCAACACTTTTCAAAATTGTGGCATGACAATCAATAACGTTTAAAAAAATATATGTGTATGCTTAATACCTTAGAAAATTTTAAGTCTCAAAAATATTAAAAAAAATTGTATTATGAAATAACATTTTTCAAAATGAAACAGATAATTTCTTACAACTTCTAAAATATGAAAACCAAATACATTTCTTGTTCTCATTTGATTAGTAAGTGTGCTTTTTAGCTATTAACTCAATTAATACATCACCATCGAATAAACATTCCTCTATTTTTGCACCATAAAATTGAAAATATAGTACACATAGTCTGTAGCAAAGCTAGAAACACCAAAATGTTTCTCCACAATGATTTTATCATACTTAGAAAAAAAACACAATGAACTTGGAACATAGTTATTTTATAGTATCCTCCTCAAATTAAAAATAAATAAAAGGAAAAAGATACCATTACGAAGTAGGAAGATCAAGGCACGTCAACCCACTTTCTAGTAACTTCATTGTTGAATACTATGGTGGAATATTAATTATTCTTCTACGTCCAAACATTTATTTACAGATTTAAAACTATATCTAATATTATTTATTTGTAGAAAAAGCATACAAACAAGTAATAAATCCTATAAAACTTGATATCTACAATATTGTTGTCCATGTCTGATAAAATATGTTTGATTGAATTCATAAATAAAAAATTGGTCAACTCTACAATGGAGAGACTAAACCAGGAGAGTCTGAATCTGCAGAACACTCTACATTCTCAATACAACTCAACCAAGATATAGCATATATAGATGTAGGGAAGTTAGAACCATACCCTAAGAAATAGAAACTGATTCATATCGTAAGGTTTCGTGAACCAACCCTCACAAATTAAGGATTCTCCATTATCTTTTAACACTCCCCCTTAATGGAGAAGGGTTTAAAAAATATACCTAACATCTCCCTAAATATTTCAAACTTAATTTTTCCAAGAGGCTTAGTGAAAATGTCAGCAACATTATCACAAGTTTTCCAATATACAAGATGGATTTCTTTGGATTGAAATTTCTCCCTAACAAAGTGAAATTACATATCAATGTGCTTAGTGTTCTTGTGGAAAACTAGATTATTAGCCAGTTTGATTGAGCTTTGGTTGTCACATATGATAGT
Source organism: Pinus albicaulis (assembly GCA_034641835.2). NCBI lineage: Eukaryota > Viridiplantae > Streptophyta > Pinopsida > Pinales > Pinaceae > Pinus > Pinus albicaulis. The sequence continues at coordinate 1,902,072,026 of CM076575.1, read as the reverse complement.
TGTTGCATCTTTTTGTTCTTCCCAAAAATCCTAGAGAAGTCTCCATAACCAAACTAGCTCATGTGTGGTTGTGCACATGGCTTGATACTCTGCTTCTACTGAGGACAAGGAAACAGTGTTATGTTTCTTACTACTCCATGAAATCACCCTTGATCCAATTTTGAATGCATAGCCCGTTATGGATATTCGGTCATCTACATTTCCAGCCCAGTCGGAATCTGTAAAACCTGTCAATCTAACATCGAAAGAATTAGTATAAATAATACCATAATTTATAGTTCCATGTAGATACCTTAGCATGCATTTGGCTGCAATCTAGTGAGTCTCAAGTGGCTTGGGCATAAATTGACTTAGAACACTAAATACATAAGCCAGCTCTAGTATCGCAGTGGTTAAGTATCAAACTCCCAACCAACTATCAATAGAGTGTCACATCTGCCTCTTTAGAGCCATCCTCAGTTTGAAGTTTAATGTTTTGCTGTAATGGTACTGTTGTAGCCTTACATTGATCCATCTTGAATCTTTCTAGTAGACCCCTAACGTGCTTAACCTGGGATAGAAAATTTTGTCATGATTCTCTCCAGATATTAAGACCTAAACAATATCTTAATTCAACAAGGTCTTTCATTTCAAACTTTTGAGACATTTGCTACTTTATTTCTCTGGTTAGATAAACAACATCACCTGTAATAATTAAATCATCTACATATAAATAAATCAACACAATACACCCCTTTTCACAGTATAGAGATTAGGGTTGTTTTTACTTCTATTGTAACTATGTTGCAAAAAAAATGAATCTATCTTTTCATACCATGACCTGTGTACTTTTTTTAGTCCATATTAAGCTTTATTTAATCTACAGACTAAATGTTCTTTCCCTTTCTGGAAAAACCCCTCAAGTTTCTCTAAGTAAACCTCCTCTTTCAACTCCCCATTTAAAAATGCAGACTTTACATCTAGTTGGTAAATCATCTAGTGTTTTCTAGTAGATAAAGAAATTATCATTATGCTAGTATTTATTTTAGCTACGGGGGCAAAGGTTTCCTCATAATCAACACCTTCTTCTTGTGAATACCCCTTTGCTACCAATCTCGCTTGTAATTTATCTATGCTTCCATCTGCATTAATCTTGGGTTTATACAACCATTTACAACCTATGGGTTGTTTCCATTCGGGAAATTCAACTAGCTCCCAAGTTTTTTTTTTTAGAATAGATTCATGTTCCTTTTCCATAGCTTCTTTCCATTCACTACATTGATTTTCTTCTCTATAACTAGAAGGTTCAACAACATTCATCATACTAGTTATAAAGGCATTTTCCCTATATCTAGTAGTAAAATGAGTCTACCTACCTGATCTTCTAAGCGTTGGTGTGGCTTCCAACCTGTTTTTCATTTCCTTTGAAGGACATCGCTTGATTTTTGTATCTGAACTTTCTTCTTCTACCTTTTTCTACTTCTCATGGTTGTTACCTGCTTCTTCACTTGCTTCCACAAAAAAAGGAACATCCCGTTTCTCATTTCTTTTATTAGATTCATCATGAACCTGCTCATGGAACATGACATCTCTACTAAAAAAAATCTTGTGAGTAGAGGGATTAAATAATATATAAGATTTATATTGTGAACAATATCCAAAAAAGATGCATTTGATGGCTTTTGAATCTAATTTTCTTCTATATTCCTTTGGAATGTAGGAAAAAGCTTTAGACCCAAATACTCTCAAATGTTTTATGGCAAGCTTGAATCCATATAATGCTTCAAAAGGAAATTTGAGCTCGAGACTTATTGTAGGACTCCTATTTTTCAAATCAACTGTAGTATTCAATGTTTCAGCCCAAAAACCATTTGAAATATCCTTACCTTTCAGCATGCTCTGAGCACACTCCACCAATGTTTATGTTCTTCCTTTCTGCTACTCCTTTCTGTTGAGGAGTATGGGGTATTGTGAATTGCTGTAATAGTCCATGGTATTTACAATACTTGGTAAGTTCAGCCTTCTTGTATTCTCGCCCTTGATCAGAGCAGAGAATTTTTATGTACTTCCTTATTTTCTTTTCAATCATTGTTCTGAACTACTTAAATTATTCAAATGTATGGCTTTTCTTACTCAGAAAATATATCCAAGAAAACTTTGTACAACCATCAACAAACAGTATAAAATAAAGTGCACCTCCTAATGACTTTGTTTGCATGGGTCCACATAGGTCAGAGTGCACTAATTCAAGTATATCTCTCTTTTTCTTCTCTACTTGTAGAATATTTTTTATCATACTAAATATCACCACTACCACTTGCAACACCATGACCACACCTATGTGCTCACATCCTCATCCCTCAAATCAACCCAACCTCCCACGAGAAATGATCCCATTAACATTTTTAGTTTAAACCAATGTGTTTCTTTGTGTTTGGTTCACCCTGTCAAGCCAGACAACCTCACCAACCTTGTACCTCCTACCATAGCTCTACTACCCCAATAATTTTCAAATGTATTCACCCAACACACGTGGTTTCCTCCAACATGCTCTATTGAATGCAAAAAAAGGCTTATACCAAGTTCTTCCTTACTCAATGCCCCATCCTCACCTCACTCCTAGAGAGGCCAACAAGAGAGAATACCTCAATATATCTCACCAGTAAAAATGAAATATCTCAATATATTTGTTTATTATACTTGGGGTAGCATAGTATTATCATGCATTGAGTTTTTTCTTTTATTGTGTATTAGCTTGTTTTTCACAAAAAAAATCTCACTGCTTATTCATAGTTTATTATAATTGTGGTAGCATACTATTACCATTTTTTAATTTTTTCCTTTGACTGCTTAGTAGTTTATTTTTAATAAAAAAATCCTAGTGCTTATCCATAATTTAACATTTGGAATTCATATAAATTTTTTTATTGATAAGGTGATTGATTGGGTATTATTATGGGGGTGTTTAGTAACTTCTGTTTCTATTAACTACTAATTTTGTGTGTTTTTAGTTTTATTTCATTTTTATTTAACTTTTTCTTTTCTTTTTCTATTATTTTCATTTTCAAGAATTGTAGTTTTTTCTCCATACCTTCAATTTAAGATGACTTATTATTATATTAAAAACATATTTTAATAAATTTAATTATTATATATATATAATGAAAAACACACACCTATAATAAACAAATACATTAAAGTGCATATAAGTTAGTATAAACAATATTAGTTAAATATATTTCTTAATTTTTGGTGATGACACTCTAGTTATTTTATTTTTGTGGTGAAATTTTTAGCATATTATTATTTTTACTTTATCAGATTTTAATTGTTTTATCTTTGTGATGAAACTTTTCTATTTATTTCTATTATTTCAGTTTTCATGAATTATAGTTTTTTTCTCGTATTTTCAATTCAAAATGACCTATTATTATGTTAAAAACATATTTTAATAAATTTAATTATAAAAAATTATATATATTAATAAAAAACAAAAATAAAAACACATATAATGAACAAATATATAAAAATGTATATATGTTAATAAAAACAATATTAGTTAATCATATTTCTTAATGTTTAGTGAAGACATTCTAATTTTTTTATTTTTATGATGAAATCTTTATCTTTATTATCATTCTCCAACTTGCAAACCATATTATTTTTTCTTTAACTTCATAAATATTGTATTTCAAATATTTTATACTGGAATATTTGTAGTAAACTTTATTAAATTTACCACATGTGTTTTATTTCTTTAGATCCCTTAAATTTTTAACCATCATAGGAGGATCCATTGTGTGGCATCACCATGTAGCCAATCATCATGATTTTTTCCTATAAATTACACTTCACATAATCCTTTCATTTATTAACACCATTGATTTGAATTCACCTAAATGTCATAGTGGAGATCATTACATGTGTTACTCAGATATGAAAAACTAGGGAATGTACCATTTCCTAGAATACTATGACCAACTAGGCTCAGTTTTAATATTTAAAGGAGAATGAAACAATGAAATAAATGGATAAGCATGAGTGGCACACTTGAAACCAATAGTCATTGCACTAAGTGCATTATTTTTTTTCCAAAATTGTATTGGTTATGAAAGTAGATTTAAAAATGTTTGACAAATAAATATTTATTACAAATATTATTTGTCCAATATTTCTTACCACCTTCAACATATTATTATTTTTTTTTCATTTTTAAATTCTTAACTCATTTAATACATCAACATCTCATTAACATTATTTTATTTCTACAACATATAATTGAAAATATAGTCCATATAATTTAATTTAAAGCTTAAAAATAAATAAATTAATTAATTTTCATACCATGATTTTACCAAATTGTATTGTTGATAATGTATTAAAATAAAAGACAATAAACTTGTAATGCAGTTATCATCTAACATCCCCCTCAAAAGAAGAATGGGAAGGAGATACCATTATGAAGAGGACGATCAAGGCTAAGCAGCCCACTTTCTAAAAGTGACCTGATTATTAAATATTATAATAAATTCTTCATTAAGGTTCTACTTCGAAACATTTATTTATAAAAAAACAATCAAACCAGTAATAAATTCTATAAAATACCAAACTTTATTGTTGTTAATGTGTTAGAAGAAAAGACAATGCAGTTATTTCCTAAGTGGGCTGCTTAGCCTTAATCGTAATAAATTATGCAGCCCACTTTCTACAAATGACCTGATTATTAACTATTATGATAAATTCTTAATTATGGTTCTACTTCGAAACATTTATTTATAGAAATAACAATCAAACAAGTAATAAATGTTATAAAACTAGAACTACGGTCTTGTTTTCCATGCCCACTCTAACAAATCTCCTATACCATATACCAGCAATGTACAAGCCTACCTTTCCCATCGTGAAAACAGTTATTATATGTTACTAGCATTAAGCCAAATTTTTTGATCGATTGCATCATTCACATTGTAGCCGAAAACATTGAAAGAATGGATAGAGACTATGCTAAGTTTAAATGGGCGAGTAGATGTACTTCATGTGTATAAGGATACTGTTTTTATGAGATTATGAGAACTTCATTAAAACCATAAGAACAGAGGAGTGGAAATTAGTCGGCATGCTGTAATATTTTATAAGTGGGATATCTTAGTTGGTATGTCGTAATATTTTATGGGCGGCATATCTTGTAATTGGTGTATTAAAAGTGTAAAGTTTGTAAAATATTTTGTATTTGAATTTGCATGGTTTTACAATTTTGGATTATTGAAATTATAATGTATATAAAAAGTTGGTTAATAAATATTTTATAATTTAATATAGATATAGTTTAATAATAAAATAGTGTTCATTTAATTTGAATATGAAAGTTGAGTTGAAATATTAAATTATATAATTTTATGATTTGATAGATATTACTTATATTGGTATAAATTGAGGGTTTTTTAATATATAAATTGGCTATTTTTATATTAAAATAGTATATAGATAGTTATCACTAATTCTTTGTGGTTTATGGAAAAATAATTAAAATATTCTATCATATATAACAATTCAAATTAAAAATTAAAACTAACTTGCATATAACACATAAAAGCATGATAACATAAGCTAAAAATACAAAATGACAATCCAAGGAAACAAACAAAAAAATTTCCAATCTTGGCAATCTTAGAAGATTATATAATACTAATTTCCAATCTTAGCAATCTCAGAAGCTTATATAATACTAATAATATTATTTAATTGATATTTCTTAATAAATTTGAGAACTTTGAATTCTTCTTATTATTAAAAAAATCATAATAAGAAAATCAACCATGAAAATTCCATTTATTAAATTTGTTTATATACCATTTATATTCTCTTTTTAAAACAATGTCTCACGAAAATAAGTTATATAAATTTCACTCAAAAGTGAAATTTGGACCCAAAACAAATACCAAATTAAATTAAAACACTAAACCAACGATCCAAAAGCATGATAAAGGACCTCCCATTCAATGCAACTATTTTATTTGAATTCCTTATATAGCTAAATCAATCAGTTTTCCATTTATATATAACCTAATAACAAACTATTACATAAAATGTAGTTTCATGGAGGTACTTTGGAAACATATCAATTTCGATGATAACAATATCAAATGAATTTGCACCGCAAAATTGTGCTGGATAATTCCAGTTTCGAAAGTATACTTTAATGATTATTATTATCACCGTTAATTCCAATAACTATAAAAATAAGCCTCCTAGTCGTCATGCTTTGAATCCTCCTCCTCCAACTTAGCTCCATAACAGTCTCCTTCCATTGCGCTCTTCTCAGCAATGCTCATACACTCCATAGCATTGGCAGTTACTTTGACCTTTTCAAGAGCCCTACTCGACTCGCTCTCAGCTGGCTTCAGTTCCCGCAGGTGAGAAATATTTTATATGAGAACAACCTGACTAAATAAATTCTAGGGTTTGGAATAATATGAAAAACGTCTACAGAACTCCATGGAAGGAAAATAAGCTTTATCCAGGAACGAAAACAGTCTGAAATTTGAATTTCAAAGTTAAAAATGTCAAGAAACAAGAAACAAAAAGAAATTACTATATTTTGAAGCTTACCTGAATTTTGGAGGCCATAGCAATCTGTTCCAACTGAGCCGCCTTCGCCTTCTTAGCCATTGGGAGGTCTGGATCGATGATATCCACGGAAACCACATCGTCTGAAGCGACCGAAATGGAAACAACCTTTCTTTTAGGGTTAGTGATTGAGGGAGCATGTCGTGTAAGAACCAGAGTTGTTCTTCCTCCCTGTTGACGAATTTCAGCTTTGACTCGGTTTCCTTTGCACGCCATTAATTCAAACTGTGAACCTCTTAAACTCAATTTCGAACCATAAGCACTCGCCATTTATGAAACTGCACTTACAAGAGCTTCAAATGACTTCCTCAGATTTATTTTAAATGACAAAGTGAGCAATCAAGAAATGTACACGAATCAGAAACAGCTCAGAGTTAGGTAATCGAAGAAAAAGCACACCCTTTGCCTGGTAATATCTAAAACAAAAAGAAGGAAACATCTAATGCTTTATAAAAGGAAACTAGTAAAGAAGGAATGCTTTATCTAATAACGTATTTGTTTTTTATGCATTATGTTTTATAATTATATTAATAATTTCTTATTAAAGGTTTTGTTATTGTTTTTAAAGTTGTATTATATATATATATAATAAAATTAGAGGTGGGTAAAGTATGTATGTCTTGCTAAATTTAGCAATCAAATTGATGAGCAGAGGTGGGTCTTTTGTCCCACAAGCAAAGGGATCTCATACACCATTTTAGTGTCACCAAGCTTTTCATATTTTCATGTAAATCAAATGGTATAAAAGCATAAGATCTTGGAATCCATGCACGTAGATTAATTGGTATAAGAGCATAAGAACTTGGAAACCATGCATATAGATTAATTGGTATAAGAGCATAAGATTTTGGAAGCCATTCACTTGTTGGAAGTTTTTTTTTTTTTTTTTTTTTTTTTTTTTAACCGACATTCTTAGTGTGTACCTCTTTCTTGAGATTACCATCACACATTATAGTTTGGGGTCATACATTTCAATCCCTTTGGTGGATCAATTGAGGACTCACTAGTTCATGATTTAGCCATGGTTGTTCAAGAGCTAATCATGTTGCAAAAATAGAGGCACCCTCCAAGGAAAGAGGAAAGTGTTGTTGGATACATGCTTTCGATTTCCCAAAACATTGAGCGAAATGAATGGAAAGGCTACCGATCCTTGACTCTGTTGTCTCTCCATCTATTTCAAAACATGTCCCATGATGTAAAAGTACAAGAAGCTTCAAATCGTTAGTTTGGCCTGGAGCAAACATGGTGGGATACTTAGCTCAAGATCATGTCTTTGGTTGCTAAGCTCAAAGAAGTAGCACAGACTAGATCCACATGTATCACAACTCGCAGAGACTAGATCCACATGTATCACAATTCGCAGAGACTAGATCCACATGTATCAGAACTCAGGATGACTCCTGTGAGATCTTAAGAGAATGCTTCTATCCCTAATGATATGCCCATAATCTCCTAATCAATGAAAACTTACATTAATGTCTTCAACGTGTTGCACATTCAAATCCAATATCTAATCCAAAATAAGTACTAATTATAAAATTTAATTATGGTTTTCCAATAATTTCTCATTAAAAAGTTGAGTTATTTGAGAGTACTTCCTTGAATAAGACCTTTACCCGAGCCCTAGTTGTGGAAAGTAAATTCATGCTTAAATCTAATCTTCTTAAACTAGAAATGATTTGTATCCTACTAATCCTTATAATATGGCCCCTTCTTCCCCACATCTCGCAAAACCCCCATATATTTCACAAGACAAACTCACATCTTCTATAAACTGTCAAACACTAAAAAAAAAAAGTGCACCAATAAAACACTTTTTATAGAGGTTGGGCAACTAAATTCTCATACCACTCTTGTAGTTGTTTCTCTCAACAATACTACCGAAGCAGGCAACTGTCTCGTCCTCATGATTGCTAGTGAAATTGACACATTTTTTTCACCTCTTTTTGCTCGTCTGTTGGAATTTTGCTGAATTCCAAAACAATAAAACTGCCTTCCTTAACACAGAGAAATATTCAGAATTTCTTCCACAGTCACAGAGTTTCACATAAAAAAAATTTCTATTAAAAAAAAACTGCTGTTACAAATTCTTCCTCCAAAGAGGACTTACAAAAAAAATCTGATTGCTGAAAACACAATTCAGAAATATCACTCTGTCATTCACTGCTGTTACAAAATATTTCACACTGCTGTGTAAAATACAAAACACTCTGTTTTTCTGGAAAATATGCTGCTGTGTATTTCCAAAATTCTGCCCTCTGTCTTTTTAACAACAATGCTCTGCTGTGTAAAAACATTACATAATACACGACTCTGCTGTGTATATTACAAATAAAAAATATCTGTGTCATTAATTGACACAACCACTAAACTTCACCGCTTGGAAAACATTAATGGTCTCCATTAACTTCTGTCAGCACCGCTTACAATTCGCATTGATTGCAGCTTTGACTTGGTGGCGCTATTGTTCATTTTATCTTCCCGCATTGCTGTGCTGTGTAATTAAATTACATCTCTGTCTTTTTTTATTTTATATACACTGCTGTGTAGTAATAAAAAAAATACACTTCACGGCTTTGTCAATATATTTATATATATATGACATGTTTTTAATAAAACATAAACAAACAACATAAAACAAATTTAAAACATGCGATGGGCATAAAATTAAACCCCACAACCATTTGTATATGCACATGCGTGGGCCCACTCATACGTCAGCAGGTCCGAGGGGGTTCATACCTCCGCCGAACTGCCCTGCCTGACCCCCGCGGAAATGAAATGCCGCCTTGTCTCTTCGCTGTCGTCTTGTGGGCAGTTGACAATTAATTCCAACACTCCCCCTTAATTTCAACTGCTGGGTTTTCTTGCATACCCATGCATCTTCTGAAATGTTCAAAGCTTTTCTGCTGAAGTGGCTTTGTGAGGATGTCTGCAAATTGATCCTCTGTTCTGCAATGCTGCAAAAAAATCTCGCCATTGCTAACCAATTCCCGTATGAAATGAAACTTGGTATCAATGTGCTTTGTCCTCTTATGAAAAACAGAATTTTTAGACAATGCAATAGCTGAGCTATTGTCACAAAATATCACTGTCCCTTTTACCTGTTCTTGACATAAGCTTCTCAACATTTTTCTCATCCAAACTGCTTGACACGCTGCTGCTGTAGCTGCCACATATTCCGCTTCTGCTGTAGACAACGCTACAATGGGTTGTTTCTTAGAAGCCCATGAAATGGCTCCTGAACCCATGTGAAAAACATAACCGGAAGTGCTCTTTCGATCATCTACACTTCCAGCCCAATCACTGTCAGTGTATCCAACTAAATCTGAACATTCTGAAGTAGTATAAAAAATACCAAACCTTTTAGTACCTTTAACATACCTCAAAATTCTTTTTGCTGCTTGCCAATGTGTATCTTTTGGCTTTTCCATGAACCTGGAAATCAAACTAACATCATGCATTATGTCCGGCCTAGTTGCAGTCAAGTACATAAGGCTGCCAACTATGCTCTTGTATAAACTAGGATCAAAATCCTTGCTGCTGTCCTCTCTGCTGAGCTTTAATCCCATCACCGTGGGAGTGATTGCTGATTTGCATTCCTGCATGTTAAATCTTTCCAGAACTTCATTAACATACTTTGCCTGTGAGATGAAAATCCCACTTTCATCTTGTTCTACTTCTATTCCCAAGAAGTATCTCAACATACCCATATCAGTCATTTCAAATTCTTCCTTCATGACTGTTTTAAAATGTTCAATAAGGCAATCATCATTACCTGTAAAAATAACATCATCAACATACAAGACTACAATCAAAATTTTACCATCTTGTTCTTTGATGTAGAGGGTGGGTTCTCCCTCACACTTTTCAAAACCATTTTCCAGTAGATAGGAGTCTATCCTACTGTACCACGCTCTTGGCGCTTGCTTCAGCCCATAAAGAGCTTTCTTCAACTTGCATACTTTGTGCTCTTGGCCTTTCTTCTCATAGCCGAGAGGTTGCTCAATGTAAACCTCTTCCATTAACACTCCATTCAGGAATGCCGACTTCACGTCCATTTGGTAAACTTTCCATTTGTTTTGTGCTGCTATAGACAACACTGCTCTCACGGTTTCCATTCTGGCAACCGGTGCGAAAGTTTCCTCATAATCTATGCCATGCTTCTGCTTATAGCCTTTGACAACAAGCCTTGCCTTGTGTCTCTCTATCTTGCCTTCAACATTACTCTTGGTCTTGTAGACCCATTTAACACCTATGACATCTTTACCTTTTGGGAGTTCAACCAAATCCCAAGTTTTGTTTCTCTCTATGGCATTTATTTCCTCATCCATAGCTTCTATCCATTTCCTATCCTTGATAGCTTCTTCGAAATGAACAGGATCATCAACATGACAATATAAAGAAAACAAAGAATTGATACCTTCATTAGCTAAATCTTGTTCATAAATATCTTTCAAACTTCTGAATTTCTTACCTCTTTCAGTAGGTGTACAAGTGCTTGAAGAAGCACTTGAATTTCCTCCTTGTGGTGTGCTTGGAGAAGCACTTTCATTTCTCCTCAAGGGTGTACTTTGCGGTGTTGGTGTTGCTGTTTGGGGATGTATTTCAGCCACCTCATCATCATTCTCATCATGAGATAAACAGTGTTTAACATTCACCGTTTTCTCTATGCTTCCATCCCAAGCTTCCTCTTCAATGAACTGTACGTCCCTGCTCACAAGAAACTTCTTGCTGGATGGGTTATATAACCTGTATGCCTTGGATTCCTCACTGTATCCAATGAAAATACATTTCTCCCCCTTGCTATCCAACTTCTTCCTTAGCTGATCCGGAATGTGTGCATAAGCCACACATCCGAAAACCTTCATATGTGTGACACTTTGCTTTGCGCCACTCCATGCCTCTTCCGGCACTTTGTTCATAACTGCTTTTGTAGGGCAACTGTTCAAGATATACGCTGCACAATGTACAGCTTCAACCCAATAATCATTCGGCAAATGCTTTGCCTTTAACATACTCCTCGCCATGTCCATTATGGTTCGGTTCTTCCTTTCGGCTACTCCATTTTGCTGCGGAGTATATCTAGTTGTAAACTGCTTTTGAATACCATTTTCTCTACAAAAACGTAGAAAATTTTTAGAGATATACTCACCTCCTCTATCAGTCCTTAAGACTTTGATATGCAGCCCACTCTGGTTCTCAACAAGTGCTTTGAAATTGCAAAAATTTTCAAACACTTCACTTTTGTTTTTCAAAAAGTAAACCCAAGTTTTTCTTGTAAAATCATCTATGAATGTTAAGACATAGTGGCTGCTTGCAAGCGATGGAGTTTGCATCGGTCCACACACATCTGAGTGAACAATCTCTAAGGGTGCTTTTGCCCTTATGCTTTTCCCGGAAGGAAAACTTTCTCTGTGTTGTTTCCCAAGAATACAACCTTCACAAAGGCTATCCGGTTTCTCTATCAATGGTAAACCACTTACCATTCCTTTTCTGTTCAATAGATTAAGACCTCCAAAGTTGAGATGTCCAAATCTCAAGTGCCATAACCAATTATCATCCTTTGGTTCGCTTTGGAATGTCTCCTGTGCAACTGCTGCTTTCTCTTCGCCATTCTTCAAGTCTGCTCTCATTCTGAGAGGGAACATCCTGTTCCTTGTCATCTTCACTTCAGCAATACACTGATTGCTGGGTGGTTTATCCATGATGGTACAAACATCATTATCAAAGAAAACATTATACCCCTTATGGACAAGTTGTCCAACACTTAAGAGGTTACACTTCATTCCTGGAACATAATAAACATCTGCTATGGATTTCTTTGCACCTAATCTTGTTAAAACATTTACACTTCCTTTTCCCATAACAGAAACTTTGATATCAGTTCCTAGTGTGACTTGTGACTGCACACTCTCATCTAACATAGAAAACATTGCCAAGTTTCCTGTCATATGGTTACTACAACCGGAGTCTAGAAACCATAAATCCTCAGATTTTTCTTCAGCCATATTACAAGCTAGAAACAAATTACTTTGGCTATTATTTTCTTTAGTGAAATTTGCACTAGTTTCACTTCTCATATCTTGTTTCTTCTTTCTACATTCATTAGCATAATGACCATATTTTTTACAATTGTAACATTGAACATTGGATTTGTCATACCTTTGTCCTTGATCATTCTGCTGTCCACTTTGCTGGCTGCCTTGGCCTTGATGCTGATTTGGATTGCTGCCCCTTCCTTGAGCATTTGCTGGACTGTTCCTTCCACCTTTGTTCTGGCTTCTGCCTCTTCCTCTTCCTCTTCCTTTGCCTTGCCCTCTTCCTCTTCCGAAAGACATCTGGGTCTTAAAAGCATGTTCTAGAGATGAGTTTTCACTCCTACCCAATCTCTGTTCATGAGTCATCAATGATGCATGTAGCTCATCCACTGAAAACTTTGTGAGATCCTTGGTCTCCTCTATGGTGGTGACAATCACATCAAATCTTGAGGGTAAACTTCTCAAGAGTTTTTCAACAATCCTCTTGTCTTCAAGAGTTTCTCCATGTGATCTAATTTGTGTAACCATTCCAATCACATGAGTGAAGAATGAGTCAATAGTGTCTGACTCTTTCATACAGAGAGTCTCAAAGTCTCTCCTCAGCAACTGAAGTTTTGCTGTCTTCACTTTATCCATTCCCTGATAAGCTGTCTTGAGAGTTTCCCATGCTTCACTGGATTTCTTGGCTGCTGCTATCCTTGGAAACACACTCTCATGTAGTGCTCGATACAAGAAGAAAAGAGCCTTGGCATCTTTCTTCTTATTGTTCTTCAGTGACTCCCTTTCTGCTTGAGTTAAAATATAAAACTCTGCTTCATTTGCTGGCTCTTCAAAGCCATCCTCAACTAATTCCCATAACTCTTGTGAGGTAAATAAAGCTTTCATAGTTATTGACCAGTAGTCATAATTATTTCCATTGAATTGTGGGAGATGGATATTTCCCAAACTCATACCTGTGCTGGAGCCAGCCATTCTGCACTTCTAACTATGATAAAAACACTTGACTGTGTGTTTAAAACTAACCAACTGTACTGCAACAGTAACACAAAACTATATAGAGAAATACCTTCGAATTCTTCTTGTCTGAACCTTCACTCTGCTGGAGAGGCTTCTGCAATAACGAACTCCTTTCCTTCAGCTTATTTGACCTTCAAATAGCCTGGATTAGCTTCGATACCATGTTGAAATTTTCAGAATTCCAAAATAATAAAACTGCCTTCCTTAACACAGAGAAATATTCAGAATTTCTTCCACAGTGATAGAGTTTCACATAAAAAAATTTCTATTAAAAAAATTGCTGTTACAATTCTTCCTCAAAAGAGGGCTTACAAAAAAAAAATCTGACTGCTGCAAACACAGTTCAGAAATATCACTCTGTCGTTCACTGCTGTTACAAAATATTTCACACCGCTGTGTAAAATACAAAAAACTCTGTTTTCTGGAAAATACGCTGCTGTGTATTTCCAAAATTCACTCACTGTCTTTTTCAAACGCACTCTGTTGTGCATACCGATTCTGCTCTGTGTGTAATCATAAAATTACAACACTCTGTTTTTTGTATTAGAACAAAATATCCCAGATTCAATTAATGCCATTAACTGACATTCAACCACAAAATTCACCGCTTCAGATTTCATTTATGGCATCATAAGTTTCTGCAGGCACCGCTTGGAACGCATTGATCACAGCTTTGACTTGATGGCGTTGTTGTTCATTTTATCTTCCCGCACTGCTGTGCTGTGTAATTAAATTACATTCTGTTGTCTTTTCATTTTTATCATTTACACTACTGTGTAATAAAAATTACATACTCTTCACGGCCTTTTAATATATATGATGTGCATATATTAAAATAAAAATAAAAATTTAAAACATTAAAACAGACTTGTGTTTCTTTTTAAAACAAATGCCGTATTAAAACATTTAACCGGCGATCAACATATAACATATGACATATGGGTCGTATAATATATGTGGGCCCCCAGCTGATGATGTCAGCAATTCCGATGGGGTTCATTCCTCTGCCCAAATCACTTCATCGACCCCCTCGGACTTGACTCTGCCTGCGCTGTCCTATTCGCTGTCCGGTTATGCAGCAGTTGGAAATTAATTCCAACAGATAAGTCCATAGAGTGGTTAAGTATCGATATTGTCCTTACATAGGTCGAGAAGTGTCAAATTTGCAAGTTTCTCGTGAACTATAATTTGTGATTTAATTTATTTTTGTCATTTTAAAGGTTTGTAATGTAAGAGTTAAGGGAGGGACTAGAATTAAAGCATACAATAGTATATTGGAAATTTTGGTTTATTGGTTGTTGGAGTTTGTTGAGAAATTTTATCAATAATATTCTCTTATTTCATAATTTATACTTTTGCGATTTTATATTGGTTGCAGATTAGTTTCGTATCTCATATGCACTATATGTCTATGATGTATTTTGGTTTCAAAGTAGTAACATACAAATTATTTGTGTGTTAATCTAAATGCTTATGTTTGCTCTTATAATTTCTATTTGATATCTCCACATTTGTTATTACGGGTGGCAAATATCTCATAAAGAATATTATTTAAACAAAATACAACTGTATATGTAGTCAAAAACCCATTTTAAACAACAAAAATTAAAATTTTCCGAAAACATTTTGCTAGATTGAAGACCAAAGTCAAAATGTAGAATGTTTAGTTAACACAATAAATATTAAGCTGTAAAGCACTAACCCAATGAATGCCTTTCTATATTTACATCTTAGTTGTGCATGAGAATAAAGTGACTTTGAATAGAAAAGATGAAAAAGTAGTGACCCAATCATTGACTTGGTGCATGATGCTTAATATTTGTTGGTAAATCCATCTCTTGAGAGAAACACGTGGACACTTGTAATTCGTCATTAAAGAGAAGCTTGAAATTTCAAACTTGATCAACCTCAAGATATAACAATATGTCCCCACCTCATAATTGCGACCATGTGATTTTGCATGTGCACTAATATACCCATTTGAGAAAAAAACATTCTCGCCATACTTATTCACACACAGTCATCCATTACAACATGATTAATGCTTTTAAGAATTCATGCTCATATGATCGGTTGTGTTTCCTTTGGAAAAAGTCAAACACGTCTTTCAATAAAGACATGGTGGCATGAATCCACGTAGTAATTACCGGTTGAATTTCATTGCCAATTGATAGATGTATACTCAAATGACATGCTCGATGCAAAAAAATAGAGTTTATTGAGTATGAACATAAATAAAACTGCAACCAAAGACTTCTACATGGATTCAAATCGTCGGTGTTTGTCACCAAAATGAACATATTTGGAGTGTTGACTCCTTCTCATTCAATGAAATGGAATGTTTGAATAAGAAAAATGAATTTGTCATCCTGAGAAGATGACCTTTCAAAAATGCGTATATATATAATATGATTCTCTCTCCCCTCTCCTTCACAACCAGCATTGTGAGTCATCTTCTTTGACATACTTCACACATGAAAGAAGCTAAAGCTCTTTAATCCTATTAGTGTCCTTTCATAATGGCTACTTTTAGATAACATGCATGGATTCAATACATTTATACTTCATTTTCTATAGGGATTGAAGAGATTAGCCTCTCCATGTGACACTAAAAAATCCCCCCACATTGAGGAGCTCCCAAATCTTGGTCAATTCAATCCCCACCATTAGTGCTATCACCATCTTCACCTCTTCCCGCGACTACAACAACTTTTTCTTCTCCGCCTATGCTCTTTTAAAGTAGCCACTCCACCGAGTTCAAGCTCTAGTAACTAGTCCTATGGCGAAGGCCTAGCCATTGCTTCATCATTAAACTCAATAGCAACACTATCTCTACTCATAGTTGCAATTCTCTCATTTGGTCAAAGTCACATGCATGGTGGCACCCTCCTTCATGAGTTACATTTCTCTTCAAAAATACCTCATGCATAGGGGCTCTCCACATCCTTTTCTAAGGGCCAACCCCACAGAGTAAAGCAATGATCTAATTCCATATGCTGAGATGATCTCTTCAACATATTTTGACATAATTCATCATGTGAATCCGTAATCATTTGAGTCAAAGTAATGGTCAAAATTTCTAGCATGGGATTAACTGCGTGATAGAGATATTTTTGTATATAAATTTTATTAGCTAGTTTTGTCATCTCCTTTGAAGGATCCACTCAACTATTTGAATAAGTAGTATCTCTCTCCCAAGTACCATAGTATGTAGAAAACGTGATGAATTTCAACTATAGGTTTTCTCTAACCTCAAAAATCGGTGGTAAATTATTTGGCATTGAGAAAAAAATGCATCCAGAATATTGAAACATAAAAAAATGACATGTATACTTAGTGTACTAGTGAAAATTAAAAAAATCAGCCTTGTAATAAAACAATGTCACTTAAGGTTCATTTAAAAATTCAAACCAGAGACAAAGGCGCTATAGTAGTTTTTACACAAATCCACTACCGTCTTTTCTTTGATATCCACTCATTCACAAAGTGACAACTCGGTAGCTGGGTGACCACTTCACTTTGAATGAGACAACTTCTATGAAGGAAAACCTTGATGAGTTAGGGGGAACCAAGGATTGGAATTGAACCTATATATACCGACAAAATGAGAGCTAAGAAGAAAATGAGAAGTTTTTCCAAAGTTATTTTCAAAAATTTCTAAGGTAGTAAGCTTTGCATATATATGGATTTCATCATTGGAGGCTTTCGTATGGCTTATTTGAGAGAGAATTTTCTTGCATAGGATATAGTGACGATTGAACTTTCTTTAGAAATTTTTGGAAAGACACCATTTTGTGAGAATTTGGGAGACTGTGGTTAGTACCAAATTCTATTGTAGATAATGCTTGTGAACTATTTGCATTGATTATCTCTTCTCTTAGTTAATCTTCCCAGTAAGTCAATTATTGAAATGCCTAGATACAAAGTTGGGGCAAAAACCTCTCCCTCTTGAAGCTAAATAATTCTTCTTATAGATCTTCCAAGTAAATTACAAACCAAGAATTAGACCACTCACGTAGATATGCTTCCAGACCTTGATCTTACCTTATATGCAATCTCTTCTGCTACACTTGTCGCACTTGATCTGCCCTAGTTCCCACGCTGTTTTGTGCACTTCTTGAATCTCTTTATATCGCAGTTGTTCTTGAGATTTGATTCCCTAAATCTTCATAGGGTGGTGACCTTTTTCATGCTTCCTAAATGTCTGCACTATACTTTGGTACAAGTTAAGCACTATCTCCAAGTAAATGTCCACCAAATTTTCATATATATATATATATATATATATATATATATATATATATATATATATATATATATCCACACCCATAGAGCGTGGTAGGTGCACTAGAATCTTTGACTTGTATCCACACTAAGATGAGTTTTACTACATACGTATAGTACATGAGCGGGTCATAAACCTTATAAATTTTATCCGCACTAAATAAAGAGGTTTATCCACATTACGGCAGAATTCTTAAACTTTCTTTAAACTCTAATCTCGGTATCCACAATTCTTCTTGTAGTCTTGTCGCAAATGTTTCCTTGTATTAGATTCATACTTGTTCGCTTTCATTCTTGTAGTAGATCTGTCTTAAATCAATTCTCATAATTTTTGTTCCTTATCTACACAGAAGGTTCAATCTGCATCGCATTTAATCTCGAGAACATGTTCGAAAATCCTCATCCAAACTGAAATCCGCATTCTCCTATAAATAGTTTTTTTGTCTGTAAATAATGACTTGTTCTGATTTTTAGGCTGACTTGAGACAAGTAAAATTCCAGTGTTGATAAGGTGCTTCTTTAATGCCTTTAAATATTGTCTTTCATCAATGCATTGAGGATGTTTTTGAGGTCTTTCCGCAGGCCTTGGAGCATAAATACCTAGACTCGTCCCCTCATGTATGAGAAAATTAATTCAAACTAATAGACATGAAAAGCCTATCTACATAATAAAAATCTTGCTCATGTGAAACCCATGAAGCAAATTACTCTAAAAAAATACATTTTATTATCTTTGACATATTCTTTCTATAAATACATAATTACATAGTCAACATGAAGGCGAGCCTAGTTACACTTTTCAACACTCCCTCTTAACTAGCGAGGTATTCATACAGGTACATGGTTACTTTTAAATTGAAGAATCTCATAACAAGAATCGGATTGGTAATCGCATCTGTATAGAATCATATCAACCAGCATTTTCCTAGTCCAAGGCCTTGACTAACAACACCTTCTCTCAAAGAAACAATGGGCTACAATGTTGGCGAGACACATGACTTATAGACACCATCGTTGTTGTCTCTCCAAGGTACATACTCCACCCAGGTGTTCCCAAAGTATGACCATCTTGGACTATTCTTCTCTTGGGTAGCTAGCCCTCAAATAATATTGCTCCCCGACTACAATTATCTTGAATGCCTGATACATTCTCAAAGAGGATCTCAACCATGATTAGGATCTTCTTCTTCTTTAAGTGATTTACGGTGGTTGTAAATAGTATGATAGGGAGCAATGTATATTATAGGATCATGATAAAAAGAAAGATAAGAGCTCTTGGTGTAGAAGCTCGAGGGAAAAACCCTCTCTAGCAACATTACTAATGGAAAGTAGTTATCAAGTAGAGGTCATCATGGAAACAAAATTTCACAAGAATGTGATAGCCATATTATTAGATGAGCCAAGAGATGACTCTTAATTCTTGAGAAATTTCTATAGGATGACCCAAGGTATGAGGTATGTATACATTTATATGCTAACATTAGATGTTGTGAATTCATGTCATGGTTGTAGGTAATGAAACTTTGTATTCAGAAGTATGATCTATGGAGGAGTATCTCTCGGTGCACGGAAAAATCAAATCAAGATAATATGTCCTCATGGAAAATGAGGTGGTTGTATATGAACGAAGAAACTAGAAAGGTTGCAAGTTCACGGGAATGGAGAATGTGCGAGAAAGGGAGAGATCATAAATGAAACCATGTTAGAGAGTTGTTATCATTCGGAAGCCAAGCCGATGTGACTAGGAGATCTCTTGGGAAGATATGTAGACTCTCTGAGAAGTTGGTAAAGAAGAAGACCCTTGGAAAAAAATATCATGTTAGGAGATGTGTCAATATATATGAAGGATCTTGATGCCTACGGGAAGATGTCATGGTGAAAGATCATCACTAAGGTAACTTTTTTTCTAAGTTCATATGTATATGTTTATCTAGATGAATTTGTGCGAGGTACACTAATCATAAGAAGGATGTATAAATCAACGAGAGGATGATTCGAAAAGGAAACGACATGTAGAAATGGTGGACTAGATGAGGAAAGTGATGAATCACTTTCGATAGTGGACATGACTCGTGACTAAAAGTGATGGATGATATATGCTTCAAAGGCCAAAGTTAAAGATTTACATCAAATATCGAAAACCATGACGTGAGGGGAGAAATCTTGATGAGTAGTTGGATTGTGTGCGGGACCCTGGCTAGATAGAACCTGGTGGTAACTTTCTTTCACCGGAAAGAGAAACTTGAAATTATGTCCTTCCTATTTTAAGAGGGAGTGACATATGTGATTCTCTATTACATGTGTCATGCACTACCAGGACCCAGGCGTAGATCTTAGTGAAGGCCATGTGAAGGGAATGGATAGAAACATTATTCACGGTCCTCACGGAAGACAAAATGGAGGATTGGTTAATCATCGGCATTCGATACTCTTTGAGAATGAGATAGGGCATTCAATATAAGATTATTAGGTGGAACGATATTATTTGGTAGCTGCAAGAGAAAATAGTCCAAGAAGGTCATACTCTACAAACCCTAGGTGGGTTATGTACCTTAGAGAGACAATAGTATGACTATCTAGTCATGTGTCTCACCACCATTGTAATGACTGTCTCATTGAGAGAGATGGGGTTGTTAGTCAGGCCTTACACTAGGACAATGTTAGTTGATATAATCTTATCTGAATCTGATACCAATTTAATTCTTCTTATGAGATTCTTGATTTGAAAGTAACCATGTACTTGTATGAACACCTCCCTAGTTAAGAGGGGAGTGTTTAAAAGTGTAACTAGAATTAATTAAAAATGTTGATTATTTAATTATATATTTATATAAAGAAGATGCAAATATAATAAAATGTATTTTTGGTGTACTTTCCTTCATGGGTTTCATAGAGCAAGATTTTATTATATAGATAGAATTCTTCTTGATGTCTATCGAGTTATGTAGAAGATTCGGTAAAATCATTTGCTATCAACGCAAAATTTCCTTCACTTATTTGGCTTTGTTCCTTGTTCTTATTTATATTTTGTTCATCGAGGCCTTACATATTTCAAAACTTGAACTATCCATTTTGGAAATTGATGTTCATTGATTTAAGATTGGAAAATCACCATCACTATAAGAGGGTTGATGTAAACGATGTTCGTTGATCAACCACGGATGCAGGGGGTGGAGAGTCCTTTGTTAGAAGAACTCCTGCTCTAGGATATTTGGGTGAATTTCCGGAAGATTGAGATGGTGGTGGTGAAGATGGTCTAGATGAATCATTTTCAGATGAAGGAAACTCAAGTTTATACCAATTTTGTGAATTTTAGTTTAATTTGTATAATTCCCTTTTTCTTTTATCCCCTTTTGTTTCTAACTTTTGAGGAAGACTTTCAATTTATTCTTTCTTACTCTCATTTTTATCCAAAAATCACATCCCCGCTCACAATAAATTTCCCATTAGACAAATTTGATACTCTTTCTTCTATCTGTCAGAATACCCAATCATTGTGCACTTCAAGATTCTTGATTCAAGCTTAGTTCGTTTTCCTTCGAAAATAGACTTAGCTGTCTTGATCCAAAAACTTTGAAATATTCCTTTCAGTTTGAAATAAACATGCTTCATAAGGTGTGATTATGTCTAAAGAGTCGTGGGTGATATGTTCCTTAAGTAGATAGCGGTATGAATTTCCTGACCCAATATATCGAACCTAACTTTTTGAAGATTAACACAAGTCTACCATTTCTAACAAGTTACCAATTGTTCTTTCTACCTACTCCATTTTGTTGTGGTGTAAGGCATTAATTGAATTTACCATTTTATGCCATTATCTATGCAATACATTTTTGAATTCATTTGAGTGGTCTCCTCCATTCCCGGTTCTAAGAGTGCAAATATTCTCCTTAGCTGACCATTTTCAATAAGTTAATTTTGAAAAAGTTTAAACTTTTCAAATTATTTTTAATTTTTCTTAAAAAAAATATACACAAGCTATCTGTAAAATCATTAAAAGGAGTAAGAAATATCTACATCCTCTAGTGAAGTTTGTAAGGGTCCCGCAAATACCCATTGGTGAACCAAATGCAAATGCCTATTTTCTCACCATGAACTTGTGGCAAAAGTCTCTCGATGTTGTTTTCCATAAATGAAAGTTTCACATTTTGCATTTTCCTTTTTGAAGGTTGGAAGTCCCTTAACCATTCCCTGTAATTGTAACTGAGAGAGAATTTCAAAGTTGAGATGGCCATATCTTACATGCCACAATCTTATCAATGAAATGTCTGTACTTTCTGCACCTGCAAAGTCATAATTTTTTGGAATAATTGTCCCTTTCATCCTTAACAGATTTCCATCTTCATAGCGTGTCATCATTGTTTTCATGTTCTGTTTGACTGAGTTAATTTTAACTAATCCATCTTCCATAATCACCAGATATCTTGCTTGTCGAATCATTACTAAAGATAGAAATTTTTTCTTAAATGTTGGGACATACCATACATTTGAAATCATTCTTTCTGCAATTCCAAATAAAAAAACTTGAACTTCACCTTTTCCATAAGGAATATGTTTTTTTTTATCAGCGACATAGATTGAATTGAGATGTCATTATTGGAAGTTCCACAATAAGTCGCGTCGAAAATTCATCTGTTGAGTTGCTCCTGTATCCATAATCCATGCATCTTCATAATCACTTCTAAGAAAGGTTAAAAACTGTAAAGTTGTGGATTATGTGTTGTTGAAGACATATTCAGAACCATCGTGATCATCTTCGTCATTGGAAACCTGTGTAAAGTTTGGATAAAACTTAGGAATTTTATAAATGGAGGTTCTACAATCCTCATCATAATGTCCAACTTTGTTACATATTCTGCAAAAAATTTGACTTAAATATCTGCTTCTTCCTTGATATTGTCCTGTGCCTCTGCTTTGACCTCTGTTTTGAATTTGTCCTCTACCTGGATTTTGTCCTCTTCCTTGATTATATCATCTTCCTTGATTGTTTCCTCTGCCTTGAAAACTGCTCCTACCTGAACTATAACCTATGTTGAAATTGTTTCCTCTACTTTGGCTATGACCACGACCTTATATACCATGTGCTGCTTGACTTTGATTGAAATTTCCCCATCCTTTGCTTCTCGAACTATCAGTTGAGGATTTACTTGTGCTAGCCTTCGTGGCAAAGACATTTTCCCCAGTCTGTTTCTTCTTCCCAAAAATTTTGTCATGTTGGGTTAACATATCACTCAACTCATCAAACGTGATCTTCTCTAATTTTCCAGTGACTTGAAAAGTTTCCAAAAAATGTGTGTAAGAAGAAGGAAAACCAGCAATTAAAATTGTAGTTAGGAAACTTTCATCAACAACTTGAAAACCAACCTTTGTATTTCATGCTTGAAGTTTTTAAGACGAGAAATATATTCAAGAACATCACTACCTTCAGTTATTATTTGTTGAAGCAATTTTAATTGAAGATCAACCTTCTTTGATTCGAGTTGTGTATCACATATATCTTTGAATGTACGCAAAGCATTCCATGCATCTTAGGTGTTTTCAATATGAATGTACATTTCATTGTTAACTGAAGAATTTATAAAAACTAATGCCTTGGCATTTTTGACTTCCCATTTTTCAAGTAAAGTTGCATCTATTGCTTTATTAGGCTTAATGTCGCCATCACATATTTCATGCCACAATTCATTATATATGAGAGTAATTTCAATTAGATGTTTCTATGTCTTATAAGATTTCACCCCTTCCAGCGTATCAAAATGAGAAAATAGATTAATTAACTTCGACATTATAATGTTGTAGCAGTGCACCAAAAGAATCAAGCACAAGAAAAAATGAGAAACTCATCACATGAAACACACCATGCAAAAAACGACACACGCCACGCAAAGAGAAAATGATCTATCAGGGCTTGGCCTTGACCCTCATATAGTTGTTGAAAAAGGAGAAAAATGACTTAGCTTTGCACTTGGCTGTATTAAATTTCTCGTTTAGTGTTCGCAATGAAACTTTTTCAATATTTGACCGCTTGACAATGCCCTTACAAATTTCCTTTAAAAAATCTACCGCCCTCAAAGTGAAAAAGTACTTTGAGTTAGAAATAATGACCCTTATTTTTCCAAAATAAAAATTATAAATAATATCTATTTATTACTCCAAAAATTACAAAAATTTCTCCTCCAAACACTTACAAATAACCCTCACACCTTCTTTCTCCAAAAATATTACAATTGGCATCTCCTTATTGCTCCACGGATTTACAAATTTTATAAGATAATCACCCCAATTTTTTTTTATCCCACTTACATTACAAAAATTTTAAAAATAGCACTTTTATTCCAAAAATGACTGAAGTTGTTGTCCCAATAATTTAAAAAATGATCCTTGGCATTTTTCTTCCCTTTCTGAGCACTGCGTCTTGACCTACGTTCTCGCTTCCTCTACCTATCTATTTCACGAATAGATCTATCTAGAATGCGTTTATTCTCCCACAGAAGCTCTGTAGGAGTCTCTTTTTTATCCCACTTACATTACAAAAATTTAAAAAATAACACTTTTCTCCCAAAAATGACTGAAGTTGTTGTCCCAATCATTTACAAAATGATCCTTGGCACTTTGCTTCGCTTTCTGAGCACTGCCTCTTAACCTGCGTTCTCGCCTCCTCTGCCTATCTATTTCACGAATAGATCTATCTAGAATGCGCTTATTCTCCCGCAGAAGCTCTGGAGGAGTCTTTTTTTCTTTTCGAAGAGGAAGCTCATGTCGATTGCAGATGATCGCAAACCTTGATCCAACCGAAAATATGATCGTTCAAATCAATATTTTCTAGTAAAATCTTAACTAAAAATTATTTAGTTTGCAAGAAGCCAAAGAGAGATAGTGTGACTTTCCTAAACTTCCTTAAAAAATCATTTGAGATGGACAAATCAGCTATGTAATGGAGAATTATTTCGTTGACTAAAATGATATGGCTCTGCGTCCCCCGCACAGCTGCTCGATGGATGTTACTCCGTTGAATTAGGCCACCGAAAGAATGAGAACTTGCAATGGAATGCTAAACTAGGTGCCTTAGGTCTCCTTTTCAGAAATCATGTAAATAAGAAAATCATGGAATATTGTGTTTTAGTGATAAAAAAAATTTCACAATCCAAATCCCACATTGCTTCCGTTTTCTATTGATTAACAACAAAGTAATTATGGGGATAAATATCTCTGGAGATTTAATTGTGGCTGCTCCAGAATTTATGGTTTGCCTTAACCGCGCAGCAAATGGGGAGCAAGTGTAGTGTTGGGCCCCATTTCACAGAGAGCTATGCGGTAGTGGGAGGTAGAGAAGAAGAGCTCAAAAAAATGATTCGAGGACAGTGATTGGGAGTCATCGGACATCACTTTTCCTGGACTACCCAATGAAATTGTGTTGGATTGCTTAGCCAAAGTTCCAAGGCTAATGCATCAGCACCTCACAGCAGTCTCCAAGGTATGGAGATTATAGTGGAATTACACAGTGTTTGGGGGCAGCGTAGGATGAGCTTAGAATTTCAGATTTAAAAAAAATGAATCAAATAATCTAGAATCCAAATAATAATTAAATTTATTTTCCCTGAAAAACAAATTTGACAAATTTGCATACCAATTTAATTGATGAACAATTTAATGGAGTTTCCCATAAGCTTGTAGAGCTGGAATCTTCTTCTCCCGTCAGCCGCATTAGTGAAGCTCTCATACCACAATAATACAGAAGTGTCCTCAAACAAGTAATTTTATTGATAATGGGAAAACAAATTACATAGGAATTGCAAAAGTTTACACACGTAAACTCCAACACTCTTGCAATTACGAAAAATAACCTATTTATAAGCTACATGTCCTAACTTAATTTATTTATGGACCACTTGATAAAACAACAAGTGTCCATTTACAATAAATAACCTTTTAACCAATCTACTAACTTTATTCCTATTTTAGAGCCTAAGAAATGAAACTATTCTAGAATCATATCTTTTGTAACAATATTCTATTTCTAAGTGTGTCTAATATTAATTAAATATTTTATCCTAACTTTAAACTATGATATTTGGATCATCTAACACAATGTTGATGACCACTTGTGACTTTTCATAGGATTTCCCATTTCCAATGTGACATTTTAGTATATTTTCTATACCGAAAAAAGTATTTTGTTAAGGAAATTATGGAGAATTTTGGGAAGGATTGGTTTTTAATGCAAAAATTTTGAGATATTATACATGTTTGTGAGGTTTTTTTCGAATAGAAATACCAAAAGAATTTTTAATCTATAAAAGAAATGGATGTTAATATGTTGTTTTTCTAGTATATAATATGTCTAGTGTACCAAATGATTATTTGCATGCTAGGAACTAGATAATCATGTAAAGGACTATCACTCAAAGAAAACAGCTAACCCCGACCCTCTTAACACTATTAATTCTACTAACATCGTGGTAAAAAATTCCAAACCATATCCTATGAAAACATAAAATGATTTGTACTCCTAAAAGAGTGAGATGAAAGCATTATGATCTTCATTACTAGCCTTTTGAAAAATGTATGCCTATTTATATTAGTGATTTAGATGAATGAATAACCTAACAAAGTAGGGAGAGAAAAGGCCCCTAGCAATTTGAGAAATATTGAAAATTTTGTGTGGACAAAAGATTTTATAAAAAAATTATATAGATTGTTTGTATAATAGTGATAAGAAATTATTCATTAAATTATATAAAACAAAGATAGGTTGATGCTACAATGTTGTATTTCCATTACAACAGTAAAGATATATTGATTCATAATGCATTTGAATTATTGGAGACGGTTAACATTTATTTGAGATAAACATTAATATTTCCTATTAGAATGTGAGGGGATAACTCTCTTCTAGAAGAAGACATTATTTTTGGAGGTTATTTCAACCCCAAAAATATATGTTTATAGGAGATTAACAGTTTTGGTTTTGATGTAGTTTAAGCCATGTCTTTTATTGGATCAATTCCTTTTTTATGACTAATCATGACTAAAGATACAAGCATGAATTTTTCTTTAGGTTGTTTCATTGTTCATATGAAATAATATTTCTAAAAGTTTGGATTTCCATAATACGTATCTGTGGTATAGATGTATTGTTGTAAAAAAATTAATTATTTTATGCTCCACCAAAATTTTTGACCTCCAAATTTTCAAAGAAGCGTGTCTTAATTCAACAAAGAAGTGTGTCCTAATTTACGCGCCAATGGACATATATACGCTCATTCGAAATGGTCAGTGCCAACAACGTGGATAAAACTGCAACCAAAGACTAAGAAATGAAGAGGTTTGGAAGTGGCCTTCGTCCCATGAGTGTTTGACTAAGAAAAACAAATCCCTCATTCCAGGAAGCCGATCTCGCGGCAATAATTATATATATATCATGGTCTCCCCTCTATTTCACAACCACTCTCTCTCTCTCAGTTATCTTCTTCAACATACCTCTTCACTTCATTTCTGAGGAAAGCGACTCACAAATTTGCACTAGGGGAGAGGCTTCTATTGTTGTGCAAGGACCAGTAGTAGTTATACTACTGGTCCCACACATCCACCAAACATAAATTAAAAACTCACTAAAATATGCACATAAATATTTGATAATATACACATAAATATTTGGAAATAAGTTATATAAGTTACATAAATATGTCCAAAATGGGCCCAGTTTTTGACTAGACCAACAACTACCATACACCAAATCTAACATCACAAGTTGACAAGACCCACTGTCTCAAGTACGTCCAGTTCTGAATTACCATTCAAGGAAAAATGCACTACAAAACATTACAAAGCTACCCATCCAAAAGTACTGCTATCCCGTCAAACAGTCCCCCACTGATTTTGCATTGGGGGACTACATCTCATTGCTGAATAACAGCTGGACAAAAACTGGGTAACCCCTGCACAAAGATTGAGTACCACCTGCACAACAATAGGTGAAATGTCTGTCAGCAATATCTACATGTTTGTTTAACCATTCAGCCTATTGAAGACATTAAATGACACAATTCAATTCAGGAAATAGTTCACCCAACCTTTCATTTCAAGAATTAAACACAACAGTCCTGGAATTACAGGAATTAAATTCTGAAAAGCATTTCAATTCAGAAATTAAATTCAGGAAAGCACAAGGATCAACCATGATAGCTTTTCAGCCATTGGATCATGTACAAATCAATCCACACCACACAATTAAATTTGGGAGATGGCAATCCATGCCAATCTTCCCTACCAATGAAATTCTAAATCATAAAACTATAAAACCTCAACTGTTACTGCATTTGAGGCATTTGTTTTGCTCTTAAACTACTGCTGACATACATTCAGAGTTTTCAGACAGTGTTCCATTCATTTTGCAGACATACAATTTTCAGAAAGTGAGTTTTCAGACAGTGAGTTTCCTTTTTGCAGACATACAATCCTTTTCAGACAGTGTTCCAGACATACAAACAGAGGACAGAGTGTGCTCAGTGTTACATTCCAGACAGAGTGTGTGCACAGTGTTACATTCCAGACAGATTGTGTGCACAGTGTTACATTCCAGTCAGAGTGTGTGCACAGTGTTACATTCACTCTCTTCATCAGTTGCTATTCACTCTCTTCATCAGTTGCTGGAGACAACATACAAGTATTTCGTTGTTCTTCAATAATGTTATTCAAGATATTAAGCAGATTTGGATATTGACTTTATATTGAATAAAATATTTCAATAAAAATAGTTCTAACACACAGTCCATGTCCAAATATAAGTCCATTTTAAAACAGGCACTTATTGAATTTATACAAGTCCATGTAGCTAATAACCATGTAGGTATCACATATCTTTCTGATGTTGATATTACAAGTAATACATAATTGACAAGTAATACTTCAATGCGAATTAATTCACAACAAACAACTGAAAGATTTCATGTTATTAGCAGAAATTTTGTAATTCATACATAATTATAGTTTACTCTATACAGTTGTGCTGTAATACTTATCAAATTTCTTAACGATGTTGGAAATTGCAGGTTGTAGACATGCCAAGAGTTTCTGTTGCAGATCGGATAAGGAACAGGAGGCGAGGGAGAAGGAGGGCCCAACTGCGGAGCAGTTCATCAGATGATGATGTCAATGCTCCCATTGCTCCTAGTAATGTAGTTGAAAAGGACCCTGTGGTTGCAGATCATCCCATCCCACCATCAGCCACAGAACCACCTTCGACCACAATACAAGGTGCAATTTCAACAAAGAAAATCAGTGCAATCAGAGGCTGGACGAAGGAAGACATGCTTGCTACAATTGATGACATTGAGTTTAAGGGATATTCAATCTGTGCATCAGCAAAAAAACATGGTATTGCTGCCTTAAACATACATTATTGGATAAATGGGTTGACTAATACAAAGCACAGAGGGCCTGTTACAGTCATGACTGAAGAGGAGGAAGATGAGGTGGTGGAGTGGTGTAAGGAGATGGCCCTATTGGGACATGGGTTAGAGCTTATCCAACTTAAATCCACTGTAGCTCAAATATGTCAAGGGAGGCCAAACCCCTTTAAAGATGGTTTTCCTGGTAAGTCATGGTGGAGTGGGTTTAAAAAGAGGCATCCAGACCTTGTGTTACGTACAACAAAGGGCCTTGACAGAGACCGGGCTTTAAATCTACACCCTGCAATTGTTTCGAAGTTCTATAACACTCTTTCTGCTGCATATGACCAGCACTCATATGCCCCAGACCACATATGGAACTGCGATGAGACAGGCTTACAGGCAGGAAGAAATTGCGGTATGCGGGTAATTGCAAAGAGAGGGAGCAGAAATGTGCCTAAGATATTGCCTAAGAGCAGGGAGTGGATCACAATTCTTGCCTGTGTCAATGCAATTGGCTCATCTATACCGGGATTTTATCTATTTAAAGGTAAAACTCAACTAAAAAATTACATACATAATTGTGAACCGGGGGCATGCATGGTTGCACATCCACATGCATGGATGACAAAGGAACTGTTCCTAAATTGGCTTTGCCACTTTGCTGCTTCTGTACCGGGTGGTGTCTCGCTTGAAAACAGGCACTTGATGATTTTAGATGGCCATGGAAGCCACATGGCTGTGCAGACAATCGAGGAGGCCAATAAGTTGGGCATTGACCTGTTAACATTTCCGGCTCATACTACTCACAGATTGCAGCCCCTTGATGTGAGCGTGTTTGGGCCTTTCAAGAACTATTTCAGGGTCGAGCGAGCTTCATGGATGGCAAAGAACCCAGGGGTGGAAGTAAAGAGGTTTGAGCTAGCTGAGCTTGCTAGCAAAGCATTTAAAAGGGCTCTCACACCTTCTAATATCAAGGCCGGATTTAGGAGGACTGGTATATGGCCACTCAATTATGATGCTCTTATGCATGATACCACATGTAGCCAAGATTTTGAAGTGGAAGGTCAAGAAGTAGAGAATTTAGAAGAGCATGTTGGTGCCCAAGAAGATGTAGCTGCTGCTGAAGGTATAATGTCCCTTTCTGAAGGGTTGTTCTGTGGTGGTGATGATGCTGAGCATGTCAGTGAGACACAGTTCAGTGATGAACCAACTAACAATATCAATGAGGCTATGACACCCACTGATGCAGCTGAAAATGAGCAATTGACCATGCCAACCCAAGTAAGTGCACCATCATGGTTGGCAGAGGCCGTGATGAATATCACTGGAAATAATGTAACATCCACCAATGAGGATGAAAGCATGGACATGCCTTCACAACCATCAGGGTTGAACACCGAACTTGTTCATTATTTTGTGGACAATGGATCAATAGAAGAGGAGCCTATTCAGCATGAAGTACTTGAAGAAGACAACAATGGGGGCCATTCAGTTGTCCCAGAAGATGAAATCCAGTAGGCAGGTCTGGAAAAGCAGAGATTACTTGGTGCGTTCCTAAAGCTACCAGTAGAGAGAGTGAAGGCCTCATCAAGGAACTCAGCCTCAGATTATCTTCATTTAGGGAGGAGTTCACAATTGCTCACATCTGAAGACTATATGAATTTAATGTTCGAGTCTGAACGTAAAAAGAATGAAATTCAGGAAGCTAAAAAGAGAAAGAAGGAGTTAGCCAATGAAAAGAGGGTTGCAAGGATTGCAACAACAGAAGCTCGAGAAAAGGAAAGGTTGGAAAGAAAAAAAGCAAGGGAAGATAAGGAACATCAAAAGCAATTGGCAAGGCAACAGAGAGAGGCAAGAAAGGTTCAACAAGAGTTGGAAAAAGGACAAGGGGTGAGAAGCAGAGAAGAACATGGTTCAAAACAGTTTGAGGCAAATAGGTTGATGTCTAACACGCTGGACCACATTGCAGAGCAGACACCATCATTCCAAGACCTGATTAACATCCAAGTCCCTAGCTATCAGGCAGGGGTTAGGCCCACCTCTTATACCCCTACCAGTGTAGGTTTGAATCCTAATTGTGTTTATATGACACCTGCAGTCAGTGTTGGGGTTAGTAACACAAGTGGACACTTGGGCTACTCAGTCCCACCATGGCTACATGGAGAAAATTGGAGTCAACCATATGCCAACATTCAGGCACATCCTAATCATCCAATGTTGGGCAGTCCACCATACTTGGGCAACGCAAGAAATGGAAGCCATCAAGCATAGAGGTGCCATGACTTAATTTTTGTAACTACAAGACACTGTGATTTTGGTAAGGATCAAATAGGTTTGCTAATGATAGCATCCATGGATGTTTGGGAAGCTACAAACATTTTCAAATTGGTATGTATGAAACAGTGTCTAAATCCCCCAAGTTTGTTAATCTGTTGAAGTTATAGCCTTATAGCCTATATCAGATTTTGTATGAAGTTATATATCAAACAGTTTATAATTCATACATATCAAATAGTTTCTAAATCCTACAAGTTTGTTAATATGTTGAAGTTATATATCAAACAGTTTTATGAAGTTATATATCAAATAGTTCATGATTCCTACATATCAAAGTTAAATCTTCCACTTAGCAAAAAAAATTTATATAAGATATGCTTAAACCAACCCAATGTAGCAATATCTACAAGAATGGAAATTAAATTATATGGCTCTTCTAAAACACTCGTGTATAGTCAAAACATTTATAGACATTAATCTGGATTTCTTTACAGACCACAGACATCTTAATTTACTGTTCTCTTGTAGCTCCTCTCCGAACAAATTAAGATTGAGAGAGAATATAGCTTACACAAAGTTTGAATAATATAACATTATCTCTAGTATATACTGGCTAGAATAACATTAAAGAAAGATACACTATCTCAGATGTGGTGACTGTTCAGCAAGACAGAGGATGGTTATATAAGATCAACATTTAGTCAACATGACCTAAAAGAACAATTTCTCAGTCCCAATTGGGCCGACATCCAATTCAATTCATGTATAATTATATATATACAAAAGCTTGAGCTGGCGGGTCTCCCATAAAATTGCGGCTTAGAGTAATAACCTTCATCATATATCTAACAGGAATTGTAGACGTAATTGAATCTTTAATCTTTAAAACAGGAAAACTTGAAAAGCAAATCAGAATAATTTCAAAGCAGTCTCCTATATGTTGTAGATTCACATTAAAAGAAGGAAAGGAAAAAGGATAACAAAATCGCATGTCCACATACAGGCAATAAGGGTCAAAGATCAAATTCCACACATATTGCAACAACAGTATATTTAATCATTACCACAATCTCTGACGCAAGCAAGTCATCCAAACCATGCACAACGAAGGTCCCATTACAAAGGTTACCCTAATACATAGCTTAGTTCTAGTATTCTAGTAATATGAATGAATACGTGTGGTAACTATTGATAAAACATAGCATTATCTGTAATAAGCATGAAGCTCAGTCAAAGTATAAGCTATATCTATACGATACTTTGAAGCTGATTACCTCATAGTAAACATTATGAATCCTTGTAACATGTATGCCTTATAAGTTATAAGCATTGAATAACCAGATCAGGTCCCATTGTTACTACTTACATTGCAGTATAAGCTGAGCTGTACAACCCTTGTAACATTTGTAATCAGTGTATATGGATCTTACACAATGACGTAATGTAAACATTAGTGTAATCACTTGTATAAAGTAGAGCACATATAAGGTATGGTAATGATAGTGTATAGCTCTTTCCAGAATCTTCATAATAATCGACACTATTACACCCTTGTAAGGATAACTAGATACTAGTGTTTATACCTGTATATAATGCCATAAGTATTGGATAATGTGTAATGATTAGTGTATAGCTCGTAATGAGGATGTAAGTACACTAGTTGAAACATGCAACTAAGCTTCTGTATTAAAGCTTACAGGATATAAGTTGGCACTACTAGTATAACCATAAAAACCTTGTAGTAAGGGTTACGTTTGCAGTATCCTTTTGATTACTGATTTTATCTATGTGGATCCCAATGGTAATCATTCACTACTTTGATTTTATATCTCATAGGTTACTTATTAGTAGTATTGCATGAGTGTAATTACGTAATCAAATCGTGTATGTTATCTCTTTTTCATAGCATCATGGCACTCATAGAGCTTACAGACCACAGACATCTTAATTTACTGTTCTCTTGTAGCTCCTCTCCAAACAAATTAAGATTGAGAGAGAATATAGCTTACACAAAAATGCATGTACACATATAGGCAATAAGGGTCAAAGATCAAATTCCACACATAATGCAACAACAATATATTTAATCATTACCACAATCTCTGACGCAAGCAATTCATCCAAACCATGCACAACGAAGGTCCCATTACAAAGGTTACCCTAATACATAGCTTAGTTCCAGTATTCTAGTAATATGAATGAATACGTGTTATAACTATTGATAAAACATAGCATTATCTGTAATAAGCATGAAGCTCAGTCAAAGTATAAGCTATATCTATACGATACTTTGAAGCTGATTACCTCATAGTAAACATTATGACTCCTTGTAACATGTATGCCTTATAAGTTATAAGCATTGTATAACCAGATCAGGTCCCATTTTTACTGCTTACATTGCAGTATAAGCTGAGCTGTACAACCCTTGTAACATTTGTAATCAGTGTATATGGATCTTACACAATGACGTAATGTAAACATCAGTGTAATCACTTGTATAAAGTAGAGCACATATAAGGTATGGTAATGATAGTGTATAGTTCTTTCCAGAATCTTCATAATAATCGACACTATTACACCCTTGTAAGGATAACTAGATACTAGTGTTTATACCTGTATATAATGCCATAAGTATTGGATACTGTGTAATGATTAGTGTATAGCTCGTAATGAGGATGTAAGTACACTAGTTGAAACATGCAACTAAGCTTTTGTATTAAAGCTTACAGGATATAAGTTGGCACTATTAGTATAACCATAAAAACCTTGTAGTAAGGGTTATGTTTGCAGTATCCTTTTGATTACTGATCTTATCTATGTGGATCCCAATGGTAATCATTCACTACTTTGATTTTATATCTCATAGGTTACTTATCAGTAGTATTGCATGAGTGTAATTACGTAATCAAATCATGTATGTTATCTCTTTCTCATAGCATCATGGCACTCATAGAGCTTACAGACCACAGACATCTTAATTTACTGTTCTCTTGTAGCTCCTCTCCAAACAAATTAAGATTGAGAGAGAATATAGCTTACACAAAAACGCATGTCCACATACAGGCAATAAGGGTCAAAGATCAAATTCCACACATAATGCAACAACAATATATTTAGTCATTACCACAATCTCTGACGCAAGCAATTCATCCAAACCATGCACAACGAAGGTCCCAGACAAAATAGTTAAGTCTTTGAGCCCAGCAACATTTAGTCAACATGACCTAAAAGAACAAATTTCAGTCCCAATTGGGCCGGCATCCAATTCAATTCATGTATAATTATATATATACAAAAGCTTGAGCTGGCGGGTCTCCCATAAAATTCTGGCTTAGAGTAATAACCTTCATCATATATCTAACAGGAATTGTAGACG
Source organism: Pinus albicaulis (assembly GCA_034641835.2). Classification (NCBI taxonomy): domain Eukaryota; kingdom Viridiplantae; phylum Streptophyta; class Pinopsida; order Pinales; family Pinaceae; genus Pinus; species Pinus albicaulis. Next base: position 1,902,037,032 of record CM076575.1, on the reverse strand, counting down.
TAATTGAATCTTTTAATCTTAAAACAGGGCAAAACTCTAGTTAGCAACCAGAAATACTCTAAACAGTCTCCAGTCTCCTATATGTTGTAGATTCACATTAAAATAAGGAAAGGAAAAAGGATAACAAAATTGCATGTCCACATACAGGCAATAAGGGTCAAATATCAAATTCCACACATATTGCAACAACAATATATTTAATCATTACCACAATCTCTGACGCAAGCAAGTCATCCAAACCATGCACAACGAAGGTCCCAGACAAAATACTCTAACATTAATCTGGATTTCTTTACAGACCATAGACATCTTAATTTACTGTTCTCTTGTAGCTCCTCTCCAAACAAATTAAGATTGAGAGAGAGTATAGCTTACACAAAAACGCATGTCCACATACAGGCAATAAGGGTCAAAGATCAAATTCCACACATAATGCAACAACAATATATTTAATCATTACCACAATCTCTGACGCAAGAAATTCATCCAAACCATGCACAACGAAGGTCCCAGACAAAATAGTAAATTCTTTGAGCCCAGCAACATTTAGTCAACATGACCTAAAAGAACAAATTTCAGTCCCAATTGGGCTGGCATCCAATTCAATTCATGTATAATTATATATATACAAAAGCTTGAGCTGGCGGGTCTCCCATAAAATTGCGGCTTAGAGTAATAACCTTCATCATATATCTAACAGGAATTGTAGACGTAATTGAATCTTTTAATCTTAAAACAGGGCAAAACTCTAGTTAGCAACCAGAAATACTCTAAACAGTCTCCAGTCTCCTATATGTTGTAGATTCACATTAAAAGAAGGAAATGAAAAAGGATAACAAAATTGCATGTCCACATACAGGCAATAAGGGTCAAAGATCAAATTCCACACATAATGCAACAACAATATATTTAATCATTACCACAATCTCTGACGCAAGCAATTCATCCAAACCATGCACAACGAAGGTCCCAGACAAAATAGTGAAGTCTTTGAGCCCAACAACATTTAGTCAACATGACCTAAAAGAACAAATTTCAGTCCCAATTGGGCTGGCATCCAATTCCAATCAAACACTAAAGAGAACCCAAAACCCAAAACCCTACATTCCAATCAAACACTGTAAAACCCAAAACCATACATTCCAATCAAACACTGTAAAACCCAAAACCCTACATTCCAATCAAACACTGTAAAACCACTCAAAAGAGAACATCTCCTTAAGGTTAAATGTGTTTACAAACACATAGATATGACTGGTAGGACAGAGTCCTACCTTAAAACTCCTATCCCTCCAGGCTTCCTCCTTCATTCCACAGAGTCCTGCATTTCATTTTCCTTGCCTTCTCCACTGACCTGCAAAAAAAAAAAAACACAATCATTCAGAGAGCACCAACATTAAAAAAAAATCCAAAAAACTTCAAAAAAAAAACCCTTACGCACCTGAAAGCATGAGCTGAAAAACGCACCACCACAGAGCCGATAAAAACCACCACAGAGCCTAGAAAAACCACCACAGAGCCGAACTAAAACCACCACTGCACCGAGCAAAGTTAAACAACTACAGAGCTGAATAAAATTACGACAGGGTGAAGGTAAACCAACTACAGGGCCGAGGCATGACAAAACCTCGCCAAGCATAAATAGCAAACAGCCGACCCATAACTACATAGTGCCGAAGAAAAACAACCAAACCGCCAAGGTTAAACCACCAGCTAAGCGAGGTTGAACAGGCAACGATTTTCCACCACCCACGATTGCAATGCTGCTGCAGTCGAACCAGGACCAGGGGAGCTCCACCCAGGAGAGCAGCGGCGCCATCACCAAGGAGGGAGCGCGCGGACAGTGGCGGCGGAGGCGTCAGACATTGGAGCCAAGCATCGCAACAAACGGAGAATGCAACAGACAGAAACCAGACTCGGACCAAAAAACAACACTTTGTCGACCAAGCTCCACAAAAGGGCAGGAGTAGACCGGCTGGACCGGTTGTTCGACCGCGTGACCGGCTGCACGTGACCGGCACGTGAAATCCATGCCAGCCAGCACCTATCGTACATGCGGTGGCATCGGTTGACGTGGCCCGGGTCCAGTCAGCGCTGAGGTGTTACGCGACTGACGCCTCTCCCCTAGTATCACTTCATTTCTGAGGAAGCGAATAGCTCGACTCCATCCACAAGTATCCTTTCAGAACAGCTACTTTTAAAAATATGGCTGGGTTCAATACGCTTTTCTGCTTCCTTTTCGTGGTCGGATTGATAAGCTCAGCTTCTCCCGCACGGGCACCAGCACCGTCCTCTATTGCAGCAGCGCCATCACCGGTTTCGCCTCCTCCTGCGACTTCTCCAACTTTTTCTTCTCCCGTCTCTGCTCCTGCTGTTACACCATTTTTTGGTCATCTAACCCTTCATCATTAGATGGACCCAAGTACACCATGTAAGACCAGTTTTACCCCAAGTAAAACTGCTTTCACTATGTTAATTAGGAAACCCCAAAAGGAATAATTAATTAAACCATAATTTAATTATTATTCCCTGTCATGTTTAACCCAAAAACAAAGAAATTAATGAGATAAACCCATAGTTATCTTATTATTTTCTAGGAATAATTATTTAAATAATAGTCCTTGTTAAATATGACCAAATCAAACCACCATTAATCAAATAAATCATTATTTACTTGATTATATCCCAACCACTTCCTTAAAAAGATAAATAAATCATTTATTTATTTATTTTTCACTAATCAAGGGATTTGACCCAAGTCAAACACCCTTTCCCTCCAACAAATAATAATAAAATATTCCATAGAGGTGGATCTAGATGAGATTAACATTATTTTAATCATGCACCAAGATCTAGAAAGACCCAATATTTTGTTATAAATAGGAGGGTTTTCCCCATCATTCTTCACCTTTTGTTGCATACTAGATCACTCTGGATCTATACACTCGGTCTCATTTTCTGCCATTGTTGCTCCCATTGAGCTCTACCTTCTACATTGGGTTTTCTACATTTACAAGAGAGAGAAAGCTTAGATCTGAAGTGCTGAGGACTACAAAGAACCCATCCCATTGAGGAGATCCGGATACACCTTCTTGTTTCCTCCCAGGTGCCCTGTAATATAAAAATTCATTCAAAATTGTGTTCTTGTCTTGTCTGTTGGATGCATGGAGAAAACTCTTTACTTTACTGCTTAATGTCTTTCCATTTATAGATCTGTTTGTTGCAGCACTTTAACTACTAATTGCAGATCTGAAGATGTTTTGCAGCCATTATTGTTGTTAGGGCTATTAGTTATGCGTAGCTAAAGTGGTTCTTTTTTGTACGCTTCGACGAAGAATTCATACTAACAAATGGCGACTCCACACGGGTTTTAAATTACGACCGCTGTCGTTTTTCATATTCCTGCATATCCAGCTACTTCAGGCCCTAGGGCTTCTTTTTTAGCTGCTTAGTTTTTCTCTTTTCATGTCATTTTTCTCACATAAAACCCCAAAAAACCTAAAATTTCTAACTTCCGTGTGTTTCTGGCCCTATTGCGCAGGTAAGCGACACCAGCCGCACCTGAGACGGCAATTTTTCAGAAAATCTGCCGCCGAAACAGCCGGAACGGGGGGGTCGCACCTTTTGGCCCAAAACCTGCGACCCGGACGCACTTTTCAGCCTGTAACCTGCGACCTCAACCAAAATCAGGTCAGAACCTGCGACCTGCCTTTTTTCCAGCATTTTTTCTGTAATTTTTCTGGGTTCTGCTGCAGCCTCTGCCAGGGTTTTCCAGCCTCTGTCTCAGCCCGCCTTGACCAAGATCTGATCTGTTTTTACTCATCTAAGTGGGAACCCAGCCCCTTAGGGCTTTAGTACCCTCCACTTTTTGTGGAAGAGTTTCAGCTGTTTCAGCCGTCGGTTTCAGAGCTTCAGCCCCCTCTTTTTCCAGATCTGTGACATCACTTCCAGATCCATTGAAATCAGCCTCTTTTCCTTTCAAATCACCTCTTGTCGTTTTGTTTGGACCTCCTCTAAAGGCCTCTGCCTTGCCCCCCCCCGGTTTTTTGCTGATTTCCCTTTTTCCAGCCACCTTGCCTCTGTCTCTTGGCTGTGATCTGCACCCCTTGTCTGCTGCTTTATCCTCCAGATGACTGTCCCCTTTGACCCTAGATCTGTTGAGCTTCCTTTGTGTGTGTTTCCATAGTTTTTTCCCTTTCTTTTCAGCATAGTTGTGAGAGACCCACCTTCTTGGGTTAGATAGATGCATACGTAGCTGTTGTTTTTCTGTTATTTCAGCATTTTATTCTGTTCTCTGTAGGTTTATTTTCAGCTACGTCGCACACTTTTTCTTGCTCTCAAACAACGGAAAGGGTTTTAAAATTAAAATTAACGCACGCCACACACTGACCCTAAGTGAAGAAGTGCCTGGTTTACACCGCCTGGCAAAGACTCTAAAATCAATTGTCACTGCACCTTTTCTGCCCTTGACCTTCTTGATTTTGTCCCTTTCTGCCCTTGTCGGCTTCCTTCTTCCTGTCATCATTGCGCCCCCAAGGCGCCTTTCCCGGAGACTTCTTGGCCTTCATCCTCAGTTTCCGGTTGATCGACCTGCTCCGCACCGTCGTCGTCGAGCCAGTCCACCTTCGAGTCCGCACTCCGACTCCTCTCCTGATTCATCGGGTCCCCCTTCTCCTTCCGGTTCTCCCCTTTTTACCTTCACCATGTCCGGATCAGGGCCTAATGCTAGCGGATCTCCCGGCCCCAATGCCGGCCCTACTTCTAGCGGAACCGTCACAACCACTACTCCGGCCACCCCTGTGCTGCCGTACATTGCAGGCCTCAGCCTCCCCGATTTCCATCAGTTGATTAACGACCCCATTCACCACAATACTACCTGGCCCACTATGCCTACCAAGTTACCCTCTGATATCCCTAAGTTCGAGGGCCTTAATGGCGAAGACCCAACCAATCACGTCCGGTCTTTCCACATGTGGTGTTCCTCCAACTCCATTACCGATGACTCCATCCGTCTTCGTTTGTTCCAACGCATGCTTACCGGCGAAGCTTCTAAATGGTATGTCGAACAGGCCACTTCCTCCCATAACACATTCGAGACTCTTGCCCAAGCCTTCTTGTCGTACTTCCAGCTCCCTCTCCGATATGACACTGGTACGGAGCTCTTGACTTCATTTAAGCAATCCTCTTCCACACGCCTTTCTGCCCATGTTCAGGAATGGCGACGAAGACGGAGCTTATGTCGCGCCCCTCCCTTTGAAGATCGGGTTTACATGGACTGGTTCCTTCGCACCCTCCCGTCTCCCATCGGCAAAGATGTCGCCTCTCACTTTCCTCAATTTGAAGAAGCCGCCCTCCAAATAGCTTTAAAATATGACCTGATCTACGCCAAGTCACCCACAAATACCGCCCGCCCGACATCCCCGTGCGAAGGATACATAACCCGGCATCTCATTCCGCCGACGGTATTGTTGGATCTCTTTCCCACCCATCTCCGCTCACTCTCCGCGCGTCATGGTTCCCCGTGAGGCCAAAGACTCCTCTAGCACTCTTCCTCCCACAACATGTATCCGTGATGTCCCGCATGCCTCCTTTTGCCCAACCTCCTGCTTACCTCAATGCTGCCCAACCCAACCCTTACTTTTATCCGCAGCCTGGTGCGCCAACTCCTCCAGCATATGTGCTTCCGCCTCCCTTGCCTCCTCACCACCTGCAACAGCCCTTACAACCCCCTCCAGGGCAAGTATTTGCACAGCAGGGTGCGTTTATTCCCCCTTCTTCTCAAAGAAGGCGGAGAGGCAACCAGAACCCATCTGCCCCCGGTAACCGAGGACCCAATTCTCGTATGGACCCTAACACTAGCAACCAGCCTCAGGGCATCCCGCCCAGGCCGGACAGGCCGCTTCGCACAAACAAGCCCTGTTCGTGTTGCAGTGTTTACGGTCACTACACGCACGATTGTCCTCTCTTACCCCAGATGCGACAGATGTGGGAGTCTCAAGCCACATTGCGCGGACAACACGCCTCCCCTCGTGCTCCTCCTAATGTGGCCACTACCCAGCCAGCTGTGTTCACTGATCCTTTCCCTCAACAAGGATTCGTGGCTACCCAACCCCCCGACAGTCATGTAGCCAACCCCTCGTCCATTTCTGGTTCCTCTGACTACCAGATCCTTATGATGCGCTCCGATCCTTCCGTCGACCTTCACCTTCAAACTCGGTCTCGCCAGTACCCCAAGCCTCCTGCTCAGTCTGCTCTCGAGCCTCCATCTTCAGGTTCTACAGAGCCTCTTTCGACATCCAGTGGGCCCTTACACATCCCTCAACCCAAAGTTGAGGTTCATCCAAAGATCCCAAAGGGACCATTACGCCGAAATGCTGCTTCTAGTCGAGCCGCTCAATCGTACAGTATAGTAGATGATTTGGCACAGTCCCCTGCTGCCATTTCCACACTGGAACTCCTCCAGTCGTGCCCTTCTCAAAAGAAGGCTCTACTATCTGCCGTGGGCGCTGTTGATCCTGCTGATGACCAAATGATTATTTTTGACGCCACTCAATCGGACCACCCTCCTCTTCCTCCTTTTGTTGCTTTCCAAATCCCAGTCAAAATCCGGAATGCCACTGTATCCCGGTGTATAATTGATGAGGAGGCATCCACCTGTGTGATGTCCGCTTCAGTTTGGAAGCAACTCGGATCCCCTGAGCTGGCCCCTTCCACGATCACCCTTCGAGCGTGGGACGGTCATGCCTCCCAGCCTATTGGCCTGTTTCGTAACTGTCCCATCACCCTAGCCGGTAAGACTGTTTGCGTTGACGTCGAAGTCATTGACGCCCCTCTAGACTACAACATTCGATTGGGGCGAAGTTACACCTATGCCATGTCTGCTGTCCCATCCGCGGTGTTCCGCAAGATGTCTTTTCCACATAATGGGAAGATAGTCACCATTGACCAGCTATCTTATCATGAGCCGCCATCTCAGACCTCCTCCGAGACCACCATCTCTTCTGTAACCAACAAGCAAACCGTCGATTCCTTGACCAGTGTCTCCCCCGGCGGCTATAAAGATTCCACCCTGCTTGGTACTTTTCCTCATCTTCCCCCCTCCCTGCCCTCGATCCCGCCCTCGTCGAACACTCGTACGATGCACCGGCCTCTGGGGCCGCACATAAACATCATCTCGCCAGTCACCACCTCCTCCCAGTTGCAACCGCAACCCGCTCCTAGCCATTCATCTCGCCCCGCCCGCACCTCCTCCTTTTCCGCGTCCTCCAACCTCGGTATCCCCGAACCTCTTTATCCTCCGTGCATCCGGTTCTAACCATCTCTGGAGTTTTCCACCTCCCGCCGACCGCCGGGACAGCATCCCCTTCTTGGCTCCCTCCCGAGTATATTCTCGTCCCCCGCCATAGCCACCCTCTCTCTCCCTAACTTGACCTTGGGCATTCAAGCGAGACCACCCCCCACCCGCCACCGGTCACCCCAAACCTTACATGGCTTTGACACCGGTTCAACCGGTCCCCCTCGCTTCCTCCATAGCCACTGTGCCCCCAGCACCTCCACAGGACCCTTCTCATGTTGTGACGGCTCCCGTGAAGACAGGCAAAGCCCGAAGGGGGGCAACCCATCACGATCCGGCCCCCCCAACATCCGTTACCCCCCCACGACCACCAAAGCCCGCCATTCGATGCGCTTTGTGTGATGTCGTCGGTCATGCCACTCACATGTGTCGTGAATTGCCCCACCTCAAGCTTCTGGTCAACGAGACATTCCCCGACTCTGATCTCCCAGAAGTCCATGTCACTATCCCCGACTCCCTCCCAAAACTCAAACACTTGCGCACAAACCACCCTCGTGCCTTGTGCGATTTTCACGGCCATTACACCCACCTCTGTCCCCGCCTTGACGAGTACCGTTCCTCCTTGGACTTGTACCGCCAATTCAAGGCCGCTTCGATCGGACCAGAGGACATTCACATTCCGCCTCCTGCTTTTCAGCCAACGGAGCCCTCAGTCACCATTTTGTACCTGTCATCATCCATGAGACCATTGGGGAACGTTCCATCTGAATCCTCCCCTGTTGTTTCGCTTGACCTTCCTTCAGCGGTCATCTTGGGCTCAACATCGGTAGATCCGTTATCTACTCACTCTTCGGTCACCCATTGTGACGATGCGCATGTGAACCTCTCTTCTCATGATGATGATTCAGGCCACTTCACCATGTCAGGTGGTTCTTCTTCCACCAGTCACCCCATCTTCTATCACGATGACGACATTATGGAAGAAATTCACAGCCCTGACTTTATCTATTCCCCCTTACATCGAACCCATGCGTTGACACCACATCCACCTTGTGGCCATTACATCAAAACCCAATGTTTGGGTAAGGGGGCACCCACATTTGAGAGACCACGAGACGCCATTCTCTACCACTCTCCTAGTGTATCTGGTCGTGTTGACTCTAGACCCAGTATTCTTCCACATTTAGAAGAACCTCTAGAGTCCCATATCACTTCAGATCACTCTCGGGACGATACCCCTTATCGTTCCCTCATCTTACATCAGCAACCCAATCTCTTAGACATTATTGCTGACCAACCTATAGCTTTTATATGAGAGCATCAGTTCATTATCTCCAAATCCTCCTTTTGGGATAGTGACACCAGGTATGCCAATTCGGAAACTTAAAATCCATTTGATCTCTATATGCAGTACCAAAAGAGATTGGTAATCCTCCATTTCCTTTCTCAAACTGCATAACCATAACCAGAACAAATGGCACACCACATCATTCAAATGTGTTTAGATTCCCATTTTTCTAGATACATTTTGGCATGACCACACCATGCTTAGGGGCACCTATGCCCCCCAATCATAACCTTCCTCACCTCGTTTTTGGAGAGGAGGTTGTCTTACCAATCGAGTGTGAAATTCCTTCTCTACAGCTAGCCGTTGAACTTCTCCCTGACACCCCACCGCTAGAACAATGACTTATCATGCTTGAGCGTGCCTCCGAAGACCGCCGTGTTGCCTTGCAAACCATGGAAGCGGCCAAAAAACGCACCAAAGCTCAGTATGACCGAAAAGTCCAACCTCACACTTTTCGCGAAGGCGACCTTGTTCTAGTATATGACCAAGCCCATGATGTCCTAGGTCATGGGAAGTTTGACTCATTATGGCTAGGCTCTTACATCATTTGTAAGGATTTGTAAGGATAGCCAGCATCTGTTTTTTCATTTTTCCTACTTCACCAAAATCCAACTCCCAGCCATAAAACAGCACCAAACCCCCCTCATCTCCCAGGTCGCAGTTTTCTGCCATTTTCTGGACCAGGTCGCACTTGTTGCCCTAATACCTGCGTCCTGGGTCGTACTTTTTGCCCCAAAAAAAAGTGCGACCCGGCCATAGAGATGAAGGAGGGGCTGTTTCTGGGGGTTTTGGGCCCTCAACTGCAAATGTAATCCATCAAAATGCAAGAGCAAGGTTAGGCCTCTCGCCTCCAACTGACAGATCTCGAATCCAATGGTCGGTTTGTCCGCTACGTTCGCCGCAAGATTTAGGGCCTTCTCTCCTCTCCACATTCACCACAGCAACAATAGCAAATGAATGATTTTGGAGGGAAAACTGCCTCATTAAAGAGAACCCATGTTTCTCCTTTCGACTGCTGCTACCACACCGTAGCCCCGTTCGACGAACCGTCAGCACCGCTGGACAGATCTCACCGAGCTCTCAACTGGGTTTTAGTTAGTTTTTGGTGATTTGATACTTCACCCGGACACATTTTTTCCACGAAGGGTCACTTCACCGCTCCTTAAAATCGAATTTCCTCACTTACGCCACTTGTACTTGGGGCACCATATCGCTCCCTTACTTGTCCATGTTCGTGTCGATTTTCGTCATGAGTGCCCACCTTGTACTCATGCTTCCATGACCCCCCATTGGGGCCTTTACTGTGTGGCAGCACTATATAGTCGCCCTTGCTTAGAGCATCCGAGTTGAGTCATCATTGCATTCATGGAGTCTATCCTGCATCCTTTTACATCCTACTATAGCCCTCCATTCTTTTTTGCTTGGTTCCTCTCTTGTGTCGCATCTCATGACCTTCAGCCCCACTGTCCCCTGTCCCTTTCGATATTGTGTCAGTCGCTGCCATGTCATTCATGCCCTTTATGCTCTAACAAGGGAAGTCGTCCATTCGCCACTCCATCCTTCCCATTTCCAACATCATCATTAGTGTCAGTCTGTCCGTCGCTCTATTGCTCTTCTCTCGTGCCTTAGTTGAGGATCTCTCATTGCCTCACCTACGGCGGACCTCCTTCTGTCGACCTCAACACATTTATTCCAGAAGCAAGGTCTAGAGGGCGGTGTACCTTGGTTCCAGCTTCCACTTTTGTTCGGTGCCTCGGATCAGGCAGGGGGATTTCTCACCTCCCTTTGACTTGATTGCTTCTCCAGCTCCTTTCAACATGATCGAGATTCGTATACTGGACAGTCCAGTGACCCAGCAGTAGCTCTTGATGATTCCCGGGCGTGTGTGAGATGTCTCAGCCCTCATGAGGGGGTGGCCCTGCAGGTAGCCCCCCACATGCCCGGATGACCTCTTCATTGCAGCCTTTGATGTCGCTCCAGATTTTGATGATGTTGGCCTTAGCCACTTGCAGCACCTCTATGATTTGCATGTATCAGTCAGATTTTGTGAGCCCTTCCCCACTTACAGGGGGCATTTGGGTTGTATTTATCTCATGTACTCAGATATTATTGTACTAGTCCTGGCTGTTATCCCAGGCACAGCATGTATGTGAGACTCTTCATTGTATTTTTATCTGGCCCTTGATTATGCCAGCTGTACTCTATGGTTCGGCCCCTTGTTTACTGGACACACTATTCTTTGTACTTTGTCACGGCGGGCATAGGTATGCCTCCCCCGCCGCCTTCAGCACAGGTACCCTCTCATAACAGAGACTTGTTGCACCTGCGAGTCTCGTCTCCTCAGGGTCTAGTCCTTCAGCACACTATCTCCCTCATATTTCTCTCTCTGACATACCCTTTTGTTGTCTAGTGATTTTCTTCTTACAACGTACTTCGGTCATACGATTTGCTCCTGACACTCGCACGCTGGGGGGCAATCTGTTACACCATTTTTTGGTCATCTAACCCTTCATCATTAGATGGACCCAAGTACACCATGTAAGACCAGTTTTACCCCAAGTAAAACTGCTTTCACTATGTTAATTAAGAAACCCCAAAAGGAATAATTAATTAAACCATAATTTAATTATTATTCCCAATCATGTTTAACCCAAAAACAAAGAAATTAATGAGATAAACCCATAGTTATCTTATTATTTTCTAGGAATAATTATTTAAATAATATTCCTTGTTAAATATGACCAAATCAACCACCATTAATCAACTAAATCATTATTTATTTGATTCTATCCCAACCACTTCCTTAAAAAGATAAATAAATCATTTATTTATTTATTTTTCACTAATCAAGGGATTTGACCCAAGTCAAACACCCTTTCCCTCCAACAAATAATAATAAAATATTCCATAGAGATGGATCTAGATGTGATTAACATTATTTTAATCATGTACCAAGATCTAGAAGGACCCAATATTTTGTTATAAATAGGAGGGTTTTCCCCATCATTCTTCACCTTTTGTTGCATATTAGATCACTCTGGATCTATACACTTGGTCTCATTTCTGCCATTTTGCTCCCATTGAGCTTTACCTTCTACATTGGGTTTTCTACATTTACAAGAGAGAGAAAGCTTAGATCTGAAGTGCTGAGGACTACAAAGAACCCATCCCATTGAGGAGATCTGGATACACCTTCTTGTTTCCTCCCAGGTGCCCTGTAATATAAAAATTCATTCAAAAATCATGTTCTTGTCTTGTCTGTTGACTTCTCCAACTGTTTCTTCTCCCATCTCTGCTCCTCCTTCAAGAGTGGCCACCCCACCAAGCTCAGCCTCCTCTCCCACTTCTCAAAGTGTAGCTTCTGGCCCTTCGGTTCAAGGCCAAGCCACCGCTTCGCCACCGAACGCTAGCAGCGGGGCTGTCTCTACCACCAGCTTAGCGAAGATGGCAATCTTTGGGGCCGCTTTGGTTGGAGGAGCTGCCTTCCTGCCTACCTCCATGTGTTAACATCTTCATCCTCATTGCTATATGGATGTGAAACTGTCGTTCAATATTCTTCAAGGAGTTACATATGTATGGTGATGGGATACATTCATGTCATTTCGAGCTATGGCTGCTACTGATTATTGTTTGAGCCATTTCGAGCTATGGCTGCTGCTGGTTATCGTTTGAGCCATTTCGAGCTATGGCTGCTGGGCGTGATATTCTTCTTTCTGTTTCATATTCTTTTGTAGGCTTAGAGAGTGTATAAACCCCATATTTTTTGGGCATTCTTTATTGTATAATATCTCTATATGAAACATTTTTTTAATATATAATAATTTTTTTAATATATAATAATTATTCCTTATTTGCTGCCCACGTGGTGTAGAACAGTCGGTGATGGGGTGCACTGTTAAGGCACTCCGTTCTGTAAGGTCACCGGTTCGAAACCCGTGGGTGGCATGGGAGGAGAAAAAATGGAAAAAAATTAGGATTAGTCTGAACAAGAAAAAAAAAAAATTATTCCTTATTTGCTTCAGCTTCAAGCTTGGCTATTATGCATGAATATAATTTAGGGTTTTGTGCTCAGTTTGAATTTCCACCATTCACATAAACTATTGGATTGTAGCCTTCGGAACTTTCACTACCTTCTTATTTCAACGAATTTTCAAATTTTCATATATATATATATATATATATGATGTGGAGATAATTGTGAATGGATTTTTATTGCACAGTCTATGGGGCCTATGGGGCTATGTGAAATGCATATAATTTGTTAATTGGATAATGTGAAATGCAATGACATATAATTGAACAAGGATGGGGCTATGACTTAATTAAAACGTTATGAGCATATGGATGATAAAAAATGTAAGCATTGGTTTCCAATGAAATTATGGATCGGCTTATCCAATATTGGAACCCTAACAAATCACAGATGGGCGCATCGTGATCATCAATAATGCAGATCTAGCTCCTTAAGGAATTAGAGATTTATAAATTACAGAATGTAGGGACAATGTGATTTAAATTTACTATTGGGTACAAGTGCCAATGGAGATCATATTAGAAAAATGCTACTTATATGTGAACTGTAATTTGTGATTTAATTTATTTTTGTTATTTTAAAAGTTTGTAATGTAAGTGTTAAGGGAGGTACTTAGAATTAAAGCTTACAATAGTATATTGGAAATTTGTGTTTATTGGTTGTTGGAGTTTGTTGAGAAATTTTCTCAATAACATTCTCTTATTTCATAATTTATACTTTTACTATTTTATATTGGTTGTAGATTAGTTTTTGGATCTCATATGCAGTATATGTCTATGATGTATTTTGGTTTCAAAGTAGTAACATACAAATTATTTGTGTGTAATCTCTGCACTATGTTTGCTCTTCTAATTTCTATTTGATATCTCCACATTTGTTATTGCAAGTAGCTTAAATATCTGATAAAAGCATATTATAAATAAAGATATTCAACCATATATGTTGTCAAAACCTATTTTAAACAACAAAAATTAAAATTTTCCCAAAAACATTTTGCCAGATTTGGGCTAAAATGTCCAAAATGTAGAATGTTTAGTTAACACAATAAATATTAAGAACTATGCACTAAACCAATGATTATCTTTCTATATTTACATCTTATCTGTGGATGAGAATAAAGTGACTTCAAATAGAAAATATGAAAAATTAGTGACCCAATCATTGACTTAGTGCATGATGCTTAATATGTGTTAAATGTTCATGCTAAGAATAAAGTGACTTCCAATAGAAAAGATGAAAAAGTAGTGGCCCAATCATTGACCTAGTGGATGATGCTTAATATTTGTTAATCGTTCATGCGAGTGAAGCACGTGGACACTTATGGCTATGAATTTAAAAGAAAGCTTGAAATTTTAAACTTGATCAACCTCAAGACATAACAAAATGTTCCCACCTCATAATTGCGACCATGTGATTTTGCATGTGCACTAATATACCCCTGAGAAAAAAACATTCTCACCTTACTTATTCACTTGATCATCCATTACAACATGATAAATGCTTTCAGGAACCCGTGCTCATAAGATCGGTTCGTGTTTCTTTTGGAAAAAGTCAAACACCTCTTTCAATAAAGACATGGTGGCACCAATCATGTAGTAATTTACACAGTTGAATTTCATTGCCAATTGATAGATGTATACTCAAATGACATGCTCAATGAAAAAAAATATAGGTTATTGAGTACGAACATAAATAAAACTGCAACCAAACACTAGATGGTTAAAATGGTCGGTGTTTCATCACCAAAATGAACAAATTTATAGTGGCCTCCTTCTCGTTACATGAAATGGAATGTTTGAATAAGAAAAACGAATTCGTCATCCTCAGAAGATGACCTTGAAAAAATATCTATATATATCATATCATTCTCTCCCCTCTCCTTCATAACCACTGTGTGAGTCATCTTCTTTGACATAACTCTTGACATCATTTCTGAGGAAGGGAAAAGTTTTATTAGTGTCCTTTCATAATGACTACTTTTAGATAACATGCATGGATTCAATACATTTTGGTACTTGTTTTTCTATAGGGATTGATGAGACCATCTTCTCCCACACAACACTGAAAAATCACCCCCCCATTGAGGAGCTCCCAAATCTTGGTCGATTCAACCCCCATTAGTCCTATCACCATCTTCACCTCTTCCCGCGACTTACCCAACTTTTTCTTCTCTTGCCTATGCTCCTTTTAAAGTGGCCACTCCATCAGGTTCAACCTCTAGTATCTAGTCCTTTGACTCAAGGCCTAGCCATTGCTTCATCATTAAATGCCAATAGAAACACTATCTCTACTGATAGTTGCAATTCTCTCATTTGGTCAAAGACCCATGGATCAAGTTGGCACCTCCTTCACGAGTTACATTTCTCTTCAAAAATGCCTCATGCATGGGGGCACATACAACATTTATTTCTAAGAGACACCCCCACGAGTAAAGCAATGATCTACTTCCATATACAACAGATGATCTCTTCAACATATTTTGACAGAATTCATCGTGTGAATTTGTAATCATTTGAGTCAAAGTAATGGTCATTAGCATGGGACATGCATGCGTGATATAGATATTTTTGTGCATACCCTTTATCAACGCTACATTTTATCATCTCATTTCAAGGATCCACTCAACTTTGTCTGAATAAGAAATTATCTCTCTCCCAAGTACCGTAAGACACATAAAACGTGATTAATTTCAACTATATGTTTTCTCCTACCTCAAAAATCAGGGGGAAATTGTTAGCATTAAGAAAAAATGCACTGAATCATATGCATCAAGATATCCACAACATAAAAAAATGACATGTATACTTAGTGTACTAGTGAAAATGGAAAAAATCATGTAGCAACAGAAACCAAGTGTCCTTAAGGTTCATTTAAAAAATTAAACCGCACAAAGGCGCTATAGTAGTTTTTACACAAATTAGTGTCGTCTTTTATTTGATATCCATTGATTCACAAAGTGACAACTCAGTAGCTCAGGTCACCACTTCACTTTGAATGAGACAACTTCTACTGAAAGGAAAAGCCTTGATGGCATAGTCTTGAGCCATTCTACTCTTGGATTTGAATTAAGGAGCCCCCAAAGGACTCTTCTTGTCTCCCACCAATCATATTCTCATAAATGAGTTAGGGGGAGCCAAGGGTTGGAATTGATCTTATATATACCAAAAAAATGAGAGCTTTCGTATGGCTTCTTTGAGGAGAGAATTTTCTTGTATAGGATATAGAGGAGATGGACCTTTATTTAGGAAATTTTTAGAGCATCATTTCTCACCATACTCCCTTTAATGTCTCTAGGATGAGTATTGTATCTCTTTACATCATCTAATAAGGAGGGTTTTTCTTCCCACTCTCTTATGTTTATTTCTGTCATATTCTTCATAAGTTTTTGTTTCATTCTAACCATTTTATTGTGGGCTCTCTTGCAGGTAACAACAAGGCTACCATAGAATAAAGCGATTTGGTCCACCATTGCATAAAATCCAAAACTAAAAATATGATTACCTAATCCTAGTCAAATACAATAACACAAATGAAATCAACGTTTCAAATCATTATGTTATGCACTAAAATATGATGCATATTCTCATTAAATACAACTTCCTAAGAGAATGAGTAGCTGAGCATAGTGCCGATCTATAATTCATTGTGACCAAGGAACATGTTGCAAATATTTTAACCAAACTTCTTCATATATAGAGGCTTGGAATGAAACCTCCCTCATGTCATGAGAAAATGGAAGAAAAAAATCCCTTTGTAATTTATGTTAAAGGGGAAGAAGTTGTAGATAGAGGAAGAATTGCACACATAAAGAGAATCTTCGACATAGGGAATACTAAATTATTGTTGAAGAATTGAATAAGGGTTGTGATCAATGAAAAAGTGGGAGGTTATTTGAAATATTGTTTTCATTTATTTCAAATATAGTGGGATATTGAAAATATTGAATTTTGGATTTTGATGCCTAGTTATGATACCGTATCTTTGAAGTTATTTTCAATATAAATACCTAGATTAAATGGGGGAAAAATATATGTGGTTGAATATACTATTATGAGGCCTTTTTCAATAATATATTGCACTTCCTCTAACTCCATAGGAATGGGGAAATATGAAATATCTTGTATGATTGGCCTAACTAGTTTTCAAATTTGGCCCTATAAGTAAACATATAAATTCTATAAATAAAGGATATATGAGATCATTTGAATGTCATACAAGATAAGATATTTGAGGTGTGCAAGAGAAGATGGGGAATACTCTTGGGTTTTTAAAGGTGGAGGAAACTGTTATTTATGGAGTGATCAAGTCATATTGGATTTTTTGCTATAACTTGGTAACATTGTTAAAAGTATAATTGGAAGAGAATTTTTTATAAGAAATCATCCATTATCGTGGTTGAGAAAGAAATAAACTTCAATATCTCTATCCATAATTGAATATAAATATATTTTAGTAGCATCATGTTTCACACACATTCTCTAAATGAAGTAGACAATAAAGAACATCAATGTGGAAAACGATTACAACAACACAAGTGAAATCAAAATTTCAAAGAATCATGTTATGCACTAAAATATGAATCATATTCCCATTAAATACAACTTCCTGATAGAATAGGTAGTTGAACAAAGTTTCAATCTAGAGTACATTGCGACTAAGGAACATGTTGCAAATGCTTTTACCAAACTTCTTCCCAGAGAAGCATTTGAATATCATAGATAGAAGCTTGTAATGATACCCACCTAATAGTATCAGTAAATGGAAGAAAAAGGTCAAGGGGATCATCCCTTTTCCATTTATGTCAAAGAGGGAGAAATTTCATATAATAAAGGAAGAATTGCACACACGAAGAATGTTATAGATAGAGGCAGTGCTAAAATATTTTTGAAAATTTGACTAAGGGTTGTCTTCAATGACAAAGTGGGATATTATTTGAAATATTGTTTCCATTTATGTCAAATATAGGGGGACACCACAAATATCTATGATAAAAATGACAATATAGAGATTATAAAAAATATTGATTTTGGGCTTTTGATCTCCATTTTGGATACCCTACTTTTGAAGGCCTTTTTACTTTAAAGACATAGATCAAATGGGATCATAAGATATATGGTTGAAAATTTTATATTTATACCTTTCCAATGTTATATTTCACTCCCTCTAACTCCATAGGGATCAGGATATATGAAATATTTTTCTAGTTGACGTAGCTCGAAAGTATAGGTTGACCTAGATTGTTTTACAAGTTGGTCCTATAAGTTATTTTATAAATGCTATAAATAAAGGATATATTAGTTCATTTGAAAATAATCCAAGAGAAAATATATTTTAAATGTGCAAGAAAATATGGGCAATACTCTTGGGGTTTTAAAGGTTTAGGAAAATCTGATTTATGGAGTGAACGAGTCATCTTGGAATTTTTGCTATAAATTTTCTTCTGGGATATTTCAGACTATGAAATTCTGAATGGATAAAGGTGAGATATTTATGTACTTGTGGTAAAATATTTGATCATTGTTTTAGTATACTTTCATAAATATGCTCTAAGATATTTTGGGTTCTTCAATGCTCTTTAAATATGCTTCAAACAAGTCAGTTTGGAATTTACACTATAATTTTTTTTATAAGATGTTTCATATTGTGAAATAATAAGGAGAGCAAGGAAATATATCTATGTATTTATGATATAAATTCTATAATTTGGTTCATCTAAATTTGGAGATATTTTTTTGTAGAATTTAGGATTTTTTAATGATCTTGAAATTTGTTTGAAATATGTCAACATGAAATATCTATTTTAACTTGTAGTTAGAAAAGGTTTTGCAAAATTGCATACACATGTTGTAGAATTTCGTTCTTGGGATGAGGATGAAAACAATAAGTTTTGGGAGACACAAATTTAGTGAAGCTAGAAGTAGTAAATGAATTTGATGGTGGTGGAAGTAAGCACACTCAATGATGTAGGTTGGTGCGTATGAGCAATTGTAACAATGGAGATTGGTGTCTCTAATAGGTTGATTCCTATGAATATTTGAAGAAGTTCAAAATGGGGTCTCTAGTAGGTTCCCACTTGTGAATATTTGCACCAGTGGGGATTAACGTCTCGAGCAAGTTAGTTCCTACAAAAAATTGTAGTATTGGGGATTGATGTCTCCAATTAGTTGATGTCTACAAATATTTGTAATTGTATGTTGCTTCCTATAAATAGTTATAAAATTATTTTTTGTGGTTTTCTCTTGAAATACTTCCACATAGATATTTTGTTCCATGTTATGCTTATGTGATATTTCTATTATTGTTCATGAATGTTTATATAATTAAAAAATTTATTGTATTAAATCACCCGCTCACTCTCAAAATTAGTGTGTTTTCAACATCAAAGCATGGACACACGTTTTAGTCACTGCTACAACACCCTCCAAAATTTTAGCCTGCACCGAAATTTAAGTTTCATTACTGCACAAAGGCGGTATAGTAGCTTTTACACAAATAACTGTCATATTTTCTTTGATATCCACTGATTCACAAAGTGACAACTCAGTAGCTCAGGTGACCACTTCACATTTAATGAGACAACTTATACTGAAAGGAAAATCCTTAATGCCATAGTCTTGAACCATTCTACTCTTGGATTTGAATTAAGGAGCCCCCAAAGGACTCTTCTTCTTTCCCACCAATCGTATTCTCATAGATAAGTTATGGGGAGCCAAGGACTGGAATTGGACCTATATATACCAACAAAATGAGAGCTAAGAAGAAAAAGAAGTTTTTCCAAAGTTATGTTTCCAAACTTGCTAAGGTAGTAAGCTTTGCATATAAATGGATTTCATTATTGAGAGCTTTCATATGGATTCTTTGATGAGAGACTTTTCTTGCATAGGATAAAGGAGATGGACCCTTCTTTAAGAAAATTTTAGAGCAACATTTCTAACTATACTCCCTTTAATGTCTCTAGGATGAGTATTGTATCTCTTTACATAATCTATTAAGGAGGGTTTTGCTTCCCACTCTCTTGTGTTTATTTCTTTCATATTATTCATAATTTTGTGTTTTGTATATTATTTTTAGCTACATTTTATGTTTGTTTTTGTATTTCATTCTAACCATTTTATTGTGGGATCTCTTGCAGGTAGCAACAAGGCTACCAAATAATAAAGGGATTTGGTCCACCATTGCATCAAATCCAAAACTAAAAATATGATTACCTAATATTAGTCAACTAAAATAACAAATGTGAAATAAAAATTTCAAATAATCATGTTATGCACTAAAATATGATGCATATTCCCATCAAATACAACTTCCTAAGAGAACAAGTAGTTGAGCATAGTGTCGATCTATAATACATTGTGACCAAGGAACATGTTGTAAATATTTTTACCAAACTTATTCCCAGAGGAAAATTTGAATATAATAGATAAAGGCCTGGAATGATACCCCCCTTATGTCATGAGTAAATGGAAGAAAAAAAAATCAAGGGAAGATCCCATTGTAATTTACGTTAAAGGGGAAGAAGTTGTAGATAGAGGAAGAATTGCACACACAAAGAGAACCTTCGACATAGGGAGTACTAAATTATTGTTGAAGAATTGAACAAGGGTTGTCATCAATGAAAAAGTGGGAGGTTATTTGAAATATTTTTTTCGTTTATTTCAAATATAGTGGGATACTACATATGTCCATGATAAACATTACAAGATGGAGATTATTGAAAATATCATATTTTGGATTTTGATGCCTAGTTCTGATACCCTATCTTTGAAGATATTTTCAATATAAATACCTAGATAAAATGGGGGGAAAATATATGTGGTTGAATATAATATTATGAGGCCTTTTCAATAGTATATTGCACTCCCTCTAACTCCATAGGAATGGGGAAATATGAAATATTTTATATGATTTTCCTATCTAGTTTTCAAATTTGGCCCTATAAGTAAAAATATAAATTCTATAAATAAAGGATATATGAGATCATTTGAATATCATCCAAGAGAAGATATTTGAGGTGTGCAAGAGAATACGGGGAATACTCTTGGGTTTTTAAAGGTGGATGAAAATGTTATTTATGGAGTGATCAAGTCATATTGGTTTTTTTGCTATAACTTGGTAACATTGTTAAAAGTATATTTGGAAGAGAATTTTTTATAATAAATCATCCATTATAGTGGTTGAGAAAGAAAAAAAATTCAATATCTCTATCCATAATTGAATATAAATATATTGTAGTAGCATCATGTTGCACACACATTCTATAAATGAAGTAGACACTAAAGGGCATCAATGTGGAACACGATAATCCAATCTGAATCAAATACAACAACACAAGTGAAATGAAAATTTAAAAGAATCATGTTATGTACTAAAATATGAATCACATTCCCATTAAATACAACTTCCTGACAGAATAAGTAGTTGAACAATGTTTCAATGTAGAGTACATTGCGACCAAGGAACATGTTGCAAATTTTTTTACCAAATTTCTTCCCAGAGAAGAATTTGAATATCATAGATAGAAGCTTGGCATGATACCCACTTAATAGAATCAGTAGATGGAATAAAAAGTTCAAGGGGATTATCCCTTTTCCATTTATATAAAAGGGGTAGAAGTTGCATATAGAGGAATAATTGCACACACAAAGAATGTTATAGATAGAGGGAGTGCTAAAATATTTTTGAGAATTTGACTAAGGGTTGTCTTCAATGAGAAAGTGAGATATTATTTGAAATATTGTTTCCATTTATTTCGAACATAGGGGGAGACCAAAAATATCTATGATAAAAAGGACAAGATGGAGATTATCAAAAATATTGATTTTGGGCTTTTGATCTCCATTTTGGATACCCTAATTCTGAAGTCCTTTTTAATTTAAAGACCTAGATCAATGGGATCATAAGATATATGGTTGAAAATATTATTTTCATACATTTCAAATATTATATTGCACTCCTTCTACTCCATAGGAATGAGTATATATGAAATATTTTTCTAGTTGACTTAGCTCAAAAGTATAGGTTGACCTAGATTGTTTTACAATGTAATATTCCCAATTAGTCATGAACTAATTGGAATATTCATTTTTTTTTTATCACTTTTTTTAAAGAATAAAAGTACAAAGGAGGTCCATAATATTCCTAAATAATGAATAAATCTATGCCAAATGTGAAAAGGCTAAATCTTGGCTACTAAATCAAGCACCCTTAGGTGTGAAAGGTGCTAGACATTTTGATTGGGTCAACCTTGACCAAATCTACAGCGTTGTCATGGAGGAGTGGCCATCAATGAGGCACAATGTAGTTTTAGATGGATATGCCTTGTGTGAAAGAAGTGATATCATTGGAATTGATTTAGGGTTTGCAAGATCTTAACTTATAAAAGGAAGAGGATGGCAGTTTTAGAAGGTTGTTGATGATTATTATATTTCTGAATATATTATCTATTTAGACATATACCATTCTCTTGCTGTTTAGCTGAGAATTAATTTTATTTAGCATTGGGTGTTCCTGGTTGGGAATCCCACCTCTTCCCATTGAGTAAATCTTGGGAGAGTTTTCATTGTATTGTCCACTATTCGGCTGAAGGCCAAGCTTATTCTTTCAACTACAATGCAGATCCCATTGAGAGTTTGGATATCTTTGCAAGCTGCAGCAAGTTGAGGCTAGATATTTTTAGATCTGGGCCATTTCAATGCTCCTTTTCAGTGGAGGATTCTAATCCATTGGGAGGAGAGTATTGGATGACTTGAGCTTAATTTTCTGATTTTGGCAAGCGGCCAGCCACATTTTGATCCATACAACACATTTTTACTTCCAGATCTGCATTATTCTTGTAGGTGCAGTTGCAGGGTGTTTGGGCACACCATTTGGAGAGTTGGTTTTAAAGTGTTGGGGATCTACCATTCACTTTGGAGATCTCTTGGAGGTGATCATTCTATTGTTCATATCAGATTAGATCCACTTTCGAAATCTAAATATTTGTGTAGATATATAGACTTAGATCTCATATCTACAACTTGTACATGATGTAATGCTGAAAATCCTAAGGGGATTCTGAAGAGGAGCCTATATAGTGTATGGATCTGTTATAGATCTGACTTTTTATACACTTATCTAATCTGATATAAAGTGTAATCTACAGCTGTTGCAAAAAAATAAAATAATGCTATAAGGATTTTTCCAGTCTTAATACATGGTTGCAGCACCTCATTTTGAGGATTTTCTTACATTGGAGACTTGTATTTCCTATTATGAATCTTATGGGCCATATTTTACATCTATTTTGCTACTGTAAATACAAATGAATGGTCTCCATATTGGCCTCCTACTTTGTCTATTATGATATGTGTTATTTTTCTGTCATTCTTCATTCTATTATTTCATTCCCCATTTGGGAAGATTATAGTGGTATCAAAGCATCATCTTGGCACAGCCTGTGCTCTCTAAGGAGCCAATATGTCTTCTAAAGAAGAAGGGACTCTTACTGACTGAGAGAAGAGGTATCTAAAGAGAATACAGAAGAGGCTTTATTACACAAATGATAATGAAGACAAGGGTAAAACCCCTTTATCTGGAGGTGAAGGTGAAGATAAGGATTTTCCTAAGATCCTTCTTAGAGCCATGCAATATCTTGCTAGAGAGATCAAAGAGATGAGAATGGAAAAAATCAAGGAATCCCCTAAAGGATTTCATCTTGGAGAAGGCTCCAACATGTCTCATCATTGGAATGATCAACCAATGCATTAGCCACAAGTTTCCCAGCGCTCTACCATGCCTACATTTTTAGCTGTGGGAAATGAAGGTTTTCAAGAGCATGAATCCCTTGAAGACTATTTTGAAGAATATGAGTCTCAAAATTATAGATTCAAAGATCACTTGAGTTTTCAAGATTTTTTTCATATAAAGGACAATAGAATACCAAGGCATCATCATAGAGGTGGTGGACTCATTCATAATCATGATAGAAACCACACTATGGGAAAACTATTTTTACCCAATTTTGATGGGTCATCCAAGTGTTCTGCCAAATCTTGGGTAGAAAAACTTAACATATACTTTCAGTTGAACAAGGTTCCAGAGATGGAGGCTGTTGAGATTGCAATGCTCCACCTTGAAGGCGAAGCACATGACTACTGGTCCCATGGCTTGTCTACATTTGGTCATGCCAATGTGACTTCGTATCCAGAGTTCACTAAAAGGCTGGTGGAAATATTTGATAGAAGAGATCCAAATGCGCCATTCATAGCCTAGAAAAGTTGAAACAATCAGGTAATACATAAACTTACATCTTTGAATTTTTAATACTTTCTATTATGGTTCCTGATTTGTCTGTAGCAAGAAGGGTGTACATGTTCATTGATGGTTTAGATGAACCTCTTCATGGGTTGGTTAAATCTACCAAGCCCACTACCCTACATGATGTTATTGAAAGGGTTAGAGACCTTCAAGATGCATTTCCAAAAGCAAAGGAAACTTTTCAGCATGACCCCTCTTTTTCTTCAAAGGGAAAGGAAGAAAAGGTTGCTCCTTCTAAGGAGAGCTAATACAAGAAACCTCTTGATGATGATGTCAAGAGATATCTAAGAAGAAGGAAGCTCTGCTTCACTTGCCAAGAATCATGGGCACCTGGACATAGATGTACTGCGGGAAAAACGCATTACATAGAGGTCTTCACAGATGATGAGGAGGAAGAAGATGATGAACCAAGAAGAGGTCATAGCGCTGACACTGTAGGAGGAGATCCAACACCATCAGGAGATGGGAATGGAGCATTTTCTCCTATTGGAGGGGTTATTGCATCTTTGATAGGAGTACCTAAGTACTTGATCTTAAGAGTTCAAGGTTCCATCTTGAATCATAGGGTTTCTATTTTGATTGATAGTGGGGCTACCCACAATTTCATTGATGCCCAACTATTCGAAAGGAGGGAAATACCCATTGACGCTTTTGAGGGATTCTCTATTTTGGCCCCAGGAGATAGAACAATGCAATGCATGCATTATGTACCATCCTTATCAGTCACCATGGGGATATATACATTGATTGATCACTTCTTTGTGGTTGAAAAACCTAACACCAATGTGATTTTGGGTGTTCAATGGTTGATTACATTGGGAAAAGTCACCACTGATTGGGAGGCTTTGCAAATGGTATGGGTGGATAAGAAGAGTGGTGAAACAAAAATGATCAGGGGCATGCATACATATCCCTCACATACAACTTCCACATAGAAAACATAGATGGATTTGCACAGTGGAAGCAAGGACCTTACAACCCCACCTATCATGCTCATGAGATTGTTGCATGGGATACTATTATCTAGTGGAAAACGACCTGGGAGGCCACCTGATTCAGATTTTTTGGGAGATGTCTCACAACATGATGCTCCAAGCATAGATCTAGGAGGGATGGGAGCATTGGAAGACAACGCTGGGAATCTTTGGTAGGCTCAAGGAGGAGGGAGATCTTCTCCCAATATCATCATTACCCACTCTCATTTCAGATTCTGCATTGTGGGAGGATATGCATGGGAGGAATGACCTTCCAACATATACCTTTGGCATGGGAGATGTCAAGGATGAGAGCAGCCATATTACAGAGATTTATTTTTATAGGTCATCAACACTATCACTTTGGGTGATTGATCCATATTGGAAATCCCAATTGCTGGTGGATTACTCCAAGAATCTCTATACATGCATGATACTTGATGACCAGCTACATAAAGAAGGATATTCAGTCCAAGAAGGATTCATCTATTATCATGGTAGGATCTTCTTGTCTAGAGCCTCTAAGCTCAATGAGAAGTTGCTACAAAGGGCCTATGAAGAGTTCTGTTTCAGCCACACATATTCCATGAGGTTCTACAACATCATCATATGAGGAGCTATACTTGGAAAGGATTTGGAGGAGAACTACATCAAAATTTTCAAAGATGCATGTACCATGTGGAGATGGGGCAACAACATAACTCTATCGAGGAGTTAACTCAGCCATATCTTTCTCTTTTTGAGGAAGGGGACAAAACTATGCACCACTCCATTTGTTTGAGGAAAACATTTGGTGAAAAATATGCTCATGTAAATAATGTTTCATTTGATTATTGTTTGCATTATTTCACGATGTATATGCAGGCCATGACTCCAAGGAGGAGTATTGTACCTTATAAACTTCATGGCCAACTTTGGGCCACAAAATTTTCTGAACATGGCCACTCCCTTGGAGGACAAAGGGAGATTATGTTTCATGATGGGTGCATTCCTAAAGAACCAAATATATCTCTCACTTTCAGCCATGGTGATATGACATGGGAAGCAAGTAAGTGGTGGGGAAACCACTTACCACATCGTGATCTGAGGCAGTCAGGAGATTCACTATGCTGGTTCCACATGTGGGACTATGACCCACCTCCATATGCACAAATTACTGTTTGTATATATGTAGTTTTGATCCCATACATGGATGATGTACTTGTACTTTTTATGGGAATGTATGGAGGGAGGATGGGAGGTATGTATGTGCCCTATGGGATGAAGATTCTCCTTGTATCTTATGCTACATGTTTCAGGGAGAACATTGGGAAAAGCATGTTTGTTTCATTTGAGCTATTGTCTCCTTATGGGATGGATTATTTACATCTCATGAGAACTTTAGAG
The DNA here is from genome assembly GCA_034641835.2 of Pinus albicaulis. Classification (NCBI taxonomy): domain Eukaryota; kingdom Viridiplantae; phylum Streptophyta; class Pinopsida; order Pinales; family Pinaceae; genus Pinus; species Pinus albicaulis. Next base: position 1,902,010,702 of record CM076575.1, on the reverse strand, counting down.
GAGAAATTCATGGAGGGATGGATTGGTGAACACTTAGCTTATGGAGGAAGCTTATCACATGTTGGTGTCATCAATGGAGGAGGAGAAGAGTTGCAACACTCACCTTGTCAATCGCTTGAGGAAAAGAAACATTTGGGAGGGGAGGATTGTAATATTCCCAATTAGTCATGAACTAATTGGAATATTCATTTTTGTTTTATCACTTTGTTTAAAGAATAAAAGTACAAAGGAGGTCCATAATACTTCTAAATAATGAATAAATCAATGTCAAATGTGAAAAGGCTAAATCTTGGCTGCTAAATCAAGCACCCTTAGGTGTGAAATGGGCTGGACATTTTGACTGGGTCAACCTTGACCAAATCTACAACATTTTCATGGAGGAGTGACCATCAATGAGGCACAACACAGTTTTAGATGCAGATTCCTTATGTGAAAAAAGTGATCTCATTGTAATTAATTTAGGGTTTTCAAGCTCTTAACTTATAAAAGGAAGAGGATGGAAACATTAGAAGGTTGTTGATGATTATTATATTTCTGAATATATTGTTTTTTTAGACATATATTATTATCTTGCTGTTTAGATGAGAATTAATGTTGTTTAGCATTGGGTGTTCCTGGTCAGGAATCCCACCTCTTCCCATTGAGTAGGCCTTGGGAGAGTTTGCATTGTATTGTCCATTATCTGGCTGAAGGCCAAGCTTCTTCTTTCAACAAAAACGCAGATCCTGTTGAGGTTTTGGTTATTTTTGCAAGGTACAGCAAGTGGAGGCTAGATCTTTTCATATCTAGGCCATTTTAGTGCTCCTTTTCAGTGGAGGAGGCTTATAATCCATTGGGAGGAGAGTATTGGATGACTTGAGCTTCATTTTCTGATCTTGGCATGTGGCCAACCACAATTTGATCCCTACAACACAATTTTACTTCTATATCTGCGTTATTCCTGTAGGTGCAGTTGCAAGGTGTTTGGGCACACCATTTGGAGAGTTGGTTTTCAATTTTTGGAGATCTTCCCTTCACTTTGGAGATCTCTTGGAGGTGATCATTCTATTGTTCATTTCAGATCATATCCACTTTCTGGATCTGAATATTTTTGTAGATCTACAGACTTAGATCTCAGATCTAGAACTTGTACATGGTGTAATGCTGAAAACCCCAAGGGGATTCTGAAGAGGAACCTATATAGTGTATGGATCTGTTATAGATATAAATTTTCATGCACTTATCTGCTCTAGATCTAAAGTGCAATATGAAATTGTTGTAGACCAATAAAATAACGATGTAAGGCTTTTTCCAGTCTTAATACATGGTTGCAACACCTCATTTTGAGGATTTTCTTACATTGGAGACTTGTATTTCCTTTTATGCATCTTATGGGCCATATTTTACATCTATTTTTCTGTTGTAAATACAAATGAAGGGTCTCCATATTGGCCTCCTGCTTTTTCTATGATGATCTGCGTTATTTTTCTGTCATTCTGCATTCTATTACTGCATTCCCCATTTGGGAATATTACATACAAGTTGGTCCTATAAGTGATTTTATAAATGCTATAAATAAAGAATATATTAGTTCATTTGAACATCATATAAGAGTGAATATATTTTAAATGTGCAAGAGAGTATGGGTAATACTCTTGGGGTTTTAAAGGTGTAGGAAAATTTGATTTATGGAGTGAAAGAGTCATCTCAGAATTTTTTCTATAAATTTCTTCTGGGATATTTTAGACTATGAAATTATGAATGGATAAAGGTGAGATATTTATGTACTTGTGGTAAAATATTTTTTCATTGTTTCAATATACTTTTAGATATATGGTCTAAGATATTTTGGGTTCTTCAATGCTCTTTAAATATGCTTCAAACAAGTCAATTTGGAATTTGAACTATATATTTTGTTATAAGATGTTTCATATTGTGAAATAATAAGGATAACAAGGAAATATTTCTATGTGCCTGTGATATAAATTCTATACCTTGGTTCACCTAATTTTGGAGATATTTTTTGTAGAAGTTAGGATTTTTTAATGATCTTGAAATTTGTTTGAAATATGTCAACATGGAATATTTGTTTTAACTTGTTGTTAGAAAACATTTTTCAAAATTGCATACACAACATGTTGTAGAAGTTCATTCTTGGTATAAGGATGAAAACAAGAAGTTTTGGGAGAAACAAAATTAGTGAAGCTAGAGGTAGTAAATTAATATGATGGTGGTGTAAGTGGATAATAGAATTAGTGAATGAAAAAGTTGTAATCACACTCAATGATGTCGGTTGGTGCCTATGAGAAATTGTAACAATTATGGATTTTGGTGTCTCTAATAGGTCGATTCCTATGAATATTTGAAGCAGTTGAGAATGGTGTCTCTAGTAGGTTTCTTCTTGTGAATATTTGCACTGGTGTGGATTAACATCTCGAGCAGGTTACTTCCTACAAAAAATTGTAGTAGTGGGGATTGATGTCTCAAATTAGTTGATGTCTAAAAATATTTGTAATTGTAGGTTGCTTCCTATAAATAGTTATAAAAATAATTTTTGTGGTTTTCTCTTGAAATAATTCCACATAAAAATTTTGTTCCATGTTATGCATATGTGATATTTTTACTATGGTTCATGAATTTTTGTATAATTAAAAAAATTATTGTATTAAGTCACTCGCCCACTCTCAAAATGAATGTGTTCTCAACATCGAAGCATGGACATCTGTTGTGACTTCTACAAAACCCTCCAAAATTTTGGCTTGCACCCAAAATTCGGAGCCTCCTTTTCTCTTTCATACTATTGTGCTAAGAATTAAGACTCACTGCATGTGTCTTCTCTATGTGTTTTGTTCCCATTTGTAAGAAAACCAAAGTGTCATCTTTTCACATGTTAAATGTCGCACATCACACAAAATATGCTTTTGGTGGTCTGAAAGGGTTATATTTGTGTAAATGAGTTGATTCTATCATGTAAATATCTATCACACTCATTTCCAAACTTTTAAGCATTCTCTCACAAGTGTCGTTAGTATCGTCGCAAAGTGTATATTTCGTGTCACACTTGTCGTAAGTTGTTGCACAACTCGCACACTGAGGGAAGTGTTTTTTTCATGTGTTCTAGATGAAATATGTTGTTTCATAACTTTTTCTAAGTGTGTGATCATAGTTAAGTCTTATTCCTACTCACATCAATTTCACCAATCCCACACTTATCCAAATCTGGAAAGCTCCCTGACCAAGAATCTTAGCCTCATCGAGCCCTCCTGAACTACACACTATGCATTCCCCATCGTCAATATGTAAGAATTCAACTTGGCACTACCCAATGCATAGTTATTGCCTCCCAAGACTGTGCATTGTGCAATCAGAGTGCTCAAGCCCAACCTCTGACTCCAAAATTTGTGGAGTTTCTTTATCCTGCCAAGTCAGTATTGTGCATTATGCAGTCACAAGGCTCAAGCCTCACCCGTGACATCTTGATTTATTGAATAGGAAAAATCAAAGCTCAAGCCCTCAAAATGGCTCCTTGAGATCCGCAACTGATCAATATTTATACTTTCTTCCTACCTACACTGGGCATTACGCAGTCTCAAGGCTCAAACACAGCCTTCGACTGCCTGAGCTACACAATTCCGTAGTGAATGAGCCTCTCCCTCAACTTGTCACCTATTTCTAGTTCAATAAGTGGATCATCATGCAACATCTTAGACTAGGGGTTTATTGGACTAATGTCATCTTTTCATGAGTGAGTTGCAGATGCAGGTACTTCATCAAACCATGATAGGGTGATGAATAAGGATGACTTTCTATATGACATATTGGGATCTGAATAGACAAGTTTCTCGATCAGGAGAAAGAAAAGGGACACAAATTTGTGACCATAGTTCAAGGCTTGATATCATTGAAGTATCCTTATCTCTAATCCATATGGAGGTAGACAAAAGACATTTTCAAGAAGACACAAATAAAGAAGCAACAAGAATGACTTGACATTTCCATGTCATCACAAAGTGCATGGCATCAATTTCATGTCACCAGGCACACTTTCTTGCTTTCTAAAGGTACACTCGCCAGACACACTTTCTTTCTTTTGAGAGGAACATACGTGCTCCTCTCTCTTGATAACAGTTAGAGACAAGGAAAATATCTAAGATAATGTTAACTGGGTCATATTTCAAATGGGTCTCCTATCCCAAATGGTGTGAGGTATAATTGGTACCACATACAGGGGAGACCCCTTGAATGTTGGCAGGTGCAACACTGCCAACAATTATCACACTAGAAGGAGGGAAGCGAGATTTTTATGGATGAAAACTCCACCCTCCCTCGCCATATTTCTTTTGGTAAAGGAAACAACATTCCCAACTCCTCTTCTACTCACATTCCTGAAGTTAATGGATTTTCTGAGCCTCGGCTTGGAAAAAATGTGAAATATCTTGAGATCATATACGGGCCATTTTTCCTATAACATGTCATTTTGAAAAATATGTTAGTTTTATCCCTAAAGTACATAATCTAGTGATGGTTCATGATGTTCGACCGTGAGGTGGAATCAGTAGCTAAGGGTTGAGGTGGTTTTTCCTTTACAATCCCTGGTTTGGATTTGATTGATTCTTTTCATGAGATCCCACATTCATGCTTGGAATGTGGCACGAGGGTGATTGAGTGAAAGAAAGATATGGTTCAGCCAAGCTATGGTTGGGTGGTTTGTGAAAGTCTTGAAACTAGTTCTCCTTTTAATACATTACTATTAGCTTATTCTTCTTGGTAATTCATGTGTAAATGTATTGCTTCATATGTCGATTTTATGACTGTTATGTCCTTATTAGTTGAGTTGTTTATATGTTGGCTATGAGTATGTTTTATGACAGACTTGATGTATGGATTTCATCATTTTTTGATTAGTAAATGAATGTAAAATGAATATATGACCTAATAGATGATAATTTCAGCCAATGTGATAAGGAATTAATGCTTCCTTGTGAATCTCAAATAAATATGAGACCCCTATGCTCAGATATGTTGTTATGACTTCTAGATTATGTATTTGTGACAGGTTTTATGAAATTTCTGTCATGGGTAGTAGGTGTCCGATCAAGTCCTTGATCAAATTTTTTCATTAGTACAATTGTTTCCATATTATTTATCATTACTGAATCTTTGATGAAGTTTTGGGTAGTGGCCTGAGTCATGGCCCTGAAAAAGTGGCACATAATTCGGGGCTTCTAGCACAGAACTATCTGAAAAAGTCCACAATCATTGGCATTCCTTTCTTTGGGAGCTTCTGGAAGGCCTCAGTCTCTTGCAAGTCTTGTCATGGGAGTGGATGTGGGTCAAGATAAATCAAATAATGAATTTTTTGAAGGGTTGATCACCTGGAAATGTTGGTTGGCTCCTGAAGGTTTTGTAGCATGTGTGGAAGGTTAGATTGTTTATGTTTCATCAGATCCTCGTCCTTAACATCACATAGGAGGTTGAATAAAATCATAGTAGCCTCTTTTCACATGTTTACCCCAGTGACTGGGTAGCGTGGGTAAATGTGGGAGGAGGTGGTTACAGAGTGGTAATAGAGCATGGTTCAACACTTGGGCTGGATGGGTAGAATGTGTTTGTCATGCATGCATGTAGGTTGTATATGTGCTTATTATTTATGCATGGTAGTAGTCACTGTTATAGTTATGTTTTCATATAGAAGTTGATAAGGTTGTTGTTGGACAACGTTTGTCATGAATGCATGTCATTTTTATATGTATTTTTTATGAATGTAAGTGTCTATATGTTGTTATGCATGCATTTTCTTGGTTATAGTTATTCATGTATAGTAGGTCGAACATGAATTATGAGGTCATTGTGTCTAGTTTGTGTCATCTTGATTCTAATGTGTTGGATGAGATAAAGTAGGAGATGTAGATCATTAGAGTGAGGTTGTAGCACGAGACCTCAGGGTAAGAACAATTTTTCATACAGGTTTGTATGTTGGGAATGCATGCATGTTGGTTAATGGTTTTTATATGAATTAGGGTTAAGTACATTCCTATCAATCTATTTTTGTTATGGTTGCATTCATGATAGAGGCTAGTTAATCGATGCAACCATATACACATGTCAGATTGTCATGCATGGTAGTAACTTGTCGTTATATGCATTGTTGTTGTTGTTTTATGTTAATTAACTTGATGATTATGTTATATGTTTTTGATGAGTATGTTGTATGTTAACTTCATGTTGTTATATGTTAGTTAAATGAATGATTATTGTTATTTCATTGAGATATTAATTTTATATATATCATGTTGGTATGGATTGGTTTGTGTAGACGGTTATGATTATGAAATTTAGGAATGAGATGATGTACTTGTGATGTTCTGTCGTATTAATCCAGACCGACTTGTGCAAATTTGATAGCCTCTCTTGAGATACATTGAGGTATGAGTTTGATTATGTGGTCAATTTGGTTTATCTAGAATGGTATGTTTACAAGTTGATCGATTTTTTGATTAATTTCATGACACGAGTATTTGTTTATAAGATTTCCTGAAGGATAGATTTTGTTTTAAGATGGTTATACCAACACATTATGTGTTGAGACAACTGATATGTACTTGAGTGCAAGTGTGTGCTAGTTTTAGTGTTATGATTTATATCTATGAGTTGATTTTTTATTATGTTATGAAACCAGCTCCATAAATAGAAGAAAAGAGAGATCAATGCCTTAGAAATAAGCCACTTCGAGGGGGAAACCTCCTTTACATTACATAAATGAACAATTATTGGATGATACATATGAAAAAACGTCCTTCTATATATAGGAGTCCATGGGGCCAAAATATAATCCTATCCGACCTAACAATAATAATTTAAGGGCACAATAATAACAATACGGGGATTACAGGGGTACAACAATAATAATAAGGGGGTTATACTAACAGCAATAAGGGACTACACTAGTAATATAGGGACCTAACATGCCCCTATGCTTCAAAAAAGTGTTTTATTAGACATGTGAGTAGCTCTGGATGCTTCTGTATAAAATTCTCATCCTCCCATGTAGAATCTTCAGTGGGTAAGTTCTTCCACTTGATGAGATACTCTGAAATTGATCAATTTTGTAGTTGTCAAGTTCTTGTTTCCCTGACTTCTTTAGGTTCCAATATGATTTTTTATTCCTCATAAACTTCTGGAAATATTGTTTGAACTTGAATTTTTTCACCTATAACCTTATTTAAGCATGAAAAATGGAAAACTGGATGCACTCGTGAAGAAGCAGGAAGCTCCAATTTGTATGCCATAGTACAAATATTTTGCAACACCTTGTAAGGACCATAGTACTTTGGCGATAATTTATTATCTTTCTTATATTTCTTGACAGAAATTTGTTTGTACAGTTGTAGCCATAAAAATACCCAGTCTCCTACATCAAAACTTCTCTCGCTGCGATGTTGATCTCCCTATTGTTTCATTCAATTTGGTGCCAAAGTTAGGTTATCCTTTAAGAGTTGGAGAACTTGTTGTTGATGCTCTATGTGATCTACCATTACTTGAACCTTATATTTTTCTCTTAAATATGATGTGATGGACAGTGGATGATATCCATAAAGTGCCATAAATGGGGTCATTTTTTTTTGTAGTATCGAAGGAAGTGTTATACCACCATTCAGCCAGAGGTAACGACTGACCCATTGTGTTTGTTTATCAGATACAAAACAATGAATAAATCCTTCCAAACATTTTTTCACTATCTTATTTTGACCATCAGTTTGAGGATGATAAGATGAGCTATGAGCTAGTTTAGTACCCAAATAAGAAAATAATTCCATCCAAAAATTTCCAGTAAAAATGGGATCTTTGTCTATTACAATAATATTTGGGTTTCCATGTAGCTTTTGAATTGTTTCCATAAATGTAGTAGCAACTGTGCTTCCTTTAAATGGGTGAGAAAATGCAAAAAGGTGTGCATACTTGGTAAGTCTATCAACTACCACTATGATGACACTCTTTCCTTCAGACATAGGTAAACCTGTGATAAAATCCATTGAAATCTCCTCCCAACATTAACTTGGAATGGATAAAGGTTGTGGAAGAACCGACGTATTTATTGTCTCAAATTTATTTTGTTGGAAAACCAAACATTCCGCCACGAAATTTTGAATATCATACTTAAGGCCATCGCAAAAAAAATATTTCTTCACCCTGTGGTAATTTTTAAAAAATCCTGAGTGTCCTACTAAAGGAGAAGTGTGTAATTCCAAAAGAATATTTTGTTTTAGTTGGGAATTCTTACAAAGATATAAGTGATATATGTACCATAAGGAATCGTTTTTCTAACTAAATGTATAAGATGTACTAGGATCTTGTTGCAACTTTTGAATGAGTGTCCACACTTCTTCGTCCTTCTTCAATTCATCCCTTGCTTCGGTTATCCAATCTAGTTAGATAATAGAAACGGCACAAAGCAATGCTTCCACCTATTCATCCTTTCTTGAGAGTGAATATGCAACAACATTTACCTTCCCTATTTTTTAGATGATTTTAGAGTCATAACCCAACATATTTGTGACCCATTTTTTCTTCTCTTCTGAAGATAGTATTTTTTCCAAAAAGTGTTTAAGACTATCATGATTAGTTTTTACCTTGAAGTGTCTTCCCATTATGTAAGGTTGCCATTTCTTTAGCACATGTAGTATTGCCAACATTTCCTTCTCATAAATAACTTTCTGTAAATACTTTCCTTTGATTGGACAAATTTCAAAATAAACTGGTCTTCCGTCTTACATTAAAACAACACCAATTGCATTTCTTGAGGCATTACATTTCACAATAAAGGTTTTTTTGAAGTTTGGAGTAGCTAATGCCCATGCTAGGCACATTGCCTCTTTACTATTTTGAAAGGCCTTAGTTGCTTCATGAGTCCATGAAAATTCATATTTCATCAATAATGTTGTTATAGGTGCTGCTATTATCCAATAATTATTAAAAAACTTGCGATAATACCCTGTTAACCTGAGAAATCCTCGCAACTTCTTTATGGTTGTGGGGAATTTCCATTACTTAATGGATTTAATTTTGTTAGGGTCTACCTTAATACCCTTGTGAGCTAAAATATGACCTAGATATTCAATCTCTTGTACTCCAAAGAAACATTTGGAGGTTTTTTCATATAATTGTTTCTCCTCTAATAGTTTGAGCACCCTGTCAACATGTTGAAAATGATCCTTCCAAGACCTACTGTAGATCAGTATATCATCAAAAAATACTAAAACAAAGCTTCTAAGGAAGGGTTTGAAAATGGAATTCATCAACCCTTGAAATGTATAAGGTGCATCGATAAGGCCAAAAGGCATGACAAAAATTCATAACGACCCTCATGAGTTTGAAATGTTTCTTTCGGAATATCTTTAGTCTTCATTCTAATTTGATGATATCTTGAATGAAAATACAACTTGGTCAAATAAATTTCTCCATGTAATTCATCCAATAACTCATCAATCACAGGAATTGGAAATGCATCTTTAATAATGAGCTTATTGAGCTCACTATAATCCGGAAACATGTGCCATGATCCATCCTTCTTGTGCACCAATACTACTCGAGAAGAGAAAGAACTTTGACTAGGTTGAATTATACAGGCCTCTAACATCTATAAAATCATACATTCAATTTCTCTCTTTGGGACATAATGATATATGTAAGACCTCATGTTTTGAGGAACACTTCCTAGAATCAAATGAATAGCATTATCATGATTACAAATAGCTGGGAGTCCTTTGGGAGTTTCAAACACCTTGGAATGATTGTCCAAGACTTTTTGGAGATATGGATAAATAGATGATTTTGATGTTGGAACTTATAGTGAGCATAATTATGAAATTACGCCACATTGTTCTTTCTTCAGAAGATTTTTCATGACATTAGAGCTTATTATATTTCCCGGCCTCCCTGTGATACCCCGTAATTCGACTTCATTTCCTTCTGAAAAAAAATTCAAGAAAAGTTATTGAAAATTAAAATCTATTGTCCTCAAAGATTGTAACCATTGTACTCCTAGTACAAAATCAGCACCTCCCATTGGAGTGGAAAGAATTGGACTATTCAATACATATTTCCCCATGGTTAGCTAGATTTTGTGGCTTTTTCTAGAAAATTTTATAGTTCCTCCATTTGCAACAATCACTTCATATTCTGGTGTTGGTTATAGGAAGAAATTCAATTCCTTGGCTACCTTACAATGAATAAAATTATGGGTAGTACCCGAATCAATCAACACTATCACATTTTTCTTCTTGATTTGTCCTTCTATCTTGATAGTTTGAGGAGTGGTAATTCCTACCAATGCATTACAAGATATGGTCAGACTCATTTCTTCTTTCTCTAGGGTTGGTTCCTGGTGTATATCCTCTTCTTTTTAAGTTTCTTTTTCATTTTCTTCCTCCTCTTCACAATCTATGTAAAATGTTTTTTTCTCAACACACTTATGACCTTTAATGTATTTCCTATCAACACTGTAGCAAAGCCCTTTTTCTATTTTTTCTTCCAATTTTTGTGGTGTCAACCATGTATGTTGTGGAAGTCTAGGAGTAGCAACACTTCCATATTTATATATGTGAGTGGTAGGCTTCCTTGTCTCCATAAGTTTACATTCAATCAACCTGAATGCCTTCTCCAATGAATCAGGTTCCCATAGGCGAACCTCATGTTGGATGTTATCCTTTAAAGTCCCTATGAAGACATCAATCATGTGTTCCTCTGGAATATCAATTACCCTTATATTTAATTTTTTGAAGTCCTCAATGTCCTCCACCACTGAACCCTTTCTTTTGAGATTTATCAATTGGCTAAAGAAGGTGTTGCTCTTTGTATCCTCATAATGTGCTATCATTTCCTTTGTAAAAATTGACCAAGTGAAAAAAAATTTACAGGAGAAAAGCCATTGATACAATAAAAATGTATTTTTTTCTAAATATAAAGTTCCAATGCGTACCTTTTTTGTGTTTTGCACATTATTGAGATAAAAATATTGCTCCATCTGTAGTATCTATGTTACGGGATCCTTGCCATCAAACTTCCTCATGTCAATCTTTGGAATATGGTGGGTCTTCCATCCAACATTCGAGTTTATGAAATTAGGATTAACATTTATTTTGTTCTCATCATGAATTTCCTCTACTATATTTTCACCATTACGAATAATTTCTTGTATGAACTTTGACAAACCTTCCTTAAAACCTTCCATTTTTTATTTCATGTCTTCCATGCCATTATTCAAACCATCCATCTTAGATTCCACACCTTTCTTCAAATCATCCATATTAGCTTCCATGCCCTTCTTCAAACCATCCATATTAGCTTCCACGTCTTTCTTCAAAACTTTCATTTCATTTTTTTCTGCTCTTTGCAAGAGCGAAATTTGGTGCACTTGTTCTTATAATTTTGATATATCATGTTGCACTTCTTCATCTTCATGAGTCATTGTAGAGTATTATGAGGGCTTAATAACTGTTGAATTATTTTTAGGGGGCATTTAGAACCCAATATTGATATATATGCTTCAATATTCCCCTAGAATCACTTCAAACTAATTTTTCAAACAAGACTTTTGCAATTTGAAATTAAAAAACACACCTTTTTCTTTCTTTTGAGGAGCTTGATATTAAAACTGAATTATCTCTGTGATTTCGGTTCTTCAATATCTAAAATTCGGTCCTGTATTATCCCTCTGAAGCTTATTTCGAATTCCACGGGTCTGACTTGATTTGGATGCTTCAAGAAAAAGTTATGCCAATCTCCCACAATGACCTAATTGTGGATTGGCTCAGTAGAGCACACTTGTATGGTGTGCCACGTGTCACTATTTCCTCCTTCAAAATGAAATTGATACAAAGGAAACTACATTATATGTAATTTTGGCCACTTTTTATATAATTCCAATATGATGCTCAGAGAGAGAGTTATGACGATTTTCCCAAGGCACCTATTTTAGATGAAATATGGGAGCCTGAAAAAAACCCTAACTTCCACATATCATATCTCCAAAAATATTGTGAACCAAGATCTAAAATTGTTACACAATGTTCCTTAGGATTTCGTCTTCGTGTGATAAAAATTTTAGCTTTTGACCCTTCGTAGAAATGTTTTTATAGAGAAACTTCCACAATGACCTGTTTGACGCAGCGAAAACCTAGAATCCAAAGCCCTAATACCAAATGTTATGAAACCAGCTCCAAAACTAGAAGAAAAGAGAGATCAATGCCTTATAAATAATCCACTTCGAGGGGGAAACCTCCTTTACATTACATAAATGAATAATTCTTGGATGACACAAATGAAAAAACCTTCTTTCTATATATAGGAGTCCATGGGGTCACAATATAATCCCAGCCGACCTAACAATAATAATGTAACGACACAATAATAACAATATGGGGGTTACAGGGGTACAAAAATAACAATAAGGATGTTATACTAACAACAATATGGGACTACACTAGTAATATAGGGACCTAACATATTATGACATGGTTTATAGTCTTGGTAAAGGTTGATTTCAATTACTAGATATGATGTCTTGATCTTCGGAACATGTGATTGACATGTGTGAGTTGTCACAAGGAAATGAGCTTGGAACAACAAGGTAAGTTAATTGGTATATTTTTTTATTCTTTATGCCCTAAAATTTATGTGTTTATGGTAGTATGATGCAAGGAATTGCATGTAAAAGAGACTTATGTGAGAACTTGAAGAAGGATTAGGTTTAGATTTCCGTTAGAAGAATTAAGAACCCATGGGAATTAAGTCATGGTGTCTATTGCTAGTTTTATGATTTCAGTCTTTTGTGATTTGTTTTTTCTTGATTTGGAGTCTTGTTGATGTCTAGTGTATAGCTATAAAACTTTTTTTTTTATGTCACATTACTATTGATTTCAGATGTATAGAGAAGGCATGGGAAGTGTTTGAAAAAATGCATCAATGAAGTATTTTCTTATGGACTGTGATGATCACATCATATGCAATCCATGGGCATGGAAAATAGGCCCTCGAGTAGTTTGAACAAATGTGAGGGTATGGAATTGAGCCACTCAATATTTCCTTCATTGGTATTTTCTTTTCACGCAAGTAATATGGGGAAAATAGCCTCGTATGCAATTTTTTTGTTAGTTAATTATGTGGTTTCCCAAGAATGATTACTATAATTATAGATCATGGAGAGATTAAAGTGTATGGTTTGGATTCATATCACTCTCCAACATCCTTCGCTATGACCTGACATTTTCAGTCAACAAAAGGAACTTTGGATCAACTCTAAAGCATAGTTCTCAAAGATTTGGAACAAGATCTTAAATGGATTTGAACCACGAACCAGTTGAAGATCATGGGTTGGGTTATTTTCCACAATTTAAATGATAGAAAGGGTGATGAATGACACATATTTCATGGAAGGAGGCATAGAGATACCTGGTTAAACACTGCATGTGAATTTTATAAAATATATTATTAAAAATGTGACTACATGACGTAAATGTAGTGATTCTATCGTCAAATCACCATATCTGAAGGGAGTCGCATGGTTAATTCGCATGCTTATTCATTATTAATATTCATACCCCATCTAATGAGAGAAGGGTGTCCACGACCTTTAAGCTCAAGAAAAGAGGAAAGGTGGCAGCATTGGTGAATGCACAAGAAGTAAAAGTTAGAAGTTGGTAATCATCACAAATGTACATCATGTGGAAATGACCAAAAAGGGAGAAAATCAGAGTAGAAATCATTATAAAAAATATTTCCTATTTTGACGGCATAATATGATGGAAGCATGACAGGTGACAGATTATGATTGATGTTTTCATCACTCAATTCGGCATGGTAAGATAATTCACTCATAGTTGATTATGCGGGTAGGTTTTGATGACGATAACACATATTCAAGCAGTGCATTTATCTTTAGGAATGTATCAATATGAAATAGGGCATATAAAAGTTATTGGTAGTTGTTATAAAAATACTCCGATACCACAAGCAGAGCCACTGCTACCAATAGGCGTCCATAGCCTCGACATGGTTGCTATTTTAACCCAGAAATGAGCCATAATCCTCTATTTAGAAGTAGAAATTTTGCTTGTTTTATGGAGAGACCATTATTTTGGTGTGGTGGCCAGATAGTCATAGTGCCATTCACAGGGATTTTAATAGAGTGATTAGGCCAGCTCATGATGAGACCTCCTGTCCTTCAAGCAGTTTTAGCTATCGATAAGGCCACTACCTTGGTGTGTTGGACATTGTGGGAATGTCACCTGTTAAACCCTCATGATCATGGTAGTTTGGCTCGTGATGAGACCCCCTATTATATTTTCTTTAATTTTTTTTTCACATAAAGATATATTTTCTTTTTATTATAAATGGAGGGAGGCTCATTAACTCCTTAAGAGTTAGGGATGGTTTACGAAGTAAAAAGAATTCAAATACAATTGATGCTCTTATTCCTGTATCCTCATGCGGAAGAGAATTAACACTTGAGAGTGTCAAAAGATACACCAACATAAGACTATGGAAATGAATTGTGTAATAATATGTCTGAACAGGAGATATCCATCCCTTCATTATACAGATAAACCATGTCGACTTCCGAAGTAGAGATTTCTATCAAATTTTCAAAAGAGCATAATATTATTAATATCACTGCTTTTCTCTTCTTCAGGTGCCAATTCCTTTTCTAAAAATGGTTTTTATGGTGAGGATGTGTAAAGGAAGAGCATATATTCAAAAAGTAATCATCAAAAGATAGCAAAATTGCTATTTTGAACCAAAAAAAAAAAAGAGAAAGAGAAAGGAAAAAGCATGCTATAAAATAAATCAGTCATTCAATTTGATTGAACGACAGCTGTTGAATCCAATTGAACAACGATTGTTCAATGGTTTGAACAAAAAAAGTAAAATCATGCTAAAAAAATAGTCGTTCACTTAAATTGAATGATAGTTGTTCAATTCGATTGAACGACAATTGTTCAATGGATTGACCAATAGAAGTAAACACACTAAAAAAAATAGTTGTTCAATTGAATTCAATGGCAGCTGTTCAATTTGATTGAACATCAACTGTTCAATGGATTGAACAACAGAACTAAACACACTAAAAAAATAACAGTCATTCACTTGAATTGAATGGAAGCTGTTCAATTTGATTGAGCAACAACTGTTCAATGGATTGAAAAACAAGAATAAAAACACAGTAAAACCTCATTCGTTAAATTGAATTGAATGACAGTTGTACAATTCGATTGACCAACAATTTTTCAACGAATTGAACAAAAAACACACAAAAGAAGAAAAAAAATGCAACTGTGAGCAACAAAATAATGAAAAATAAATGGAATTCTTGTATACAACGATGAAAAGAACTATAAATTGCAGGAAACATATATACAATATTTACAAGAGGAAATAAATTTTTTTTATGAACTTAAATATGTGAGGCCATCATTCCCTGCAGCTAAAATTTGGATAGTGGGGTCCTCACGCACCTCCTGGCAGAAAGACTCTTTCGTAAGTGGTTTATCATAGATGCGCACCCGGTGTCCATTGACTCAAAAGGCGGAGAGAGATCCATCTATGTTGGTCAAGGTAATGGTACCGTTGTTGAGACTTCTTGAATTTTGTATGGGCCGAGCCACCTTGTTTATAACTTACCCTGAAAGTCTTGAAATCTAGAGTTGTAGAGGAGTGCCCAATCTCCTTTCTGGAATGTCTTCTTTTTGATGAGGTTGTCATGCCACTTGTGTCGTTTTTGTTGAATAATTGTAGTGCGATGTATAGAAAGTAGCCTTGCTTCATAAAATTCATTTATTTGTTGAAGTCTTCTAACTTGGGCCTGTGTCCAATCCAACCCCACTTCCTTGGTTGTTCTAAGAGTCTTTATCTCATGTTCAATGGGAAAAATTGGTTCCTTTCCAAATACGAGATGGTATGGAGAATATTTCATGGTGTTTCGCCACATTGTGTGATAAGCCCACAAGGCCTCTCATAGTCTAGTAGCCCAATCCCAACGATGTGTTGAGACTGTTTTAATAATAATTGCCTCAAGGAATTTATTGGTGCTTTTGACCTGCTTGTTTGCCTATAGGTGGTGGGTAGAGGTGAATCTATGGGTGACATGGTGGTTCCTTAAAGTGGCTGTGATTTTATTTCCCACAAACTATGCCCCTCCATCAGTTATCAGTTCCCTAGGTAAGTCATACTGCACAAATATCTCAAAATGAAATTGATCATAGACTCTTCTGTAGATCTCGACAAAGCCACTGTTTCTACCCACTTCGTCACGTAATCTGTGGCAACCAGTATGTAGGCCATCTGATTCGATGGCAGGTTGAATGACCCAACAAAGTCCAGTGGCCACCATTCAAAAGGTTCTACTACCAACTATGGTTGTAATGGAATCTCATCAAATTGGCCAAGGCAGCCCATTCTTTGACACATATCGTAAGCTTGGACATATTTCTTGGCATATTTAAAAATTGTGGTCCAATAGTAGCCCATTTGTAATACTTTGTGCCCTGTCCTGCGATATACAAAATGGTTGCCACAAGGTTCGTCATGGTAGGCCCTCAAGGTGTCATAAATATTGTCTTCTCAGATTCATCTGCGTATATGCATATCAGCTCATGTATGGAAAATATATTCACCGATCCAAGAGAATATAGCATTGTGCTGAATAATTAGCTTCTATTCCTTTGTTGTCAAGTGTCTTGGCAGCTTTCCTACTACCATATAATTCGCTACATCTGCATACCATGGCCTTTTTACTGCTACAACGAACAAATTCTCATCAGGGAACTGATCATCCACCTCTAGTGGGTCATTTGACTTTGGAAGTCTAGACAGGAAATCTGCAACTATGTTCTCCTTTCCTAGATGGTCCTTGATAGTTATATCAAACTCCTGTAAAAGCAACAACCAACGAGTCACTCTTTCATTTGTAATAGGTTTGTTATCTAAATATCTAATGGCAGAGTGAACGGTATACAGGAATTACTTGATAGCCAGTTATATAATGTCTAAATCTATTGATAACATAAATGCCATCCAAGAATTCCTTTTCGGTCTCTGTATAGTTTAATTCAGCAGGAGTGAGATTCTTTCTAATATAGTAAATAGCATGTGGCTTCTTGTCCTCTTCTTGACTGAGAACCGCTCCTATCATTGTATCTGGTGCATCTAAGGAAATGTGAAAAGGCAGCTCCCAATTGGGTCCATGTAAGACTGGTGTAGTCGAGACCAGTTTCTTCAAATCTGAAAAATCAGTCTCACATTTGTCAAACCAATGGAATTCAACATTTCCAGTTAATGCATACAAGGGTGCAACAATTTGTGAAAAATTATTTATAAACCTACCGTAGTACCATGCATATCTAAGGAAAATACCTACCTATGTCTGAGTAAAAGGTGTGGCTAATGAGAGAATTACCTCTATCTTTGCTGAATCTACCTGTATTCCAGCTATAGAGATGTAGTGTCCTAGGATCACTCCTTCAGTCATCATCATGTGACACTTTTTGTTGCTAAAAAATAATCTAGTATAAATACATCATTCCAATAATTTTTCTAGTGTTTGCAGTGCCTGATCAAAGTGATATCCATATGGAGTAAAGTCGTCCATGTATGCCTCGAGCGCTTCATTTATTAAATCAGAAAAAATGTTGAGTATGGCCCTTTGAAATGTTTTTTGGGCATTGAGGGGTAGGTAAAGGTCATTTTATCTTGCTCTTTAGGGGCTATCTATATTTCATTGTAACCACTGAAACCATCAAGAAAAGAGAAGAATTGCTTTCTTGCCAATGTATGCAAAATCTGATCAATAAAGGGAATAGGGAAGTGGTCTTTCTGTGTGGCTTTATTCAGTTCTCTGTAATCCACACAGATTTTCCACTTACCATTATTTTTAGGAATGAATACTAAAGGAGAGACCCATTTTGTGTCTGAAATAGGATAAATGAAGTTTACATCTAGCAGCTTTTGTAATTCATCTTTTACAATGTCTTTCAAATGCGGGTTTAACCTTTGTTCAAGCTTGCGAATAGGCCAAGCATCCTTTTCGGTATAAATGTGATGTGTGCATAGTTGAGGATCTATACCCTTCATGTATGGGTAGTCCCAGGCAAAGGCTCCCTTATATTCTTGTAAAATTTTAACAAGATTTTGCTTCTCATCACTATCCAGACTGCCGTTGATATTTAAAATTTTTCCAAGCTCTATTTCAATTGGCATGCTGTTACAGATAACAGTCATGGGTATATGCTGATCATCAATGTCTGCTAAGGGGTCCTCCTGTGCTTCGTTATCAAGAAATGGTTTTACATTTGGCACTTTAAATTTTTTGAAGTTGATGGTTGGTTTATGAAGTTATTGATTACATCTTCTTCATTTTGATCTTTGAATTTGAGTGCTTCAACTATTGTCAGTGATGAAAGAATGTTTTGTTCCCAGTATGTATGTGGTTGTTTGTGAATATTTATAGTGGGAAGACTTGGTTTGGTAGGGGGGGTATATGGAAATATTTTTTATGGAATCTCCTCTAGCAAAGGTCATGTTGCATGTTCGACAGCCTATGTAAGCATTGACCGTCGCTAACCAAGGTCGTCCCAATATCAGGGGATGTCCATCTAACATAATTTTTGGGTTAATAACTAAAAATTCTGTCAGGTATTCCCATGAGTCCACAGAAACCGTGATGTCCTGTAATATACCTTCTGGCTGGACAACAGATCTATTTGCAAGTTCCAGCAAGGTAGATGTGGGTTCCAAGGCTGTTACACCCAATGTCTTGCAGGTTTCTGTAGTTAACATGTTAATGGTTTCCCCCAAATCAACTAATGTGTTTTAAAAGGAGTAACTATAGATCTGTACTATGACTATGGGGTTTCCTGGATCCTCATATTTTATTGGTGTCTCTTTACCTAAGAGTAAGTCCGACAGTGCTCCCACTACATGAACAGTTGGTATAGTCTTTGCTTTCCTCACCTATTTTTTTATGCATAGTTCTTTAATTCTTTTAGCATAGATAGGGATATCTTATTTAGCCTATAGGAGAGGAATTTTAATGCAAATATTTTTTAATTCCCCTAGGAGATCAAAATCTGAAGGGGCCATTGGCTTAGGTAGTGTTAATCTCTCAAGGAATGGAGGAGAGGAAATAATAAGGTTTTGAGAATGTTTTTGCTCAACTACGTCCCTCCCCTATCCTACCTCTGTTTTTGTCACAATTGTTTTTTTAGGTATTGTTGGAATTTCAGACTCAATTTGTGGCAGGGCAGTATCTTCTTTAGGTGAAATAACACGCCCTGATCTCAGCCTAAGTTCATTGCATTCCTTCTATTCAGTTTCATAGCTTGGGTTCTCAACAATCTGGATTAGCTGAACCGGTCTGTTATTAGGATTAGGATTGGGTTGAGATGGCAGTTGAGGACGCATAATGGGTTGAGAATTGTGTTGGACTGGGTATGGAGCTGGTAATGTGGGTTGATTCTAAGCCCCTATTCCCATAGGTAAATTGTTCATTCCCAAGGGTTGTTGCATGCTTTGAGACCAATTTGTATTCTGTGAAGTGGAGGCAGGCCACTCGGACTGATATGGATTGTTTTTCTAGTATGGATTAGAGAAATGAAAACTTGGCCAACTATTCCCTGAAGGGGATTGCATTGGCTAAGGTGGCATGGAAAATTATTGGGATGGGTAGGCATAAAAAGGTGATTTTATTTTTCATGTTGTTCCAGAGTTTTGTTGATTAAATTGTGGAGAAGAAAATAACTGAGATGGGTCTTGTGACATACCTAGTCGTGCTTGTCACTGTCGATGTTGATTCATTATATACACATGTTTAGTTTCTTCTTCTGCCTCTTTAAAAACTACTTTCAATCTTGGGATTGAAGGGCACTACTCAGTGGTGTGGTCCTTGCTACAAATAGCACATATCTAGACCATGTCTAATGGACACTCCCTCTGGCTGTGCTTCTTCTGATAGCATGGGAAAAAAACAACCAAGTTATGACTTGCTAAAGCTTGCTTCTGCTTGGCTTGTAGGACATCTAGCTACGTTGTGAGGGTGCCTAAGGTATTGGTTTTAAAAGCTTCTAAAATATTACCAAATTCTACTCTGGTCACATTGCCACCTGACTATTTATAATTCCTCATAACTGAATCATGTCTGCTTCACGCACTACATCAAAAGAACCTGATATAAAATTCAATAATGTAATCATATTATTCTTGATAGATGTCCCCTTTTCCCATTATATTAAGTGTCTCTACCCATTCTTATTTCAGTGCTTTAATCATTGTTGCTTTTAAAATGTCTTTAGAAATGAAGATATTTGCAAATTATACTAAAATCATTCAACATATTCTTCTAATGTCTCATTGTCTTTTGCATACATGTTGAAGATTTCTTCTTTTAGTTCTCGAGTCTGACAGTAATCTTGATATCTGTTAAGAAAATATTTTTTCATCTGATCCCAACTATTAATGGTTCCTCCACCAAGCCCCATAAACCAGCGTAATGCTATCATCTTTAATGTAGAGGGGAATAGTTTCAGTTTTTGAGGGTCCATGGTGTAGTCATATCCCCTAACAAAATATCAAACTCAAATAAAAATGCATTTGGATCTTTCGAGGTCAGCCCATGGAAGGCGGGGATGTTTTGTAATAGAATAAATTTCATAGCGGCATTTACGGTCATATCAACAATGAGATACTCCAATGTTGACGTTTGTCTCTGGGGTTGATTCTGCGCCATCTAATCAAAGATGTGCCAATAACCTTCAGCGATTTCTTGATCTGGGAGGATAATTTGAGTGGAATTAGGGGGTAGGTTTGGAGGAGGCCTTGCAAAACTACCTCGATCTGGGATATTGGGTGTCTCTGTCTCAACCACTATCTCAAGAGATCCATGCTCTGGAGTTTTTACCTGTACTGCACTTCTGGTTTCTCCCTCTCCTTCTAGAAAATTGCAAGAATTTCCCTCTCTTGAAGGGTCAAGACTTAACTGTTCTATAGTCTGAAAGCTTCATTCAGACCCTTCTGTTTCATTGTAAATCTCAGTGTGGGATGTATATGGTGAGGCTACTATCTGAGGGATTATAGTAGGACTCTTTCCAGGAATGATTTTGGGACCTACGGATACCTGGGATTCAACCTTCTTAATTATTTCGTCTATATATGTTGTTCTGCCAAGGGCCACCGACCCCTTGGGTTTTGTGGATTGAAGTGGGGGGTTTTGATCTAATTCTATCTTTTTCTTCGTAGTCATCAAAAAAACAAAAACACCTATCCTATTAACCTTCGCACAATTACTGAGAAGCGGGATGAAGAGCAAGCATTTTTCTTGTTAGCACGTAGGTTCTTACCTCTCGTTTTCAATACTCAATTCTTTCACAACAAAAGGAAAAGAATAAAATACATCACTCCTAAACACTCTCCCTGGTAATGATGCCAAAATGTTGGGTCAAAAAGGTGATTGTTAAAGGTAACATTAATGTTTCACATTAATCATCAACCCAAGGTTAGTCCTTTTATTTTAAGAGTGCAAGAGAAATATATGCGAGTGAAGTCAGACGTTAACTATACTAAATTGTTGTGAGAAATTTTATCTAATTCTTGAAGTTCAATCAAATCAACTCAAAAGTAAACTATTAAATACTTCAAACCAATCAAAGGGATCAACTGTTGTTCTAATCTTATGTAGAAATAGCCACTCAATACTGAAATAAGGAATATATTGCAATTGAACATCACGCTTTAATGAATTAAACAACTACCTTAATTAATTGAACAACAATCCTAATGAATTGAACAACAATCCTAATGAATTGAACAACAATCCTAATGAATTGAACAAAAATCAATTATTTATCATTTTGAAATGGAATTCTCTATAAATCAACTAATAGCATTATTTAGAATCAAACAACAAACCAAATATTCACACTTATGATGGAAAAAATTAACAAATAACTGTATGCAGTACCGAACAACAAATACGCTGAAACTAGTCTAATGAAGGTAAAAGTGTCACTTTATGATGAAAGAACATTAATGATATATTCAATATATTGAAAAGGAAATTGTAACATATCACACCTGTGATTAACAAATTGAATGATAATGCTCTAAAACACAAAGGATAACTAAAATGCAAGACTCATAAATAAATGTATAACACATAACAGCAGGAAATCTCCCAAGGACTGGGCCCGAAGCCTCTAGAATTCTTCTACCAGAAAATACTCAAAAAAATTTTATACTAAAAATGGAAATTTCTTCATTAATCAATGGAGAAATACATTAGCACGAATTCGACGATTCTGTCTGAATAAGTTTATTACAGGAAAATTATAACACATGAACAACCTCTTTGTCTCTCTCAAATATAGCCTTTTATAACTTAAAGGCGAAATAAAACAGAGTAATGAATCCTCAGGATTAGGAGATATTGAGGTTTCATAGCTATCAACCGAATACTTCAAGAATAGGCATGTTTTTATATCTTTCATTGATTCGTAGGAACTAACACGATCCTGTTTACTTTTCTTGACTGATGTTGTCTGGTCATTCTAGTCAGCGGTTTGGTTGTTTCGATTCCCTACAATAAAGACAACAAAAATCATTTTTTATACTATTAAACATACCTTTTGTCAATAATTCATTCTATCCTACTTTTGCATCATTATCCTTTAATTTATTGCTAATATGAAGGAAAAAAATATAAAAGTAAATGACAAATCATGCTAAATATAGGGGTAAAATGTTCCTTTTCCTTGGGCCAACACACTTCCGTGCTTACCTTTTTGCATGTCCTCATGAAAACAGATGATTGAGGTGTAGTTGGGTTAAAGAATATGCAGGATATACTTCTTCCTTGTAAAGTCTAAAAGCATGTTTCAGTTTTACCTTTGCAAATTTTGAGTTTGTGTGCCCCTCTGGTAACTCATAATCATGATGATAGTCTTTAGGAGGGTACCATATGATGGTACATCTGTATCTGCACCCTATCCATGTGGGACCCTTATTCAAAATTCAATTACTGTACAGAAGAAAATTAGAAGTAGCAACTTTAAAGTTCATATACCCAAATGGTTCTTTGTTATTAACATTTTTTGTATAGGTTTTCCATCTCTGTTTTTCTATTGATAAAGCTTCTTCTTGAATATCTTGGAAGTGTGCCCATCCATTCTACACAATATCCTTGTGAATAGGTCAAAATTTGGCTATCACCCCTTTCCGTTGCATAAACTTCTTATGTTGAGTAAACAAATATAGGGTTTGGTAGGTTCCCCTCTGACCCATAGATCTAAGCCATGTTCTCTTTTTTGAAATATACTGTAGGCTTTAGCCCATCTAGTCTAATTTTTGGAAAAAGACATAAAAGCTTGGAACTGAATGTCCTGTATGAAGGGACTCGAGTTACTATATCTATCCTCTTCTAGAAAGAAATTTTGCAAATACAATTCACACAAAATATGTTGGATTTGTTCATCCTTATTGTTACAACATTGGACAAAATCTTCAATGGTTTTTAAGGTAGTGGGTTTCCTTGCTCTAACAGTTTTTATTTTCAGCAACAGATATCTTTCTACTGAGAATAAGGCATAATTAGTGGCTGGTGCCCTGCAAGTCAACACGTATGAGTAAAGAGAACAAACATCATTGGTTTGTTTCTTAGACTGTTCCAATTGATCTTGTGCCTTTTTCACTTTTTCCCTTTCTTCCCTAAGTTGGGCAAACATTTTTTATTCAGTTGTAGAAAGCTCTTTGAATCGTTTTAGTAGTGCCTAATTTTTTTGTAAGGGCACTAATTCCTTCTTATATGGGACCAATTCATGCTGAACTTGAGTTAATCCATTGCGAAGCTTTTGATTGGTAGCTTTTTCTATCAAATGAGTGTAAGCAGGTGTTACCTCTGCTTGAATCTCCCTATATTCTGTAAGTATTAAGTCAGTCTGCACAGAGACTTTAGCAGTGTGTATCAAATCCATATGTACAAAGAGTTCAACAGTATCTATTAAATTATTCTGTATAGAGACTTCAATAGTAGTTACTATTTGGGTAAAAAAATTTGTTTGGGTTCCCATGTTAGCGAATTCCTTCTTAGGCTTACAAGACTTGTCTGCTTAGTTCAACCATTTACTTAATTGTTTGACCATTTTTCTCAATTTCCTTCATTTCCTGCTCATTTTTCTTAACTTAATCTCCGCTGATTTTTCTTTTGGAAGCGTTTTGGTAGGAGAAGAAATAGTAGTGGCTTCGGGTTCAGGAACAGTTTTTCCAGTTCTAGGGTTATCATAAATGATGTTTTCTTGAGGCGTCCAAGAAATTATTTCAAAATTGATATCTTGACTTGGTGGAATAATATTTTCTTCAGGTGTCAGGGTAACTGTCTCAATACTTGTGTCGCATTCTAATATATTAGTATCCCCTAATTGGTTTCTAGACTAAGATATTCTCTCTAGTTGATCTTCCCTACTCACCCATTCATTATCAGAGGGATATAAAACCCTCAAATCTTGCAATTCATCATGGGAAGGTAGGATCTCATATGGACAGAGTTTCTAGCAGAGGTAGGCTGGATCAAATGGTCCCTCTGTTCCTCAAATTTTTTAGATGGGTTCCCAATTTCACAAGATGTTCTCATTTTCTCAAGTACTTGAGCCATTTCCTCCTAGTAGTCTTGTAAAGACATATTTTGAGGGCTTAGAGGTGGTGTATGGGATGGTCCCATCTCATCTGGAAATACATAGGTGTTTTTCCGTAGTTGTAACCTTTCAGACCGTATTCATTTTCCTGGTTCTGTGATCGAAACATGGGTTCTCTTCCCTCTTGCTCTCTTGGTTATCACTTTTCTAGGGAGTTCAATTTATGCTCTGTCAGGGTTTTTTTCAAGGGAAGGTAGGGTAGGATTAACAAAGCTATCCCATGTCAACTGATATTTGTTTAACTCATGAATAATAGTCAATTTAATCATGCCATGGTGACTGATAACTACTTGATGGTTTTTAAATCTTCTAATATAAACAACAGTATCATGCAAAAAGGGAAAATTAACAAAAAAATTTCTCTTGAGAACAACTAATAATTTAAGTTAACGGGACTTTACCACATCCTGGCATCCGTCACGTGATATATTTTTTAATGAAGATTGCCAATTCTTGTGAAGGCTGATGCAAGGATGCAGGGTCAATACCTTTTCCTTTTCATTCGAGCGGCTCACCTGGGTCCTGATACACTGAAACTTCATCTTGTATAAGGACATGTTTATCAGTCCATATTTCTCCTTCTGTTGGAAGTCTGGAGACCTCAGCGATGATTTCTTCGGTGACTGGTATGATTATTCCTTTTACCATGGTATGTCCTTCTCGCTAGTTTTGCAAGAATTCAACTGTTGTCTCTGTATTAAAACCTTGTAGTCTATGTAGATATGGAATCTATCCAGCTTGCTGGAGAACGATGCGAGCTAATTTTGAGGCTTGAAAGATTGTAGGTTCATTGCGGAGAGAAATTCCACCCATGGCTACTGTGTTTTCATAACTAGTTTCTTCACCCTTCTGCATGCATTTCTTTCGGATCTATTATTTAAAACAAAATAAACACTGTATGCTGCTTTTATAAAATATATTATTAAAAATGTGACTACATGATGTAAATTTAGTGATTCTATCGTCCAATCAACATATTTGAAGGGAGTCTCATGGTTAATTCACATGCTTATTCATTATGAATATTTGTACCCCCTCCAATGAGAGTAGGGCGTCCAAAACCTTTAAGCTCAAGAAAAGAGGAAAGGTGGTAGAAATCATGAATGCACACAAAGTAAAATTCAAAATTTGGTAATCATCACAAATGTACATCAGGTGGAAATTACCAAAAAGAGAGAAAAGCAGAGTAGCAATCATTATGAAAAAAAAATCCTATTTTGATGGCATAGTATGACAGAAGCATGATACGTGAAAGATTATAATTGATGTTGTCATCACTCAATTCGTCATGATAAGATAATTCACTCATAGTTGATTATGCGGGTAGGTTTTGATAACGATAACACTTATTAAAAAAGTGCATTTATCTTCAGGAATGGATCAATAGGAAAAAGGGCATATAAAATTAATTGGTTGTTGTTAGAAAAATACTCTGATAGCACAAGTAGAGCCATTGCTTCCAGCAGGCATCCATAGCCTCGACAGAGTTGTTATTTAAACTTATAAATGAGCGAGAATCCTATATTTAAAATTAGAAATTTTTCTTGTTTTATGGAGATACTTTTATGCTAGTGTGGTGGCCAGATAGTCATAGTTCCATTCACGGGAATTTTAATAGAGTGATCAGGTCGTCTCGTGATGAGACCTCCTGTCCTTCAAGCATTTTAGTTGTCGGGAAGGCCACTACCCTGGAGTGTTGGCCATTGTGGGAATGCCACCTGTTAAACCCTCATGATCATGGTAGGTTGGCTCGTGATGAGACCCCTTATTCTCTCTGCTTTAAAAAAAAAATCACATAAAGATATATTTTATTTTTATTATAACTGGAGGGAGGCTCATTAACTCCTTAAGAGTTAGGGATGGTGTAAGAAGTAAAAATAATTCCAATACAATTGATGCTCTTATTATTATATCCTCATGCCGAAGAGAATTACCACTTGAGAGTGTCAAAAGATATATAAGCATAAGGCTATGGTAATGAATTGTGTAATAATATTTCTGAATAGGATATATCCAACCCTTAATTATAAAAATAAACCATGTCAACTTCCGAAGTAGATATTTCCATCAAAATTTCAAAAGAACATAATATTATTAATATCATTGTTTTTCTCTTCTTCAGGTGCCAATTCCTTTTCTAAAAATGGTTTTTATGGCTTGGATGTGTAAAGGAAGAGTGGATATTTCAAAATAAATCATAAAAAGACAAACAAATGGCTATTTTGAAAGAAAAAAAAAAGACAAAAGTAAGAAAAAAAACATGCTAGAAAATAAATCAGTCATTCAATTGTATTGAACGGTAGTTGTTCAATTCAATTGAACAACAAAAGCAAAATCATTCTAAAAAAACATTCGTTCACTTAAAATAGTTGTTCAATTTGATTGAACAATAACTGTTCAATGGATTGAGCAACAGAAGTAAACACACTAAAAATAACACCTGTTCACTTGAATTGAACAAGAACTGTTCAATTCGATTGAACAACAATTGTTCAATGGATTGAACAACAAAAATAAACACGCTAAAAAAACAACACCCGTTTACTTGAATTGAAAAATAGCTATTCAATTCGATTGAAAAAAAATTGTTTAATGGATTGAAAAAAAGGAATAAAAACAGACTAAACCTCAGTCATTCAATTTAATTGAACGAAAACTATGAAATTCGATTGCAGAACAACTGTTCAACGAATTAAATAGAAAAACACACAAAAGAAAAAAAATAGAATGCAGCTGTGAGCATCAAAATAATGAAAAATAAATGGAATTCTTGTATACAAGGATGAAAAGAACTATAAATTGCAAGAAACATATATACAATATTTACAAGAGGAAATAACAAATTTTATGAACTTAAAGATGTCGGGCCATCATTCCCTATAACTAAAATTTCGATAGTGGGGTCACCACACACCTACTGGCAGAAAGACTCTTTCGTAAGTGTTTTATGATAGAGGTGCACCCGGTGTCCATTGACTTGGAAGGCACAACAAGATCCATCAATGGTGGTCAAGGTAAAGGTACCGTTGTTTCACACTTTTTGAACTTTTTATGGCCCAAACCGCCTTGTTTGTAACTTACTCGAGAAGTATTGGAATCTGGAGTCGTAGAGGAGTGCCCAATCTCTTTTCCAGAATGTCTTATTTTTTACGAGTTTGTCATTCCACTTGTCTCATTGTTGTTGAATAATTGCAGTGCATTGTAGAGAAAGTAGCCTTGCTTCATCCAATTCATTTATTTGTTGGAATCTTCTAACTTGGGCCTCTGTCAAATCCAGCCCCACTTCTTGGGCTCTTCTAAGAGTCTTTATCTCACATTCAATGGGAAAAATTGGTTCCTTTCCAAATACTAGAGGGTATGGAGAATATCCGGTGGTGTTTCGCCATGTTGTGTGATAAGCCCACAAGTCCTCTGGTAGTCTAGTAGCCCAATCCCAACTATGTGTTGAGACTATTTTAATGAGAATTGCGTTAAGGACTTATTGGTGCTTTCAACCTGCCCATTCTCCTACGGGTGGTGGGGAGAGGTGACTCTATGGGTGACATGGTGGTTCCTTAGAGTGGCCGTGATTTTATTTCCCACAAACTGTGCCCCTCCTTCAGTTATTACTTCCCTAGGTAAGCCATACCACACAAATAGCTCAAAAATAAAATTGATCATAGACTCTTCTGTAGCTCTCGACAAAGCCACTGTTTCTACCCATTTCTTCACGTAATCTCTAGCAACTAGTATGTAGGCCTTCTGATTCGATGGCGGGTGGAATGGACCAACAAAATCCATTGGCCACCGTTCGAAAGGTTCTACTACCAACTGTGGTTGGAATGGCATCTCGCCAAATTGGCGAGGGCAGCCCATTCTTTGACAACTATTGCAAGCTTGGACATATTTCTTGGCATGTTTAAAAGTTGTGAGCCAATAGTAGCCCATTTGTAGTACTTTGTGCCCCATCCTAAAATCTGAAAAATGACCGCCACATGGTTCATCATGGCAGGCCCTCAAGATGTTATAAACCTTGTCTTCTCGGATGCATCTGTGTATATGCATATCAACTCCTGTATGGAAAAGATATCCACTGATCCACGAGAATCTAGCATTGCACTAAACAATAAGCTTCCGTTCCTTTGTTTTCAAGTGTCTTGGCAGCTTTCCTACTACCAGATAATTTTCTACATATGTGTACCATGATGCTTACATTGCTGCAATGAACAAATGCTCATCAGGGAACTGATCATCCAGCACTAGTGGGTCATTTGATTTTGGAACTCTAGACATAAAATCTGCAACTATATTCTCCTTTCCTGGATGTTGCCTTATAGTTATATCAAACTCTTGTAAAATAAAGAACCAATGAGTCACTCTTTCATTTGTAATAGTTTTGTTACCTAAATATCTAATGGTAGAGTGATTGGTATACATGAATACTTTATAGCCAATTATATAATGTCTAAATTTATTGATAGAATAAATGATAGCCAAGAATTCCTTTTCAGTCACTGTATAGTTTAATTCAGGAGGAGTGAGATTCTTGTTGATATATTAAATGGCGTAGGGCTTGTTGTCCTCTTTTGACCGAGAACTTCTCCTATCGATGTATCGGATGCATATGAGGAATTGTGAAAAGGTAGCTCCCAATTGGGGCCACGTAAGACTGGTGTAGTTGAGACCAATTTCTTCAAATCTGAAAAAATCAGTGTCACATTTCTCAGACCAATGGAATTCAACATTTCCAGTTAATGCATAAAAGGGTGCAGCAATTTGTGAAAAAATCTTTATAAACCTACAGTATTACCCTACATATCCAAGGAAACTACGTATGTTTGAGTACAAGGTGTGGCTAAAGTGAGAATTACCTTTATCTTTGTCAGATCTACCTGTATTCCATCTGCACAAATGTAGTGTCCTAGGATCACTCCTTCGGTCATCATCATGTGACACTTTTCGTTGCTCAAACATAATCTGGTAGCAATACATTGTTCCAATATTTTTTCTAGTGTTTGTAGTGCCTCATAAAAGTCATCTCCATATGGAGTAAAGTCATCCACGTAAACCTCGAGCCATTCTTTTATTAAATCAGAAAAAAATGATAAGTATGGCCCTTTAAAATGTTGTTGGGGCATTGCATAGTCCGAACGACAATACCCTATAGGCGAATGTACCCCAGGGTAGGTAAAGGTCATTTTAACTTTGTCTTCAGGAGCTATCTGAATTTTATTGTAACCATTGAAACCATCAAGAAAAGAGAAGAATTTCTTTCTTGCCAATATATCCAGGACTTGATCAATAAAGGGGAGGGGGAAGTGATATTTCTATGTGGCTTTATTTAGTTCTCTTTAATCCACATAGATTCACCACTTACCATTATTTTTAGGAACGACTACTAAAGGATAGACCCATTTTCTGTCTGAAATAGGATAAATGAAGTTTACATCTAGAATCTTTTGTAATTCATCTTTCACAACGTATTTCAGATGCGGGTTTACCCTCCGCTGAGGCTGCCGAATAGGCCGAGCATCCTTTTCAGTATAAGTGTGATGTGTGCATATTTGAGGATCTATACCCTTCATGTCTGGGTAGTCCCAATCAAAGGCTCCCTTATATTTTTGTAAAATTTTAACGATCTTTTGCTGCTGGTCTCTATCCAGACTGTCGTTGATATTTAAAACTTTTCCTGGCTCAATTCAATTGGCATGTTGTTATAGACAGCAGTCATGGGTATGTGGTAGTCATCAATGTATGCTAAGGGGTCCTCCTATTCTTCCTTATCAAGCACTGCTTTTAATATTTGGCACTTTCAATTTTCTGAAGTAGATGGTTGGTTTATGAAGTTATTGATTAAATCGTCTTTTGTTTGATATTTGAATTCGAGTGCTTCAACTATTGTTAGTGGTGAATGAATGTTTTGTTCCTAGTATGTATGTGGTTGTTTATGAATATTTAAAGTGCGAAGACTTGGTTTGGTAGGGGGCATATGGAAATATTCTTTATGGCATCTCCTCTAGCAATGGTCATGCTTCCTATTCGATATCCTATGTAAGCATTGGCCATCGCTAACTAAGGTCATCCAAATATCAGGGGATGTCCATCTAACCTACTTTTTGAGTTAATAACTAAAAAGTCTGTTGGGTATTCCCATGAGTCCACATAAACCAGCATGTCCTGTAATATACCTTATGGTTTGACAATAGATCTGTCAACAATTTCTAGCAAGGTATATGTGGGTTCCAAGGCTGCTATACCCAATGTCTCGTAAGTTTCTATAATTAAGATGTTAATGGCTACCCCCAAATAAACTAATGTATTTGAAAAGGAGTGGCCATAGATCTATACTGTGACTATGGGGTTTCCTGGATCCTCGTATTTTCTTGTTGTCTCTTTATCCAAGAGTAAGTCTAATGGTGCTCCCACTACATGAAAATTTGGTACAGTCTTTTCTTTCATCACCTTTTTTTTTATGCACGGTTCTTTACTTTTTTTGGCATAGATAGGGATATCTTGTATAGCCTATAGGAGAGGAATTTTAATGCACAGTTTTTTTAATTCCCCTAGGAGATCAAAATCTAAAGATACCATTGGTTTAGGTAGTGTTAATATCTTAGGGAATGGAGGAGAGGAAATAATAATGTTTTCATAATATTTTTGGTAAATTGTGTCCCTCGCCTGTCCTATATTTGTTCTTGTCACAGTTGATTGTTTAGGTATTGTTCGAATTTAATACTCAAGTTGCGGTAGGTCAGTATCTTCTTCAGGTGAAATAACACGCCCTGATCTCAGCCTAAGTTCATTGCATTCCTTATGTTCAATTTCAGAGTTTTTGTTCTCAACAATCTGGCTTAGCTGAACCGGTCTGTTATTAGGATTAGGATTGGGTAGAGCTGGCAGTTGAGGATGCATAATGGGCTAAGAATTGTGTTGGAAAGGGTATGGAGATGGTAATGTGGGTTGATTCTAAGCCCCTGTTCCCATAGGTAAATTGGCCATTCCCAGGGGTCACTGCCAATTTTGAGACAAATTTTTATTCTGTGAAGTGGAGGCAGGGCACTGGGACTGATATGGATTGTTTTGCCAGTATGGAGGAGAGAAAGTAAAACTTGGAAAACTATTACCTGAAGGGCATTGTGTTGGCCAAGGAGACATGAAAAGTTATTGGGATTGCTAGGCAAAAAAATGTGATTGTCTTTGCCATGCTATTCCAGAGTTTTGTTGATTAAATTCCGGAAAAGAAAAGATCTAAGACGGGTCTTGTGACATACGTAGTTGTGCTTGCCACTATCGACATTGATTCATTAGATACACCAATTATATTTCTTCTTTTGCCTCTTTAAAACTCGCTTTTAATCCTGGGAGTGAATGGTACTACTTAGTGGCGTGGTCCTTGGTACAAATAGCACATGTCTGGAAAATGTCTAATGGACACTCCTGCTGGTTGTGTTTCTTGTGACAGCGTGGGTGAAAAACAGCCAAGTTCTGTTCCGCTAAAGCTTTCTTCTTCTTGGCTTGTATGACATCTAGTTGCGTTGTGAGGGTGCCTATGATATCAGTTTTAAAATCTTCTAAAATATTACTGAATTCTTCTCTGGTCACGCTGCCACCTAACTCTTTTATAATTCCTTGTAACTGAATCCCGTCTGATTAGTCTCTTTTTGCGTACTACCTCGAGAGCACCTAATACATAATGCAATAATTTCATCAAATTATTCTCGATAGATGTCCCCTTTTCCCATTATATTAAGTGTCTCTACCTATTTTTCCTTCATTCCTTTAATCATTGTTGCATTGCAAATGTCTTTAGAGAGTGTAGTATATGGAGATCTTTGAAAATTATACTGAAAACGTTCAACATATTCTTATAATGTCTCATATTTTATAGACATGTTGAATATTTCATCTTTTAGTTCTCGAGTCCGGAAGTAATCTTGATATTTTTTAAGAAAATATTTTTTCATCTAATCCCAATTGTTAATGGTTCCTCCACCGAGCCCCATAAATCAGTGTAGTGCTACCCCCTTTAATGTAGAGGGGAATAGTTTCAGTTTTTTAGGGTCAGTGGTGTAGTCATATCCCCTACAAAAAACATCTAATTCAAATAAAAATGCATCTGGATCTTCCAAGGTCAACCCATAGAAGGTGGGGATGTTTTGTAACGGAATAAATTTCATAGGGGCATTTGTGGCCAGATAAATAATGGGATACTCCAATGTTGATGTCTTTCTATGGGGTTGATTGTGCACCATCTGATCAAATATGTGCCAATAACCTTTAGGGATTTCTTGATCTATGAGGATAATTTGAGTGGAATTAGGGGGTGGATTTGAAGGAGGCCTTGCAGCACTACCTCGATCTAGGATATTGGGTGTCTCTGTCTCAACCACTATCTCAGGAGATCCAGGCTCTGTAGTTTTTACCTGTACTGCACTACTGGTTTCCCCCTCTCCTTCTTGCAAATATCAATAATTTCCCTTTTGAAGGGTCATGACTTAAGCGTTCTATAGTATGAAAGCTTCATTCAGACCCTTCTGTTTTTATATGAATCTTGGCGTGGATTGCAGATGGTGAGGCTACTGCCTAAGGGTTTATAGTAGTACCCTTTTGAGGAATGGTTTTGGGTCCTACGTGTTCGGGTTCCTATGTTTTTGCCAAATTGGCAAGACCAAAAGATAAGACAATATCAAACCACTTTGGGGTCCTAAGATCTAGCCCTCCTAGATCCATAGAGGGATCTCTCTATAAATACAAAGAATGATATATCTTTAAATCTTAAAATGAGGTATTAGGCTAGGTATGAAGCACGAGGGGTTTTTTAAATGATTTGGTTTTTGGTTTGGAGATCATTAACATATAAGGTTATGGAATGAAAGGAACAAAGTAGCAGGATGTTTCGGCAAAAGAAGATAGATCAAGAATGTGCCAATCCATTGGGCTATGGAGTCATGAAAGGGGATTACTTCCATAAAAACTGAGAAAGGTTTTCTATAGGGCAAGTCATATATACCAAAGGATCTTTTAGATAGATGGGGGAATTGAAAATTAAGGAGTGAAGGTAAAAGAAATAAAGAAACCCAATTTATGTCTAGAGATCAGGTCAAATATGATTTAAATCCAGACCTCCTTTGACATACTCAAAGGAAACTCTCAATAAAGACACCAAGGGCAGCTTGAGATCAAGTCAGAGGTCATTTAACTCCAGGCTTGCTTTCAGCATACTCTCAAGGAAAAAACAGAGTTAAGATTTAACACAAAGCAAGGTCTAAGATCAGAGAAGGACCTTTAACCTTCAATGCTTTTGACACTAGCTCAAGAGATCTTAGAAAGGCCAACCTGTTGGAAAAGGACCCCAGTGGACAGGGCTAACTCTAAATCCCCGGTATCCCAATTCTTCCATCTTAAACCCAACAAGAACATCTAAGAAACAAACTCCAAATTCTAAACATCAGTAAGCATGGGCATGCCAACATCCTTGACTGGTTAAATTATGTGAATTTTCTCTTAGATACACAATCAGCAGAAAACATGAAAGATAAGAATAACAGTGGGCATTAAGGTACCATGCAGGGGTATATCCTAAGCCTGATTTAATAATTCTTATCAGAGAATAAATGGACAATATGATTAAACATGAAATAAGTAAAGGAAACATCACCCATAATATAGACCAAGATCCTATGAAATTGCTTGTTCAATTGATGTGCAAAACCAGTCACATACTTTGAGCTCAATGGCTGTTACAGTCCAAACTTTCTCCTCCCAGCCTACTAAATTACAAAACTACTCAGTTAATTCCCCCAATAATTGTTCTAACAGTCGAATGAATCCCTACAACTAACAACAACAAACTTTACAATATGTTCTTCAGGGGTTCTTATAGGAGAATGAGTTGCAGTAGTAGCAGAAGTACATTTAATTTGTTCATTAAGAGAGAGTGGAGGAAATGCTCATGCCCACTCTACTTAATGGCTCTGTGTTGACATATTGGTACTCTTTAGGTTGGTCAAGAAGTCCTGTGAGGTTAACATTAACCTTCGATGTATTCTTTGAAGTTCTCTATGATTGTATGGTACTCTATATTGCCTTCTGAAATAAGTAACATGGATAATAAGTCTATAGGTCTCCATACTTCTATAATTGCAGTCCTGACAGTCCTTCAAAAGCTTCTATTAGTGTGATTACTTTTAAGGGCTCGAGGAGGCATGGAGAACGCTGTGAGGAGGTGTCCTTCTAGAGAAAGGTGCGCTGCTGATATTATCACACAGATATGGCTTGTTTCATGTTCTTAGGCTTCATTAAGCCCTTAATCATCTTCATGATACTTAAACTGCGTCTTCATCCTTTGAACACAGATTACAATCATTAATCTTCAATAAAAAGCGGTAATATTTTGATCTGTCTCTGCTGATACACTTTGCCGCTATTGTAATGATCTTTCTGCGCTTTGAATCACTGTGACTATGCCTGTGGAGACAGAATGCATCTACTACTCCGTGAAACCTACACAATGCAATAAACATGTTAAAGAAATCCAAGGGGATGGTGGAGAACTATTGTCGAGGCCCGTGGAATGGTGGCAGAAATGGTGGATGCAGACGAAACAGGTGAAAAACGTTGCAGAATGGAGGAAGAACAGTCTGATGAAATTTTGGTGTGAAAATGGCTCCAGGTCGTCCGATTAGATAGGGCACCAGTGATCAAGAGTCAGGATTGGCTGACGGAGGTGTTAATATTAAGTTAGGCAGAGGATCAAATCCTTTAGTGTAAAACACAAAGGTTAAGGTTCGGGAAAATTACAAAGGAAAAGCGGCAAAATGTATGAAAGTGGGACCTTTGGTGAGACCTGGAGGGCAGAGGGCGATTAATTGTGAGCCTTCAAATCTCAAGAGGAGATCAATGGCGCAAATATCCTGATGAAGTTAATAGGAAATCCCGATGAAAGAAATATGGGCAGAGACACGATGGAATGGGAGCCATCGATCGGGATCAAACGGATGGTCGTGATCGAATTGGAGGATCGCAATCAGGGGAAACAGGAAGTGGCACATAAGATTTTACGATGCGTGATTTAGCGCCAGCTGTCCGATCTGGAACAAGATCGACGGTGGAGATTAAATCAGGAGGGGTAACGATAGAGAATTGTGAGCGGAGCGCGATTAGATCCCAGCCATCGAATCTATAGAAACGGATGGCTAGGATTAAATCACATCGGGACAATGGAGAGGTGCCAAAACACTGAAGTATTTGGGTTTTGTGATTTGCGATTATGCGCGGACCGTTGGATCGACGGAGAGATCAACGGTGGAGATTGTAGCAGAGGGGTGATGGACAGAGGCTGACAGGAATGATGAGATGGGCGCCTAGCCGTCAGATCTTGTGAATATCAACGGCTCAGATCAAATCCACGGTCAATAGATAAAATGCTCATCGCAACGGGAAAAATCAATTAACAAAAGAAATGTGCTCATCGTAAACTTTCGATTGCGATAAGCGCCCGGGGCTTTAGCGCCTAGTCCTGGGCACGGGTTATATAGTGGGGAAGTGGTTAGGGGCTTAGTCGAAAGGGTCTTAGGCTTGGTATAAGGTAAAAAGTGGGTTTTTAGGCCAAAAACTGAGTTTTCCAGGCTAAGAGAAGGGTTTTGGTCGGTACAAAACGAGGTTCTTAAACCAGAAAATGGGAAATTGTAAGGTTTAGAGGGGAGTTAGGTTGATCTAGAGGGTTAATGAGGGATTTTGAGAGGAAATTTTTGAGGGGAAAAAGGGATGAAAAATGGGGCTTTGTGGGAATGAATTAAGAGGGAAAGGAGGCCTTTTTGAGCAAAATCCTTTCAAAGACAGTGAGGCTTTTTAAATGGAAACAGCAGTGAGGATTCTTCAAAGGATGAAAAACACAAAGAGACTTCAAGAATGATATGTTTTCAGAGGAAATTTATTTTTTGACGGCTCAAAAACATTTTAGCCAATTGTTTGCTTGTCAAAAAATTCATAGGTGGCTAACAGTGGCTCCACATGGGGATGACATCTTCTTGAAGGTGTCAAGAATTCAGAAAATGATCTTTGGGAGTAGGCCATATTCCTGGTACTTGACACATCCTTTTCCTCTTCTGATCAACTACCACAAATTATGAAGACATCATATCAGTAGTAATATTCTCCCAAACAACTACCTACCCATACTATTGTCCTATCATTTTTTTTTTCTGGGTGCATTTGGACTTGCAAACCCTTTACATCATCAATTATTACAAATAGGAAAATAAACCTACTCTATTTCTACCCTTATTACTCAATGAGACCAGATTAAACAGTTGGCCTCATAGCTTCTCTACCTAAACTACTATCTGCTAGGATTAAACCGTCTAGCAGATTTCTTCTCTACATTCTGAGACAGAAATTCAAAAACAATCAAGCCAGGAGTAGACTATTTGGCTTTCTGTGGGCCATGGCATAAAGAAAAAATTTCTCATGGATAGAAACTTTGCATAAATAAAAAACAATAGACTAAATTCTCACATGTTGAGCTTTATTTGAGATTCCTACCTACCCTACTCTAACTTGAAATATTTACAAGTCTAGCTTATAAACGTTATTTTCCAATACATCCATTCCATCAAATAATCCCATGACTGGTCCTTTTTGCTGAACTCTTTGAGCATGTAGGATAAGCAGGGCCACTCCCATTCTCTTTGTTTTTTATCAGCAGCTTTTAAAATGTTTCTTGTTGTCTGCAACAAGCTGCTCAATATGACCTTTGATCCTTCTTCAACTGTTTGCAGGAAATGAGCATAAGGATTATGAAATGATACCTGGTTGTGAGTGTTAGGTAATGTTTTTTCAACCAGGGCTACTTCCTCTTCCACTGGATCAAGAACAAGACTCTCTTGAGAAAGAGAATCTCCCTCATTTTCTTCATTTTCTGAATTGGAGGACTCATCATAAATTGTAGGGCTGTCCTCTTGGAGCTCTGAGATATTTTGATCTAGTGGGTTGAGCTCTGTGAAAATATCCATGTATTCTTGAGCAGGGGTATGCTCCATTGCTTCCTCTTTTTCAAGAGAAGGCCCCTGAATTTCAATCTGCTCAAAAATTTCTTTCTTGTTTTCTTCTTTCTCCTCTGGAATGAAAGGATGCTGGTCTCCGATCACATGGAAACTCTTACTGATGATATGAGGTGTAACAGAGTGAAAATTCAACGAATTTTCATCTATTACTATGCTTTCATAACTTTCCTCATCAGTATCATAAATACCCTGACTTGGCTCATTACTCTCTTGCACTTGATATTCATGATCTTCCTCCCACAAATCTAATGATGATGGCTCTGCAGGATCATCTTCTATTTGGAAATAATCATCATCAAATATATCAAAACTAGGAAAATCATAGTTTTAAGCAATGTTACCAATCAAACCTTCTGGACTCTTATCAAGTCTTTCTTCATTCTGATCCACAGAGGATTTTTCTGGATCTGCATAATCAAACTCATTAGATGAATGAGCAAGAGTGTCTATTCTATAAAAGACTTTAGAGGTGGAATTCTTGTTTAATATTCGCTCAATCTCTATTTCTTTCAAAAGAGGGATATCTTTCTCAATAGGGAAAGAAGAACAACAGTCCTTTGTTTCTTGTATTAGTTGATTTGGCGGTTGGATGTATTCTTGAGCCTCTTCTGTGGAATCTTCACTTGTACCAATAGGGAAATCTTGAGTATTTTCTAATGTTTCCTAATTTCTTTCCATTTCAAACACTTCCTCATGATCATAATGATATTCAGTTAGAATACGAGGCTCATGAGCAGTTTCTTCTTCCACATCAGATTCTGCATCTTCTATGTGGTCATTTTTTTCCTCAAATCACCATTCCCTATTAGCTTTCTCCATTAGGTCATGATATTCTCCAGTCAGAATAGTACAAGACATACGTAGGCAATCAGGCAGTTCTTGATCACCTTCCTCTTCATCTTCTATAGACTCTTGAGCATCATACATGTCTTGCTCATTATCTAGGCCTTCAATTTTTTTTGTTCTGGGAAAGGCATGGGCTATTCTAGATAATCAAAATTTGTATTTAAATTGGCCTCATACACCTTCACCATTATTTCACCAAACATGTTTACCATTCTTGTGAGTCTATTTGTCAAAGCATCTAGCTTTGCCTCTCTGTCCATGTTTGGATTCACATTTGTAAAAAGAGGTCACTGTATCCTTTCAACCAGTTCAGGGCCTTCTACCAGTGGAGTCATTGGGTTTGTTTAGGAGTTATGGAGTGTGAAATCGCCAGGTGGATGACTTTTGCTGTTTGAAGCAGGGTGTTGTCCACCATCAGCGATTAAATACCAATCTAACCAGAGATTTTGGGTCTTCTGAGTGCCTAAGGGTGTCTAAGATAAAATTCACTCAATCCCCAGTGGAGTCGCCATTATGTTGGGGTTCCTATGTTTTGGCTAGATTAGCTAGACCAAAAGATAAGACAACATCAAACCACTTTGGGATCATAAGATCTAGCCCTCCTGGATGCAGAGAGGGATCTCTCTATAAATACAAAGAATGATATATATTTGAAGCTTAAAATGAGGTATTAGGCTAGGTATGAAGCACGAGGAGTCTTTTAAATGATTTTCTTATTGGGTTGGAGATCATTAACTGAGAAGGTTATGGAATGAAAGGAACAAAGCAACAGCATGTTTCAGCAAAAGAAGATAGATCAAGAATGTGCCAATCCATTGGGCTATGGAGTCATGAAAGGGGATTACTTGTATAACAACTGAGCAAGGTTTTCCATAGGGAAAATCATCTATACTAAAGGATATTTTAGATAGATGGTGGAATGGAACATTAAGGAGTGAAGGTAAAAGAAAGAAAGAAACCCAATTTCTGTTTGGAGATCAGGTCAGATATCATTTAAATCCAGACCTGCTTTGACATACTCAAAGGAAAATCTCAATAAAGACACAAAGGGCAGCTTGAGATCAAGTTAGAGGTCATTTAACTCTAGGCTTTCTTTCATCATACTCTCAAGGAAAAAACAGGGTTAAGATTTAACACAGAGCAAGGCCTAAGATCAGAGAAGGACCTTTAACCTTCAATGCTTTTGACACTAGCTCAAGAGATCTTAGAAAGGCCAACCTGTTGGAAAAGTACCCCAATGGATAAGGCTAACTCTAAAACCCCTTTATCCCAATTCTTCCAACTTAAACCCAACGAAGAACATCTAAGAAACAAACTCCAAATTCTAAACATCAGTAAGCATGGGCATGCCAACATCTTTGACTGGTTAAATTATGTGAATTTTCTCTTAGATACACAATCAGCAGAAAACATGAAAGATAAGAAGAGGTGGGCATTAAGGTACCATGCAGGGGTATATCGTAAGCCTAATTTACTGATTCTTATCAGAGAAGAAATGGAAAGTATGATTAAACATGGAATAAGTAAAGGAAACATCACCCGTAATATAAACCAGGATCCTGTGAAATTTCTTGTTCAATTGATGTACAAAGCTAGTCAATTACTTTGAGCTCAATGGCAGTTACAATCCAAAATTTATCCTCCCAGCCTACTAAATTACAAACTACTCATCTACTTCCCCCAATCACTGTTCTAACAGTCGAATGAATCC
Source organism: Pinus albicaulis (assembly GCA_034641835.2). NCBI lineage: Eukaryota > Viridiplantae > Streptophyta > Pinopsida > Pinales > Pinaceae > Pinus > Pinus albicaulis. The sequence goes on along the minus strand of CM076575.1, from coordinate 1,901,970,392 downwards.
CTACAACTAACAACAACAACTTTTACAATATGTTCTTCAGGGGTTCTTATAGGAGAATGAGTTACAGTAGTAGAGGAAGTACATTTAATTGGTTCATTAAGACAGAGTGGAGGAAATGCTCATGCCCACTGTGCTTAATGGCTCTGTTTTGACATATTGGTACTCTTTAGGCTGGTCAAGAAGTCTTGCCACGTTAACATTAACCTCAGATGTATTCTTTAAAGTTCTCTCTAACTGTATGGTACTCTGTATTGCCTTCTAAAATAAGTAACATGGATAAGAAGTCTGTAGGTCTCCATACTTCCATAACTGTAGTCCTGACAGTCCTTGAGAAGCTTTTTTCAGTGTGATAACTTTTGAGGGCTCGAGGAGGCATGGAGAATGTTGTCGGGAGGTGTCCTTCTGGAGAAAGGTGCGCTGCTGATATTATCACACAGATATGGCTTGTTTCATGTGCTTAGGCTTCATTAAGCCCTTAATCATCTTCATGATATTTAAACTGTGTCTTCATCCTTTGAAAATGGATTACAATCATTAATCTTCAATAATAAGCGGTAATCTTTTGATCTGTCTCTGCTGATACACTTTGCCGCTACTATGATGATCTTTCTTTGCTCTGAATCACAGTGATTGTGCTTGTGGAGACAGAATGCATCTACTACTCTATGAACCCTACACAATGCAATAACCCTATTAAATAAATCGAAGGGAATGATGGAGAATTGATGTGTAGGCTTGTGGAATGGTGGCGGAAACGGTGGATGTAGAAATAGGTGAAAAATGTTGCAGAATGGAGGAAGAACAGTCTGATGAAAGTTTGGTGTGAAAATGGCTCCAGGTCATTCGATTAGATAGGGCACTGGTGATCAACAGTCAGGATTGGTTGACAGAGGTGTTAATATTAAGTTAGGTGAAGGATCAAATCCTTTAGTGTAAAAGACAAATGTTAAGGTTCGGGCGATTTACAAAGGAAAATGGGAAAAATGTATGAAATTGGGGCATTTGGTGGGACCCGGAGGGAAGAGGGTGATTAATCATGAGTTGTAGGATCTCAGGAGGAGATCATCGGTGGAGATTTCCTGATGAAGTTAATAGGAAATCCCGATGAAAGAAATATGGGCAGAGATGTAATGCAATGGGAGTCGTCAATCTGGATCAAACAGACGGTCATGATCGAATCAGAGGATCGTAATCGGGGGAAATAGGAAGTGGCACATAAGATTCTGAGATGTGTGATTTAGTGCCAGCCATCCAATATGGAACAAGATCGACGGTGGAGATTAAATCGGCAGGGGTAACGGTAGATAATTGTGAGAGGAGTGCGATTAGATCCTAGCCATCGGATCTGTAGGAACAGACGGCTAGGATTAAATCGCATCGAGACAACGGAGTGTAGAAATTTGAATAATAGCTAAATTATTCACTGCGATTATCCTGATTACACACTATTTAATCTTCATGCATAATACATAACCTCTTCTACAATTGATCATCAATTTGCGGAAATAGAAGCAGTCGCATGCGCACATTAAAACATAATCAAGCACACATATAACACAGTATGTAATGGGGAAAGCTAATAGCTGAAAACCCCCAACTATCTATATATTATAATGATAGAGAACATGTAACAATCATAGTACAATACTCCTCACAAGTACTTAGTACTATCTCCAATAGTTACACACAAACTAGCTTAGATCTAAACAAGTCACAGGTTCAAATCTCCTCCACAAGTCTGCCTGCCTCTACTGCGCAATCCAAGATGAATAATGATGAGATCCAAGTTCGAATCCCACTAGCTTGTACTGCGCAATCCTCATTGGCAATCTCAATCAATGTGTGTGCAAATCCCATGCACAGCTATAGTCACAACTGATAGTAGACTCACCCTTTCACCCACCTCTAACACTGGTCTCCACTGAACTGTCCATGCATTGCAGTTAACTGATGTATTATTTAGTTGATTTATGAGTTAATAATTAGTGAATTAATTAATAATTGATTCACACCACTCATCACTAGTTTATTTGTCAGTTAGACTAAATACAACTAGTTCAACTAAGCTAAACCGAACACAACTCCACCAACTGTCTCATCAACTCCACAAAACTCTGCCACATGAGTTCTAACTAAAGTCAACCATGCAATAGCTCAACTAACCCATAGGAAAAGTGTATTTACTTCTGTCAGCTGCATGTGCCACATCCAAGCATCAGACTGAAGTGCTCCAAGAGGATAAGATAATGTTTATAGTCCAAATATTATTAAGGGTTAATAATATTCGACTGTTCTATTTTTAGACTGGCAGTCTAAAAATAGATTCCTCCCAATGTCTAAAAATATAGTTCCATCTATTTTTACCAACTTGACCAATCATCCATAAATAGCATCCTACAACTCATAGACCATGATCCATATGTCTAAAAATAGACATAGTCTAAAAATAGACTTTGAGCCAAAAATAGCCTGCGTGCCCACTTAGTGAAGGCGACTTCTTTTCACTAAGCTCCATCATCTTGTTGCATTTTCAACACGGAGAGGTGCCAAAATGTTGAATTCTTTTGTTTTTGCGATTTGCGATTATGCGCGGACCGTTGGATCGACACAGAGATCAACGGTGGAGATTGTAGCGGAGGGGTAATGGACAGAGGTTGATGGGTGCGATGCGAAGGGTGCCTGGCTTTCGGATGTTGTGAAGATCAACGACTCAGATCAAATCCGCGATCTATAGAGAAAATTCTCATTGCATCGGGAAAAATCAATTAACAAAAGAAATGCGCTCATCGTAAAATTCCAATTGCGATAAGTGCTTGGGACTTTAGCGCCTGGTCTTGGGCGCGGGTTATATGGTGGGGAAGTGGTTAGGGGCTTAGCCGAAAGGGGCTTAGGCCTGGTATAAGGTAAAAAATGGGTTTTTAGGCCAAAATCAGAGTTTTCAAGGCTAAGAGAAGGGTTCCGGTAGGTAGAAAAAGAGATTCTTAAACTAGCCAAAGGGCAATTGTAAGGTTTAGAGGGGAGTTAGGTTGGTCTGGAGGGTTAATGAGGGATTTTGAGAGGAATTTTTTTAGGGGAAAAAGGGATGAAAATGGGGCTTTGTGGGAATGAAGTAAGAGGGAAAGGAGGCATTTTTGAGAAAAATCCTTTCACAGACAGTGAGGCTTTTTAAATGGAAACAGCAGTGAGGATTCTTCAAAGGATGAAAAAAAAAAATAGGCTTCAAGAATAATATGTTTTTCGAGGAAATGTATTTCTTGAAGGCTCAAAAACATTTTAGCCACCTATTTTCTTGTCAAAAAATTCATAGGTGGCTAATAGTGGCTCCACATGGGGATGGCATCTTCTTGAAGGTCTAAAGAATTCAGAAAATGATCTTTGGGAGTAGGCCAGATGCCTGGTACTTCACACATCATTTTTCTCTTCTGATCAGCTGCCACAAATGATGAAGACATCATATCAGCAGTAATATTCTCCCAAACAAATACCTACCCATACTGTTGTCCTATCATTTTTTCATCTAGGTGCATTTGGGCTTGCAGACCCTTTACATCATCAATTCTTACAAACAGGAAAATAAACCTATTCTATTTCTACCCTTATTACTCCATGAGACCAGATTAAGCACTTGGCCTCATAGATTCTCTACCTAAACTACTATCTTCTAAGATTAAACCATCTAGAATATTTCTTCTCTACATTCTGAGATAGAAATTGAAAAAAATTCAAGCAGGGATTAGACTATCTAGCTTGTTGTGGGCCATGCCATAAAGACAAAATTTCTCATGGACTGAAACTTTGCATAAATAAAAAACAACAGACTAAATTCGCACAGGTTGGGCTTTATTTGAGATTCCTACCTACCCTACTCTAACTTGAAATATTCACAATTCTAGCTTACAAACCTTCTATTCCAATACATCCATTCCATCAAATAATCCCATGACTGGTCCTTTTTTTTCAACTCTTTGAGTATGCTGGATAGGCAGGGCCACTCCCATTCTCTTGGTTTTTTATCACCATCTTTTAAAATGTTTCTTGTTGTCTGCAACAAGCTGCTCAATATGACCTTTGATCCTTCTTAAACTGTTTGTAGGAAATGAGCATAAGGATCATGAAATTATACTTGGTTGTGAGTGTTAGGCAAGTGGTTTTCAACCAGGGTTGCTTCTTCTTCCACTGGATCAAGAAAAAGACTCTCTTGATAAAGAGAATATCCCTCATCTTCTTCATTTTCTGAACTTGAGGACTCATCATAAATTACAGGGTTGTCCTCTTGGAGCTTTGAGATATTTTGATCTGGTGGGCTGAGCTATATGAAAATATCCATGTATTCTTGAGTAGGGGTATGCTCCATTGCTTCCTCTTTTTCAAGAGAATGCCCCTTAATTTCAATCTGCTCAAAAATTTATTTCTTTTTTTCTTCTTTCTCCTCTGGAATGAAAGGCTGCTGGTCTCCAATCACATGGAAACTCTTACTGATGATCTGAGGTGTAACAGAGTGAAAATTTAGTGAATTTTCATCTATTATTAGGCTTTCATAACTTTCCTCATCAGTATCATAAATATCCTAACTTGGCTCATCACTCTCTTACAGTTGATATTCATGATCTTCCTCCCACAAATCTAACGATGATTTCCCTATAGGATCGACTTCTATTTGGAAAGAATCATCATCAGATAGATCAAAACTAGGAAAATCGTAGTTGTAAGCAATGTTACCAATCAAACCTTATGGACTCTCAGCAAGTCTTTCTTCATTCTGATCCACAGAGGAGTTTTCTGGATCTACATAATCAAACTCATTAGATGAATGATCAAGAGTGTCTGTTCTATAGAAGACTTCAGAGGTGGATTGCTTGTTTAATATTCGGCCAATCTCTATTTCTGTCAAAAGAGGGATATCTTTCTCAACATGGATAGAAGAACAAAAGTCCTTTGTTTCTTTTATTAGCTGATTTGGAGGCTGGATGTCTTCTTGAGCCTCTTTTGTGGAATCTTCACTTGTGACAGCAGGGAAATCTTGAGTATTTTATGATGTTTCCTGATTGATTTCCATTTCAAACACTTCCTCATGATCATAATGATATTCAGTTAGAATACGAGGCTCATGAGAATTTTCTTCTTCCACATCAAATTCTGCATCTTCTATGTGGTCATTTGTTTCCTCAAAGCAGCATTCCCTATTAGCTTTCGCCATTAGGTCATGATATTCTCCAGTCAGTATAGTACAAGGCATAGGTAGGCAATCAGGTAGTTCTTAATCACCTTCCTCTTCATCTTCTATAAACTCTTGAGCATCATACATGTCTTTCTCATTGTCTAGGTCTTGAGTTTCTTCTTTTTCTGGGAAAGGCATGGGTTGTTCTGGATAATCAACATTTGTATTTAAATTGGCCTCATACACCTTCACCATTATTTCACCAAACATGTTTACCATTCTTGTGAGTCTATCTGACAAAGCATCTAGCTTTGCCTCTCTGTCCATGTTTGAATTCATGTTTGTAAGAAGAGGTCATTGTATCCTTTCAACCAGTTTAGGGTCTTCTACCAGTGGTGTCATTGGGTTTGTTTAGGAGTTACGGAGTGTGGAGTCACTAGGTGGATGAATTTGACTGTTTGAAGCAGGGTGTTGTCCACCATCAGCAATTATATACCAATCTAACCAGAGGTTTTAGGTCTTCTGAGTGCCTAAGGGTGTCTAAGATAAAATGCACTCAATCCCTAGTGGAGTTGCCATTATGTTGGGGTTCCTATGTTTTGGCCAGATTGGCAAGACCAAAAGATAAGACAACATCAAACCACTTTGGGATCATAAGATATAGCCCTCCTAGATCGAGAGAGGGATATATCTATAAATACAAAGAATGATATATCTTTGAATCTTAAAATGAGGTATTAGGCTAGGTATGAAGCACGAGGGTTTTTTTAAATGATTTGGTTGTTGGGTTGGAGATCATTAACTGAGAAGGTTATGGAATGAAAGGAACAAAACAACGGGATGTTTCGACAAAAGAAGATAGATCAAGAATGTGCCAATCCATTGGGCTATGGAGTCATGAAAGGGGATTACTTGCATAACAACTGAGCAAAGTTTTCCATAGGGAAATTCATCTATACTAAAGGATATTTTAGATAGATGGTGGAATGGATCATTAAGGAGTGAAGGTAAAAGAAAGAAAGAAACCCAATTTCTGTCTAGAGAGCAAGTCAGATATCATTTAAATCTAGACGTGCTTTAACATACTCAAAGGAAACTCTCAATAAAGACACAAAGGGTAGCTTGAGATCAAGTTAGAGGTCATTTAACTCCAGGCTTGCTTTCAGCATACTCTCAAGGAAAAAACAGAGTTAAGATTTAACACAGAGCAAGGCCTAAGATCATAGAAGGACCTTTAACCTTCGATGCTTTTGACACTAGCTCAAGAGATCTTAGAAAGGCCAACCTGTTGGAAAAGGACCCCAGTGGACAGGGCTAACTCTAAATCCCTGGTATCCCAATTCTTCCAGCTTAAACCCAACAAGAACATCTAAGCAACCAACTCCAAATTCTAGACATCAGTAAGCATGGGCATGCCAACATCTTTGACTGGTTAAATTATGTGAATTTTCTCTTAGATACACAATCAGTAGAAAACATGAAAGATAAGAAGAGCAGTGGGCATTAAGGTACCACACAGGGGTATATCCTAAGCTTGATTTACTGATTCTTATCATAGAATAAATGGATAGTATGATTAAACATGGAATAAGTAAAGGAAACATCACCTGTAATATAGACCAGGATCCTGTGAAATTTCTTGTTCAATTGATGTGCAAAACCAGTCACATACTTTGAGTTCAATTGCTGTTATAGTCCAAACTTTTTCCTCCCAGCCTACTAAATTACAAACTACTCAGCTACTTGCCCCAATAATTGTTCTAAAAGTCGAATGAATCCATACAACTAACAAAAACTACCTTTACAATATGTTCTTCAGGGGATCTTATAAGAGAATGAGTTGCAGTAGTAGCGGAAGTACATTTAATTGGTTCATTAAGATAGAGTGGAGGAAATGCTCGCGCCCACTCTACTTAATGGCTCTGTGTTGACATATTGGTACTCTTTAGGCTAGTCAAGAAGTCCTATTAGGTTAACATTAACCTCAGATGTATTCTTTGAAGTTCTCTCTGACTGTACAGTACTCTGTATTACCTTTTGAAATAAGTAATATGGATAATAATTCTGCAGGTCTCCATACTTCCATAACTGTAGCCCTGACAGTCCTTCAGAAGCTTCTGTCAGTGTGATAACTTTTAAGGGCTTGAGGAGGCAAGGAGAACGCTGTTGAGAGGTGTCCTTCTGGAGAAAGGTGCATTGTTGATATTATCACACAGATATGGCTTATTTCATGTGCTTAGGATTCATTAAGCCCTTAATCATCTTCATGATCTTTAAACTGTGTCTTCATCCTTTGAACACAGATTACAATCATTAATCTTCAATAATAAGCGGTAATCTTTTGATCTGTTTCTACTGATACACTTTTCCGCTACTGTGATGATCTTTCTATGCTCTGAATCATAGTGATTGTGCCTGTGGAGACAGAATTCATCTACTACTCTGTGAACCCTACACAATGCAATAAACCTATTAAAAAAAATCCAGGGGGATGGTGGAGAATTGTTGTGGAGGCCTGTGGAATGGTGGCGGAAATGGTGGATGCAGGCGAAACGGGTGAAAAACGTTGCAGAATGGAGGAAGAATAGTTTAATGAAAGTTTGGTGCGAAAATGGCTCTGGGTCGTCCGATTAGATAGGGCACTAGTGATCAATGGTCAGGATTGGCTAACGGAGGTGTTAATATTAAGTTAGGTGGAGGATCAAAGCCTTTAGTGTAAAACACAAAGGTTAAGGTTTGGGCGATTTACAAAGGAAAAGGGGAAAAATGTATGAAAGCGGGGCCTTTGGTGGGACTTGGAAGGCAGAGGGAGATTAATCGTGAGCCGTTGGATCTCAGGAGGAGATCAATGGTGGAGATTTCCTGATGAAGTTAATAGGAAAGCCCGATGAAAGAAATATGGGTGGAGACGTGATGCAATGGGAGCCGTCGATCTGGATCAAGAAGATGGTCATGATCGAATCGGAGGATCGCAATCGGGGGAAATAGGTAGTGGCACACAAGGTTTTGCGATGCGCGATTTAGCACCAACCGTCTGATCTGGAACAAGATTGATGGTGGAGATTAAATCAGCAGGGGTAACGGTAGAGAATTGTGAGCAAAGTGTGATTAGATCCCAGCTGTCGGATCTGTAGGAAAAGACGGCTAGCATTAAATCACATTGGGACAACGGAGAGGTGCCAAAACACTGAAGTCTTTGGGTTTTATGATTTTCGATTATGTGCGAACAGTTGGATCAATGGAGAGATCGACGGTGGAGATTGTAGCGGAGGAGTAATGGACAGAGGCTGACGGGCATGATGCGATGGGTGCCTGGCCATCGGATCTTGTGAATATTGACCGCTCAGATCAAATCCGCGGTCGATAGAGCAAATTCTCATCTCATCAGGAAAAATCAATTAACAAAAGAAATGTGCTCATCGTAAATTTCCGATTGCGATAAGCACCCGGGGCTTTAGCGCCCGGTCCTGGGCATGGGTTATATGGTGGAGAAGTTGTTAGGGGCTTAGCCAAAAGGGGCTTAGGCCTGGTATAAGTTAAAAATGGGTTTTTAGGCCAAAAACTGAGTTTTCAAGGCTAAGAGAATGGTTCTGGTAGGAAGAAAAAGAGGTTCTTAAACCAAACAAAGGGAAATTGTAAGGTTTAGAGGGGAGTTAGGTTGATCTGGAGGGTTAATGAGGGATTTTGAGCAGAAATTTGTGAGGGGAAAAAGGGATGAGAAATGGGGATTTTTGGCAATGAATTAAGAGGGAAAGGAGGCCTTTTTGAGCAAAATACTTTCACAGACAGTGAGGCTTTTTAAATGGAAACATCAGTGAGGATTATTCAAAGGATGAACAACACAAAGAGGCTTCAAGAATGATATGTTTTCAGAGGAAATGTATTTCTTGAAGGCTCAAAAACATTTTAGCCACCTGTTTTCTTGTCAAAAAATTCATAGGTGGCTAACAGTGGCTCCACATGGGGATGGCATCTTCTTGAAGGTGTTAAGAATTCAGAAAATGATCTTTGGGAGTAGGCCAGATTCCTGGTACTTGACACATCCTTTTTTTCTTCTGATCAGCTAGCACAAATCACGAAGACATCATATCAACAGTAATATTCTCCCAAACAACTACCTACCCATACTTTTGTCCTATCATTTTTTCTTCTAGGTGCATTTGGACTTGCAGACCCTTTACATCATCAATTCTTACAAACAGGAAAATAAAACTATTCTATTTCTATCCTTATTACTCCATGAGACCAGATTAAATAGTTGGCCTCATAGCTTTTCTACCTATAACTACTATCTGCTAAGATTAAACTATCTAGAAGATTTCTTCTCTACATTCTGAGACAGAAATTGAAAAACAGTTAAGCCAGATTAGATTGCATGGCTTGCTGTGGGCCATGGCATAAAGACAAAATTGCTCATGGACTGAAACTTTGCATAAATAAAAAACAAAAGACTAAATTCTCATAGGTTGGGATTTATTTGAGATTCCTACCTACCCTACTCTAACTTGAAATATTTACAAACCTAGCTTATAAACCTTCTTTTCCAATACATCCAGTCCATCAAATAATCCCATGACTGGTCCTTTTTTCTAAACTCTTTGAGCATGATGGATAGGTAGGGCCACTCCCATTCTCTTTGTTTTTTATCAGCAACTTTTATAATGTTTCTTGTTGTCCGCAACAAGATGCTCAATATGACCTTTGATCCTTCTTCAACTGTTTGCATGAGATGAGCATAAGGATCATGAAATGATACTTGGTTATGAGTGTTAGGCAAGTGGTTTTCAACCAGGGCTGCTTCATCTTCCACTGGATCAAGAACAAGACTCTCTTGAGAAAGAGAATCTCCCTCATCTTCTTCATTTTCTGAACTGGAGGACTCATCATAAATTGGAGGGCTGTTCTCTTGGAGCTCTGAGATCTTTTGATCTAGTGGGCTAAGCTCTGTGAAAAGATCCATGTATTATTGAGCCGGGGTATGCTCCATTTCTTCCTCTTTTTCAAGAGAAGGTCCCTTAATTTCAATCTGCTCAAAAATTTATTTCTTGTTTTCTTCTTTCTCCTCTGGAATGAAAGGCTGCTGGTCTCCAATCACATGGAAACTCTTACTGATGATTTGAGGTGTAACAGAGTGAAAATTCAGAAAATTTTCATCTATTAATAGGCTTTCATAAATTTCCTCATCAGTAACATAAATAGCCTGACTTGGCTCATTACTCTCTTGCAGTCGATATTCATGATCTTCCTCTCGAAAATCTAATGATGATGGCCCTGTAGGATCGGCTTCTATTTGGAAAGAATCATCATCAGATAGATCAAAACTAGGAAAATTGTAGTTGTAAGCAATGTTACCAATCAAACCTTCTGGACTCTCAGCAAGTCTTTCTTCATTTTGATCCACAACGGATTTTTTTGGATTTGCATAATCAAACTCATTAGATGAATGAGCAAGAGTGTCTGTTCTATAAAAGACTTTAGAGGTGGACTGCTTGTTTAATATTCGGTCAATATTTGTTTCTATCAAAAGAGGGATATATTTCTCAACATGGACAGAAGAACAGCAGTCCTCAGTTTCTTGTATTAGCTGATTTGGAGGCTGGATGTCTTCTTGAGCCTCTTCTGTGGAATCTTCACTTGTGCCAGCAAGGAAATCTTGAGTATTTTCTGATGTTTCCTAATTTATTTCCATTTCAAACACTTCCTGATGATCATAATTATATTCAGTTAGAATACGAGGCTCATGAGTAATTTATTCTTCCACATTAGATTCTGCATCCTCTATGTGGTCATTTGTTTCCTCAAAGCAGCATTCCCTATTAGCTTTCTCCATTAGGTCGTGATATTCTCCAGTCAGCATAGTACAAGACATAGGTAGGCAATCAATCATTTCTTGATCACCTTCCTCTTCATCTTCTATAGAATCTTGAGCATCATACATGTCTTTCTCATTGTCTAGGTATTGAGTTTGTTCTTGTTCTGGGAAAGGCATGGGCTGTTCTGGATAATCAATATTTGTATTTAAATTGGCCTCCTACACCTTCACCATTATTTCACCAAACATGTTTACCATTCTTGTGGGTCTATCTGAAAAAGCATCTAGCTTTGCCTCTCTGTCCATGCTTGGATTCATATTTGTAAGAAGAGGTCACTATATCCTTTCAACCAGTTCAGGGTCTTCTACCAGTGGAGTCATTGGGTCCGTTTTGGATTTATGGAGTGTGGAGTTGCTAGGTGGATGAATTTGACTGTTTGAAGCAGGGTGTTGTCCACCATCAGCAATTAAATACCAATCTAACCAGAGATTTTGGGTCTTCTGAGTGCCTAAGGGTGTCTAAGATAAAATGCACTCAATCCCCAGTGGAGTTGCCATTATGTTGGGGTTCCTATGTTTTGGCTATATTGGTAAGACCAAAAGATAAGAGAACATCAAACCACATTGGGATCCTAAGATCTATCCCTCCTGGATCTAGAGAGGGATCTCTCTATAAATATAAAGAATGATATATCTTTGAAGCTTAAAATGAGGTATTAAGCTAGGTATGAAGCACGAGGGGTTTTTTAAATGATTTGGTTGTTGGGTTGGAGATCATTAACTGAGAAGGTTATGGACTGAAAGGAACAAAGAAACAGGATGTTTCAGCAAAAGAAGATAGATCAAGAATGTGCCAATCCATTGGGCTATGGAGTCATGAAAGGGAATTACTTGCATAACAATAGAGCAAGGTTTTCCATATGGCAAGTCATCTATACTAAAGGATCTTTTAGATAGATGGTTGAATGGAACATTAAGGAGTGAAGGTAAAAGAAAGAAAGAAACCCAATTTCTGTGTGGAGATCAGGTCAGATATCATTTAAATCTAGACCTGCTTTGATATACTCAAAGGAAACTCTCAATAAATACATAAAGGGAAGCTTGAGATCACGTTAGACGTCATTTAACTCCATGCTTGTTTTTAGCATACTCTCAAGGAAAAAACTGAGTTAATATTTAATGCAGAGCAAGGCCTAAGATCAAAGAAGGACCTTTAACCTTCAATGATTTTGACACTAGCTCAAGAGATCTTAGAAAGGCCAACCTGTTGGAAAAGGACCCCATTGGATAGGGCTAACTCTAAATCCCCGGTATCCCCACTCTTCCAGCTTAAATCCAAAAAGAACATCTAAGCAACAAACTCCAAATTATAAACATTAGTAAGCATGGGCATGCCAACATCTTTGATTGGTTAAATTATGTGAATTTGCTCTTAGATACACAATCAGCAGAAAACGTGAAATATAGGAAGAGAAGTGGGCATTAAGGTACCATGAAGGGGTATATCCTAAGACCGATTTACTGATTCTTATTAGAGAATAAATGGACAATATGATTAAATATGGAATAAGTAAAGGAAACATCACCCGTAATATAGACCAAGATTCTGTGAAATTTCTTTTTCGATTGATGTGCAAGATCAGTCACATACTTTGAGCTCAATGGCTATTACAGTCCAAACTTTCTCCTCCCAGCCTACTAAATTACAAACTACTCAGCTACTTCCCCCAATAACTGTTCTAATAGTCGAATGAATCCCTACAATTAACAACAAAAACCTTTACAATATGTTCTTCAGGGGTTCTTATAGGAGAATGAGTTGCAGTAGTAGCGGAAGTACATTTAATTGGTTCATTAAGACAGATTGGAGGAAATGCTTGTTCTCACTCTGCTTAATGGCTCTGTGTTGACATATTGGTACTCTTTAGGCTAGTCAAGAAGTCCTGTCAGGTTAACATTAACCTCAAATGTATTCTTTGAAGTTATCTCTAACTGAATGGTACTCTGTATTGCCTTCTGAAATAAGTAACATGGATAAGAAGTCTAGAGGTCTCCATACTTCCATAACTACAGTCCTAACAGTCCTTAAGAAGCTTCTGTCAGTGTGATAACTTTTAAGGGCTCGAGGAGGCATGGAGAACGCTATCGGGAGGTGTCCTTCTGGAGAAAGGTGCACTGCTAATATTATCACACATATATGGCTTGTTTCATGTACTTACGCTTAATTAAGTCCTTAATCATCTTCATGATCTTTAAACTGCAGCTTCATCCTTTGAACATGGATTACAATCGTTAATCTTCAATTACAAGTGGTAATATTTTGATCTGTCTCTGCTGATACACTTTTCCACTACTATGATGATCTTTCTGCGCTCTGAATCACAGTGACTATTCCTGTGGAGATAGAATACATCTACTACTCTATGAACCCTGCACAATGCAATACACCTGTTAAAGAAATCCAGGGTGATGGTGGAGAATTGTTGTGGAGGCCTGTGGAATGGTGGCGGAAATAGTCGATGCAGACGAAACGGGTGAAAAATGTTGCAGAATGGAGGAAGAATAGTCTGATGAAATTTTGGTGTGAAAATGTCTCCGAGTCATCCAATTAGATAGGGCACCAGTTATCAACAGTCAGGATTGGCTGACGGAGGTGTTAATATTAAGTTAAGTGGAGGATCAAAGCCTTTAGTGTAAAACACAAAGGTTAAGGTTCGAGCAATTTACAAAGGAAAAGGGGAAAAATGTATGAAAGCGGGGCCTTTGGTGGGACCCGGAGGGCGGAGGGTGATTAATCGTGAGCTGTCAGATCTCAGGAGGAGATCAACGGTGGAGATTTCCTGATGAAGTTAATAGGAAATCTCGATGAAAGAAATATGGGTGATGACATGATGCAATGGGAGTCGTCGATCTGGATCAAATGGATGGTCATGATCGAATCAGAGGATTGCAATCGGGGGAAACAGGAAGTCGCACATAAGATTTTGCGATGCACAATTTAGCGCCAGCCGTCCGATCTGGAACAAGATCGACAGTGGAGATTAAATCAACAAGGGTAACAGTAGAGAATTGTGAGCGAAGCGTGATTAGATCCCAACTGTCGAATCTGTAGGAACGGACGGCTAGGATTAAATCACATTGGGACAACAGAGAGGTTCCAAAACACTGAAGTCTTTTGGTTTTGCGATTTGCGATTATGCGCGGACCGTTGGATCAGCGTTGAGATCAACGGTGGAGATTGTAGTAGAGGGGTAATGGACAGAGGCTAATGGGCACGATTTGATGGGCGCCTAGCCATCAGATGTTGTGAAGATCAACGGCTCAAATCAAATCTGTGGTTGATAGAGAAAATGCTCATCGCATCAGGAAAAATCAATTAACAAAAGAAATGTGCTCATCGTAAACTTTCGATTGTGATAAGTGCCCAGGGCTTTAGCGTCTGGTCCTGGGCATGGGTTATATGGTGGGGAAGTGGTTAGGGGCTTAGATGAAAGGGGCTTAGGCCTGGTATAAGGTAAAAAGTGGGTTTTTAGGCCAAAAACTGAGTTTTCAAGGCTAAGAGAAGGGTTCTGGTAGGTAGAAAAAGAGGTTCTTAACCCAGAGAAAGGGAAATTGTAAGGTTTAGAGGGGAGTTAGGTTGATTTGGAGGGTTAATGAGGGATTTCGAGAGGAAATTTGTGAGGGGAAAAAGGGATGAAAAATGGGGCTTTGTGGGAATGAAGTAAGGGGGAAAGGAGGCCTTTTTGAGAAAAATCCTTTCACAGACAGTGAGGCTTTTTAAATGGAAACAATAGTGAGGATTCTTCAAAGGATGAAAAACACAAAGAGGCTTCGAGAATGATATTTTTTCAGAGGAAATGTATTTCTTGAAGGCTCAAAAACATTTTAGCCACCTGTTTGCTTGTCAAAAAATTCATAGGTGGCTAACACTACGGATGCCTGGGATTTAGCCTTCTTAATGATTTCATTTATATATGTTGTTCTTCCAATGGTCACCAACCCCTTGGTTTTTGTAGATTTAAGTGGGTGATTTTTATCTAATTCTATCCTTTTCTTCCTAGTCATAAAAAAAACAAAAACACCTATCCTCCTAACCTCTGCACAATTTCTGAGAACCGTGGTGGAGAGCAAGCATTTTTCTTGCTAATATGTAAGTTCTTACCTCTCGTTTTCAATGCCCAATTCTTTCATAGAAAAAGGAAAAGAATAAAATACATCACTCCTAAAAACTCTCCCTGGAAACAATGCCAAAATGTTGGGTCAAAAAGGTGACTGTTAAAGGTAACCTTAATGTTTCACATTAATCATCAACCCAGGGCTAGTCCTTTTGTTTGAAGAGTGCAAGAAAAATATATGCGAGTGAAGTTAGAGGTCAACTATTCTAAATCATTGTGAGAAATGTTATCTAATTCTTGCAGTTCAATCAAATCAACTCAAAAGTAAACTATGAAATACTTCAAACCAATCAAAGGGATAAACTCTTGTTCTAATCTTATGCAAAAATAACCACTCAATACTAAAAAAAGGAATATATTGCAATTGAACAACATTATTTAATGAATTGAACAACTACCTTAATGAATTGAATAGCAATCCTAATCAATTGAACAACAATCCTAATGAATTGAGAATTAATAAATTATTTAACATTTTGCAATGGAATTATCTATAACTCAACTAGTAGCATCATTTGGAATTAAACAACAAACCAGACATTCAGACTTATGATGGAAAAACTTAAGAAATAATTGTATGTAGAATCGAACAACAAATACACTAAAACTATTTAAATGAATGTAAAAGTGTCACTTTATGATAAAGAACATTAATGATAAATTCAATCTATTGAAAAGGGAATTGTAACATATCACACTTGTGATTAACAAATTGAATGTTTTAGAAAATTATATATTATGGAGCAATGCAACACATAAAATATGCGGAAAATACAAGCACGCAAAACACATAAAACCAGAGAGACACAGATATATGTGGTTCACCCAGTTTGGGCTACGTCCACCTCGAACAGCCAGTCCTTCCTTTCTCGCTATCAAAGGAATGAAGAGATAAACCCTCTGTGGCAGATCCAATTCTCATCCTCCTCATTCTCTCTCTGAATCTCCTTTTGTTGCTTGCTGAGAATGCCACACTGTTCACACGGCCATGTGCGATGCCCTCATAAAAGCGAGAGGTTTCCTTCTCGGGCAAGCCTAAACTCAACATCTTCTACGCATTAGTGTTTGCTGTGAATGTTGGTCATTCAGAAGTCCTCATACTTTTACAGGCAATTTTGCCATGTTTGCCCAACCCGAGGCCTGCCACTGCCATCAATATCTAGGGAGGCAAAGTCTGCCCTGGACCCCATGGCTGGTCATTGGGGTTTGTGCGGCACAGGGTATAGGGGTCCAATCAGGATCTGAGTAAACAAGATAATCGACTCCCCTTAGCAATATCCGCGGTGGGTTATGCGCCAACTCCCTCGTAGGCCTACAGATATTGATCCTCTTTGGACCTAGCTATTCCTCATCTTCATCGTCATCCTTGAAGACCAATTGAAACTGAGCACATTCTCAGTTTCTCCCTAGCTACAACTTTTGTTAGCATATCTGTACGATTCTAGCTAGTGTGTATCTTTTCCAGCTTCACTTATCCATCTTCCAATACTGACCGTATGAGATGGTACTTGAGATGTATGTCTTTAGTCCTGGAATGAAATGTTGAGTTTTTTGCAAGATGAATGGCACTTTGTCTATCACTGTATAACGTTCCCATATCATGCTTCTTACCCAATTCATCCATAAACCTTTATAACCAAATTATTTCTTTACTAGCCTCTGTAGCAGCAACATACTCTACTTCTATTGTTGAAAGTGCAACAACACTTTGGATTTTTGAAGCCCAACTGACAGTTGTTCCACCTACAGTAAATACATATCTTGTAGTGCTCCTCCTGTTATCTCTGTCACCTGCCATATCTGCATCAACATATCCTTGTAGAGAAATGTTTGAACCACCAAAGCATAATTCTTGATTTGTGGTACCTCTCAAATATATGAGAATCCATTTTACTGCCATCCAATGTTCTTTTCCTGGATTGTTCATGTACCTGCTTACAACTCCCACTGCATGTGCCATATCAGGCCTTGTGCAAACCATTGCATACATTAAGCTTCCAACTGCTGATGCATATGGAACTTTAGACATATAGTCTATTTCTTCTTGGGTCTTGGGGCACATCTCCTTACTAAGTTTGAAATGGCTAGCAAAAGGTGTACTAACTGGTTTTGCATTCTGCATATTAAATCTTTTCAACACCTTTTCTATGTAATCATTCTGAGACAGTGTTAATTTTCGACTTTTCCTGTCTCTAGTTATCCTCATACCAAGGATTTGTTTTGCAACTCCCAAATCCTTCATTGCAAATGAATTTGCCAATTTTATTTTAAGCACATTTATTTCCTACATGTTAGACCTGTTGGCCACCTATAAAATTTGTTCTATCAAAAGGTGGCCAAAACATTGTTCAATCTTCAAGAAACACTTTCATGGCCAAAATTTTATTCTTGAAGCCTTTGGAAGATCTCATGCTCATGTCTAAAGGTCTTCACTGCTGATTCCCTCCAGAACTCAAAAATTATGTTGAAAATTCTATGACAAAGACTGCTGCAAAATTCCCTCCCTCCCCTTCCTCCATTCAGAAACTAACCTTCATTTGTTTCCCTTTTTCCTCCGTAAAATTCCTCTTTTTGATGTTTTCCCCTTCTTCCATCCATGAAACTCAGTGTTGCATAGTTTAAAACCACTTTTTAAACTATAGCGAAAACCCCAAAACCCTTTGAAAACCATTAAAAATCATGAAAAAACCCGTTTTTGTATTAAGGGTTTAAGCCCCTTTGGGCCAAGTCTCAACCACTTCCCCACTGTATGCCCATGGTGCTAAGACCAAGTGCTAAACCTTTTGGCGCTTATCGTAGTGGAGAAAATCCAAAGTGCGCAAATCTGTTTTCATGGTATTAAAAAAAAATTCTGATGCAATTGGCTCTGTGTCTCGCAGCCCCCGATCATGATTGTTACCTTATATAACCCTTTGGGCCCACAATCGGGCGCTAAACCTTTTTGAAAATCCATCTCCGGTCCGATTACTTCCTTCATAAATCCAAAAACCCTGTTTTCCAAAGTTTTGATCTAATGTGTTAAAGTCACATGTTGAAATATTTAAATGGGTATATAAAAAGACCGATCGCACAATCGCAATTGGAGAAAACACAATGGGTTGATTGAAAAGGATGCATCGAAACTTTCCGATGCGATCAGGACTTATATGTATAAACTCTGCCTGCCTTTTCATTTCATATGACTTTCACCCGGGACCAAGTGTTAAAGATCCCGAGCGCCAATCGCATCGCAATGTTTCAAATGGGTTGATTGAAAAGACCAGGCTCGATGGCCCGATTGCGATTGGCCTTTGTTTTAATACGCCCCAGGAATATTGCATTCTTTAAAGACTGAAGGCTCCGCAGTCGGGCGCCTGTCCACCTTATATATATTTTCTTCCCCCGATCCATAAAAAAATTTGTATTATGTGAAAAATTGGGTATTTTAAAAGTATAAGGGTTTCCGCCGGTGCAAAAAATCAAAATATATTTACTATTGATCTAAAGCTGATAAATGGCCCGCGCAAATCGCATCGCAAAGTTTAAATCGCATTGAAATGTTTCAATCGCATCGCAATGTTTCAATCACATCGCAAAGTTTAAATCGCATCGCAATGTTTCAATCGCATCACAATGTTTCAATCACATTGGCCCTCCCGATCACACAATCGCATCGGAGATTTTCATCGCACCCTTATTTTCCTCCCACCGATTGCGATCCTCCAATTGGAACTGGACCGTCCACGTGTCCAGATCGGATGGCCCAGATCTAATCTTGCTTCATACCATCGCTTTCCATCTTCTGCCAAGAGGATTCCAATGCATAATCCCCACCGTTGATCTACGCGCAATCGACGATTCTGATCTATTATTTTCCTCCAATATCCTTTGACTATTTCTAAATGATTCCCAACCGTTGGATGATGCCATCCAATGGTCCTGCTCCCCTCCCACGCCTCTGAAGCAGTAAACCCAAAAACGCAATATTTTATGATATATTTGTTGAATTTTGCAAGTAATGAAGGTTTTCCATTATGTTGAAAGAAAGGGCTGAGGGCTGGGAATGACGATTCCCATACCATTGCTATATCAAAGGAAATTCATTCGTAGGGTTTAAGATCTATATTTCCCCTGCGCAGCCTGCACATCAACAAGACACTGTGTTTTTAAATCATAGTTAAAAGAGTATCAGTTCTTTCTAGAACAGAAGATCGAAAACATTGAACTAAAGTAAATAAACCTCTCTAGCTCCCAAAGGGCAACTGCAGCCTCATGGTAATTAAACAAGGCTTAGTCATTATTACAAACAAGAGGTGTTTTTCCCAAAGACAGCCGAACAATCAATATTACTCAAGGATCTTGTCTCTAATTGTTGGCAAAACTATTTTAAAGATTAAAAGCAACCCAGAAGCTAATTTTTTCGATCATTAGACCTCGAGAAGCAGCAACAGGGTTACTTCAAACATGACACCGAGCCTCAAAGTCAACAAAGGCTCCCACCGAACTCAATTCATAAATGTACCTCAATTTAATACAGACAGATTATTTGTTAATTACTTCATCAAGCCTTTCAAAGGCCAAAGAGTCATCCATATGTATTAATTGACCCAGGAGATATTTTATCAGATCCTACCTCATCATTCTTCTATAAATACTTCTGTAGAAGAGGAGAAAATGTTGGTCTCTAGACATCTGAATGCATGTAATAGTTTCTGAAGCTACTGATGCCATGTTTGCAACTTGAAGATACATAAGCTAAAATGGGAAGTTTGAAGTTGTAGAGACCCACCGGGCTTGCTGATTGTAACTGGTTCGAAACATCAAATACAAGATGCTAATTTATGGGATCCTGATTTATGTCAATGGTGATGTGTTCCTCACTATCAATTGTTATTTTTCTTAATGTCTTCACTCTATTCACATTCTCTGATAAAGAGCATCAAACATAGAGTTAGGATTTACTCGCAACAGTACCCTACTCTTACTGAAAGCTTTATTGTTTATGTTTTCTTCATTTGAACATTCTCTTTGAAGAGTACAACAATGCAGGTCGGTTTAAAGGCACTTGCCTAATCTAAATTTCTCTTTGTCACTATTATCTGTGGTTTTCTTATTTGAATATGTTGAAAGCAGGGTAGTTTAAAGGCACTTACCTGATCTTAAGCTGTTCAACTATTTTTTTAATGTTTTCTAACTGAAATTACATCAATGCAGGCTAGTTTCAAGGTACTAACCTGATCTCAGAATACTTTTATGTTTCTCTTATTGAATATGATTAAAGCGGGGTAGTTTAAAGGCACTTACCTAATGTTGAGCTTTTCAAACTATTTTTTAATGTTTTCTAACTGAAAGTACTTCAATGCGAGCTAGTTTAAAGGTACTAACCTGATCTCATAATACTCTTATGTTTTTCTTTAAGTACATGCTGAAGCAAGATATTTTAAAAGAACTTACTTGATCTTAGGCTGTTTCACTATATCTTCATTTGTTTGTTCTTCATTTCCTATCTATTTCATTCCATAAAATCACCTTGAGAGATCCTTTGAAATAATTGACTTGCCCCATGGATCCTGCTTGAACTTTGCTGTCCAATTAAAATCCTCCTATGACTCCATAGCCCAATGGGTTAAAACTTTCTTTGCCTTTCTGTCAGCCAAATCATTCCTTCACCTGTAGACACCTTCACCCTTCATTTTGAAACTGCCTTCACCTTCATCATGTCTATGCCCAACCAAAACAAATAAAACAAAACCCAAGCTCTTCATAACTAGCCTAATATCACAATTTCAGCTATTAAATATCACATCTTTTGAACCCATTCATAGAGAGATCCCTCTCTGGATTCATGAAGGCTAGATCCTTGAATCCCAAAGTGGTCTAATGTTCTCCCTGCAGTTGGAATTTTGCCAATATTGCTAATTATAGGGTGCTAACATACTGGCGACTCCACTGGGGAATTTTTGAGTTCATAGTTGCTTGGCCAACTTTTATAGACTCTTTAGTTTTCCATACAACCACACAACTCAGAAAAACCTAAAAATATTTCAGATTGGTATTCAATAAACATGGTGGTGGACCATAAGACCTTTTACCTCTAAAAAGAGCTAAAAACTTCCACTTGGTGACTCCAAAATCCTGAACAGACCTTAAGACTCCACTGGGAAGAACCCTTATCATTATAATATCTTTCAAACTCAATCAGAAGACTGCAGGATTAATTATTTTTTTTAAATAGACTAGTTAACCTCTTAAAGATTGTTATATCTGGTTGAACTTTTCTTGTTTATTTGGTTCTAAAAAACATAGCATAGTGGCTTCTAGAAAGATTCACACGAGAGCCTATCTTGACCCTGATTCACCTGAGATAGTTGATAACCCAGAAAGTATCCTTAGGAAGTCTCCTAAGATTAATTTATCAACTGTTTTCAGATCACCCTTGAGAGCTAATTCAGTTCCTGAAAATCTTTCAACTCTACAACAATCTCAATTTGACTTAGTAAATCCATTTATAACTAGGTCTCTTGGTGACTTAGATCAGTTAGATTCTGAGTATTCACTATCATCCCCGGAAATAGGTGAACCTCTTGGTAGCAGAGAAACAACACCTCCTGATTTGCATTTCCTTCACAACTTAGGTGTCTCTCATCCAAGATCAACTCAGCAGTCTATTCCTAGTCCATCCACTTCTGCTCACCCTGCATCCACTGTTCAAATCACTCCACTTCAGCCCACTTTCCCTTTTTTTAATCCACCTCTTGTAAATCCACCTCCACCACATATCATGGCAACATGGTATGCTCCCTTAGTCCTTCCTGCACCATTAGTCAATCTTCCACAGGACTATCAGTCCAAAATTCCATTATATGATGCTAGCAATGCTACAACTGCATCACAACATGTGGATAAGATGAATGACTACTTTGACAGAAATGAACTTGATGATGATTCTTTCAAGCTTAGGTTATTTGCTCAGAGCTTAGGGGGAGAAGTGAGGAAATGGTTCAAAGGTTTAACCCCCCATAGTATCCATGATCTACAAGCCTTCCATCAAGCTTTCTTAAACAAATGGGAAGTAAAGAAAAACCCTCTCCAAGTCCTTTCTGACTACAAGAACCTCCGTAGAAACACTGGGGAAAGTGTGCAAGCTTATTGCACTAGATTCAATAGTGTATATAATGCACTTTCCCTAGAATTAAAACCTCCTCAGGGCTCAGCTTTAAACAAGTTTCCTGAAGGGTTTGACCCTGAGATGGCCTATTAGCTGAGAGAGAGAGATTTTGCAACTCTTGAATATATGCAAAAGGGTGCTCTTTCTGTGGAAGTCAACTTGATGGAGAAGAGAGCAAGAATGAAAATTGAAAAGAGAGTGTCCTTTAGAGAGGAAAATCCACCTTCTACTTCCAACTCAAAGATGGATAGAATGATGGAGGAGATGATGAAGAAAATGAGCATCCTTGAGAGAGCACAAGAAAGTCAAAACCAAACTGCTCCTCAAAACAAAAACCAAAACCAGAATCAGAATTTTAGAAGGAACCAACCTCCAAACAGACCTAGGGAAGATGATCAATAGATCACTCCTACCTTTCATCAAAACTATATAAGTGAGGTTGAGGAAATAGATGAGATAACAGAGGAAGATGATATCAACATGTTGGGAGTAGATAATGATGACTTTGAGATTCATTTTGATAGGCAACAATGTTTTCATACCCCTTATGATGACAACAAAGATGATAATGCAAGTTATTTTCAAGACATGGAAAATGTCATCATAGAGCCTCAAAAATAATATGACCTTAGAAGAAAAACCAGTCAACAAACTCCCAACACTAAAACCTCTGACAAATCTTCACAAAACAGCACTACAACCAAGCCTAAACTTGTCAAACAGAAGGATGAAATAGTAGCTATGAATTCTGATAGAGATAGAGAAAAAGGCACTCAAAACAATGAAAAACAGAGTGCAGACATTAGTAGTACTACCACTTCAGCTAGTACTCCTATTAAGACCATTTTTTCAAAAACGAGTAGAGAAAATCAGCAAGCTGATGTTGTTGATAGACTGGCAGCTAGTAAGGCTGAGACAAGTTCATCGAAGAACCAGATTCTTTTCAACCTAGAGCAGGAAATTTCGAAGATCAGAATCTCTATTCCCCTGATTGAGTTAGCTGCCCAGAATGTATATAGGACCCAAATTTTTAAGGCTTTAAATATTGAGGATAATAATGACACAATCAATCTTAATGATGACCAACCAAAGCCCATTGTTGGTCCTAAGATTGAAGGTATATATCAAGAGGGACCTGTACCTCCCTTTTATGTGAGTTTAAATGTTCATGACAAGATCTTGCATAATCCTATGCATGACTCTGGAGCCTCGCACAACCTTATGCCAAAGGTGATAATGGAAAGGCTAGGATTAGAAATAACCAGACCTTACAAGGATTTTTATTCTTTTGATTCTAACAGAGTGAAGTGCCTTGGCCTAATCAAAGACCTTTGTGTAGGTTTGACTCAAATCCCATCCAAGTACATGGTTATGGATGTTGTGGTGGCTGATGTGCCTCCTAAGTATGGCATGTTGTTATCAAGGTCATGGGGTGCCAAGCTGCAAGGTACAATGCAGATGGATGGGACATATGCCAGTATCCCTGTCTTTAGCCAGCTCAAAAGGCTATAGAGAGAGGCACACTTGAAATTCATGGTCAGTATCCCAGAAAACCCTGAAAATTCCCCCATTTACTCTGTCCATACAGACCTAGATTCATTTATCCTTTACAATGATGAATCCTCGAATAAACCAGAACTAGAAGACAACGACTCAGCCAAATAGTTAGAGATCCCAAATCTAGAAATAAATGCAGTTCTAGATATGGAAGAAAACGAGAGAGAAATTTTGGAACAGTGCATTGAAAAAACAGACCAGAGTGAACAAAGCCAAGATGGCAAAAAACAGACTGCCCCTCATGCTCAACTCCATGAAAATCCTGAGGAACGAGACCTAGCACAACCTGTTGTGGATCTCAGAATAGAACATAATGATGAAACACTTGGTTGACAAGTCACTTTAACAGGATTAATGGACGATAGGGAGGAAGAGAAACACAAATCTGAAGTGTCAAAACAGCTCGCTGCATTTGAAGACATTAGCAAAATAAACAAAGGTCTTGAGCTATGATTCATGTGTCCATTGCTCTTAAAACTTGAAAATCAAGAGAACAACCTTCAACACAGCGAAAACCTTGAGGAGATGAAACAAATACAACTAAGTGTCGAGATTTCACAACAAACCTTGAGCACGTTGGTTGAAGAAGACAATAACCAAGACGAAACCGAAAATAGTCCTCTGTGGAGTATGTATTTTGATGGGTCATGCACTAAGAACAATGCTGGTGCAGGTGTCTGGATTACCAACACTGAAAACAACCACATAAAAAGCATTTCCTGCAAATTAAACTTTCAGTGTTCCAATAACATAGCAGAATATGAATCCCTTCTCTTAGGCTTACATCTATTAAAAAAGTTAGGAGCCACAAGAATTAATGTGTATGGGGATTCAAAACTAGTCATTAAGCAAGTCAACGGGGAATATAACGCAAATCATCCCAGACTTAGAGCTTACCGAAACGATGTCATGGAACTTTTAAAAAAATTTGAGGAGTCCAAATTGATTTTTGTTCCAAGAAAAGGAAATATTTCCGCCCACAATTTATCTTTTGTGGCTATAACATGCTTAACGCCATTTGAAACCAAATACTATACAACTCAAATTAAGTTTAGACCAGTTGTGCCAGATAATGAAAAATATTGGCAAGTCTTTGAGGGTGACAAACAGATAGAGGATTTTCTGCTGGGCAGGAACGAATTTGAGTTATCTGATTCGGATTCTAAATCCGATGAAAATTGCCTTAACAAAAAGTTCCCTAAAAAATAAAAACCATCTGGTCTCATAGAAATCAACATGTTAGCTAAAAAACTTGAAACTCATACTGAAGAATACAAGGACACAGAAAATGAAGACATTGAGGTATTGTCGTCAAAGGACAAGAACATACCTAGGGGGCTAGCACCATTAGAAGACCTCTTTGATTTTAACGACGTAGAAAAGAAGCCCACCGTAGAATACACAGAGTCTGAGGTCAAGGAATGCAACATAGGCACCGAGGATCAGCCTAAAATGATTAAATTAGCTAGGTCCTTGCCACCAGACATGAAAAGGAAATACAGTGACCTATTTAAAGAGTTTGTCGATGTGTTTTCCTGGAGCTATGAAGACTTAAAATCCTACGATACAGAAATCATCTAGCACAAGATCCCTTTGAAAGAAAACCAAAAACCCTTTAAGAAAAAACTGCATAGAATTAACCCAATACAACTACCTCTAGTAGAAAAGGAAATGAAGAAAATGTATGAGGCAGGAATCATTGTGCCTATGAGGTTTTCAGATTGGGTTTCTAACCTTGTAGTCGTGAGGAAAAAGACAGGAGAAATCAGATTGTGCATTGATTTCAAAAACCTTAACAGAGCCTCCCTAAAAGACAATTACCCTTTACCCAAAATGGAACACATTCTACAAAGGGTGGTTGGTTCGAAGAGGATTTCTATGTTAGATGTTTTTTCAGGTTATAACCAGGTTTTAGTACTCCCAGAAGACCAACTCAAGACAGCTTTCAGCACTCCTTGGGGCACTTTCATGTATGTGAAAATGCCTTTTGGACTAATGAATGCTGGGGCCACTTTCCAAAGGGCCATGGACATTGCATTTTCAAAGGAGATAGGGCACTTCATTGTAATTTACCTTGATGACATAACAGTTTATTCCAAATCTGATGAAGAGCACTTGAAACATTTAAGAAAGGTCCTTGAAAAGTGCAGAAGGTTTGGGTTATCCTTAAATCCCAAAAAGACAGTGTTTGGCCTTCAGGAAGGTAAACTCCTTGGCCATATCATATCAGAAGAAGGGATTAAAATAGATCCAAATAGAGTTGAGGGAATATTACAGATTATCCAACCAAGGAACATAAAAGAATTGCAGTCCTTTATTGGAAAGATTAACTTCTTGAGGATGTTTATTCCCAACTTAGCAGAGCTCCTTAGAAACATGACTAATATGCTCAAGAAATAAGTAGGAGTGAAGTGGACTGTAGAAACCAAAAAATCCTTCGAATTGGTAAAACATGCACTCACCCGGGCACCAGTCCAAATCAGCCCAGACTTTTCAAAAGAGTTCCTTATTTTCTCCTATGCCTCAGAGCATACTGTGGCTGCAGTCCTATTGCAAAAAAACCCAGAGGGACAGGAACAGCCCATTGCTTTTTTCAGCAAGGCTTTAAGGGATGCACCCTTGAAATATAACATAATGGAAAATTAGGCCTATGCTTTGGTAAAGGCCTTAAAGTACTTCAGGGTGTATATTCTACATTCCCACATCATTTCATATGTACCTAATATAGTGGTAAAAGACATCTTGTCACAAGACCCAGATGGAAAGAGAGGCAAATGGATTGCTGCTATATTAGAATATGATTTGGAAATCAGACCCACCAAACTTATTAAAGGTCAGGGCTTAGCTCACATTAACATGGTAGATGCCTTGGATGAACAGGAAGAATTACCTGCTCCCACTATCAAAGAGCAGTTTCAAAACTCACCTTGGTACACTGATATCTTGTATGTGCTTAAAAATCTTAATGCTCCTCCTGATTTATCAAAAAAAAAGGAAAGGTTTTTAAAGTTGAAAGCTAGGAACTATTGCATTTTAAATGAATGTTTATATTGGAAAAATTCTGATGGTTTATTACTTAAATGTTTTCCTGAAGTTGATGCAGAAAGGATCAAACATGAATTCCATGAAGGAGAGTGTGGAGGTCATCTTTACTGGAAAACCACAGCCAATAAAATCCTTAGAGCTGGCTATTATTGGCCCACCCTCTTCCAAGATGTCCATAAAATGATAGTTTCCTATCAAAAATGCCAAATTTTTGAAGGCGAAAGAAAAATTCTTCCTTTACCATTACAACCTATCACCGTTGAAGCTCCTTTTCAACAGTGGGGCTTAGATTTCATAGGGGAAATCTATCCTGCTTCGTCTGCCCAACACAAATGGATTCTCACAGCCACTGACTACTTCACGAAATGGATTGAAGCCATCCCTTCTAGGAATTCCACAGATTCGGTCATTATAAAATTCCTTGAAGACCATATCTTGTCTAGATTTGGATGCCCTAGGAAGATTATTACTGATAATGTTGTTGCTTTTTGTTCTAGAAAGATGATTGATTTTTGTCACAGGTATCAGATTACACTTGGTCATTCTACTGCTTACTACCCTCAAGGTAATGGGCTAGCAGAATCATCAAATAAAATTTTGGTGACCATCATCAAGAAGCTGCTTGAAGAGAATAAAAAATCATGGCATAACAAGTTGGTGCATGCTCTGTGGGCAGACAGATTGACCACAATAAAGTCCATTGGAATTTCCCCTTACCGGCTTGTTTATGGAGCAGATGAAGTGTTTCTTACCAGCCTAGGTGTACCAGTAATAAAATTAATCCAAGAAATATAGTCAAAAGAGGACAGCATGATTAGGAGGATCAGTCAGACAATGCATCTCCAGCAGACAAGGGAAGAGGTTTACAATAGGGCTCAGAAGGTGCAAGAAAACATAAAGAAGTTGTTTGACAAGAGAAAAAGGCTTGTGTTTTCAAAATTGGATATAAGGTACTCAAATGGGATTCCAAAAGAGAGGATAAGGGTAAACATGGAAAATTTGAAAATTTGTGGCAAGGTCCTTACATCGTTCAGTCCATCATTGGTCCAAATGCCTTTTTTCTGCAAGAGTTAGATGGCACAGATCTGTTTGGGGGTCCTGTCAATGGCAGGGTCCTTAAGCTTACTATTGCGGAGTTCGATTTTAAAGATTTCATTCCCATTATAAATACCATTTTCTTTGTTCAGTCTCATAAAAGAAAAAGTACAAAAACAATAAAAAGAAAAATAAAAGAGGGTAGATTGTAAAACACAATAAAGGTACAGCCCCATACCAAAAAAGAGAAATAAATTATGAAATAAATGCCACTCCTAAATAACACACTTCTAGTTAGTCAAACAACCTAATCTTGACTAATTAGCTTTAAATTTTCTACTGATAGGATAGTAAATTCAATTTGACAAACTGTTTAATCTTGGCTTATCAGTAGATAGTTTAGGATAGAAATTAAAGGTTCAAACAAAATCAAAATCTGAACCTAAGGTTTCAAAAAGAAAACGACTCAAATCTGTTTCATTTTTTTTGAGTTAAGAAGAAGTAAATATGGTTCTAATTAGCTCAAAATATGAACCAGAGAAAAAGGAAGAAACAACTCAAACAAGAGCCAAAACAGAGCTGTAAAAAGAGAAGGCCATGATAACAAATTTTTAGATCTTAAGCCTTCCATTTTGTTTTAAATTTTCTGCAAAATAAATGTCTATGTGCAGCTTGTTTTTATGCCATAGACCAGCATCAAGTTAGACTGCTTAATCCTGACTTGAATGCTTTTAAATTTCTGTTGTAGAAATTAAAGAATAAAATCTGTTAGATTGTTTAATCCTAACAGATTGATAGAATAGGTAGAGAATCATATGGGCTCAACTGTTTAATCTGAGTCCATGGAGAAATAAGGAGTAGAAATAGATTAGATTTCCTGCTTTCAAAAGAATAAAATGTTGAGAAAATATTTTTCCAATCCAAGTGCACTCTGATGAAGAAAAAATTCTAGATCAGTAGGATTTGGTAGGTAGAAAGTTTGTATTGATGAAGATCCATTGTTTTCATAGCTACTAATATGTTTTCAGAGAAGATCATCCCAGCAAAGGAAGGGCAGCCCAATGGATCAGGCACAGGTCAGCCTCCCAGAGAACACAATGGATCAGGCACAGGTCAGCCTCCCAGAGAACATGATGGATGTGGCACAGGTCAGCCTCCCAGAGAAATACAGGTCTGAAGTTCTTGATGCCTTCGAGAAGACACCATCCCCAAGTGGAGCTACTGTTGGACACCTATAAAATTTGTTCTATCAAAAGGTGGCCAAAACATTGTTCAGTCTTCAAGAAACACTTTCATGGCCAAAATGTTATCTTTTGAAGCCTTTGGAAGATCTCATGCTCATGTCTAAAGGTATTCACTACTGATTCCCTCCAGAACTCAAAAATTTTGCTGAAAATTCTATGACAAAGACTGTTGCAAAATTCCCTCCCTCCCAGGCAAAATTTTAAGGTTGGAAAATTATTTTGAAGTTTAAAAAATTGGCAAATCTCACTAGTCCCTAATGTGAAAAATATAAAATGTTTATTGTTGTATTTGTAAAATTATTCAAATTTATAATGATATCATATATATTGTATATATAATGTTGGCGATTTTGAAGGTAAAATAATTTTATATTGTAAAATTTGGGCGAATGACTTTAATTAAAAAAGGGAAATTGGCGAATCTTTTTTTTGGAAAAACCATGGAAAATTAGCGCCCCCCCCCCCCCCCGCGAATATTAGCCCCTAAAATTTTCCTTGCTCCCTCCCCTTCCTCCATTCATAAACTAACCTTCATTTGTTTCCCTTTTTCCTCCGTAAAATTCCTCTTTTTGATGTTTTCCCCTTCTTCCATCCATGAAACTCAGTGTTGCATAGTTTAAAACCCCTTTTTAAACTATAGCGAAAACCCCAAAACCCTTTGAAAACCATTAAAAATCATGAAAAAACCCATTTTTGTATTAAGGGTTTAAGCCCCTTTGGGCCAAGTCTCAACCACTTCCCCACAGTATGCCCATGGTGCTAAGACCAAGCGCTAAACCTTTTGGCGCTTATCGCATCGGAGAAAATCCAAAGTGCACAAGTTTGTTTTCGTGGTATTAACAAAAAGTTCCGATGCGATTGGCCCTGTGTGTCGTAGCCCCCGATCATGATTGTTACCTTATATAACCCTTTGGGCCCACAATCGGGCACTAAACCTTTTTGAAAATCCATCTCTGGTCCGATTATTTCCTTCATAAATCCAAAAACCCTGTTTTCCAAATTTTTGATCTAATGTGTTAAAGTTACGTGTTCAAATATTTAAATGGGTAGATAAAAATACCGATCGCGCAATCGCAATCGGAGAAAACACAATGGGTTGATTGAAAAGGCCACATCGAAACTTTCCGATGCAATTAGGACTTATATGTATAAACTCTACCCGCCTTTTCATTTCATATGACTTTCACCCGGGACCAAGAGTTAAAGATCCCGAGCGCCAATCGCATCGCAATGTTTCAAATGGGTTGATTGAAAAGACTAGGCCTGATGGCCCGATTGCGATTGGCCTTTGTTTTAATACACCCCGGGCATATTGCATTCCGTAAATACCGAAGGCCCTGCAGTCGAGCGCCTGTCCACCTTATATATATTTTCCACCCCCGATCCATAAAAAACTTTGTATTATGTGAAAAATAGGGTTTTTTATAAAGTATAAGGGTTTCCGCCGGTGCAAAAAATCAAAAGATATTTACCGTTGATCTAAAGCTGATCAACAGCCTGCACAAATCGCATCGTAAAGTTTAAATCACATCGCAATGTTTCAATCGCATCACAAAGTTTAAATCGCATCGCAATGTTTCAATCGCATCACAATGTTTCAATTGCATTGGCCCTCCCGATCGCGCAATTGCATCGGAGATTTTCATCGCACCCTTATTTTCCTCCCGTCGATTGCGATCCTCCGATTGGATCTAGAGCGTCCACGTGTCCAGATCGGATGACCCATATCTAATCTCACTTCATACCATCACTTTCCATCTTCTACCAAGAGGATTCCAACGTGTAATCCCCACCATTGATCTATGTGAAATCGACGGTTCTGATCTATTATTTTCCTCCAATATCCTTTGACTATTTCTAAATGATTCCCAACTGTTGGATGATGCCATCCAACGGTCCTGCTCCCCTCCCACGCCTCTAAAGCAGTAAACCCAAAAACGCAGGATTTTATGATATATTTGTTGAATTTTGCAGGTAATGAAGGTTTTCCATTATGTTGAAAGAAAGGGCCGAGGGCTAGGAATGACGATTCCCATACCATTTCTGTATCAAAGGAAAGTCGTTCGTAGGGTTTAAGATCCATATTTCCCCTGCGCAGCCTGCACATCAACAAGACACTGTGTTTTTAAATCACAGTTAAAAGAGTATCGGTTCTTGCCAGAAAAGAAGATCGAGAACACCGAAGTAAAGTAAATAAACCTATCTAGCTCCCAAAGGGAAAATGCAGCCTCATGGTAATTAAAGAAGGCTTAGTCATTATTACAAAAAAGAGGTGTTTTTCCCAAACAAAACCGAACAATTAATATTACTCAAGGATCTTATCTCTAATTGTCGGCAAAACTATTTTAAAGATTAAAAGCAGCTCGGAAGCTAATCTTTTCGATCATTAGACCTCGGGAGGCAGCAACAGAGTTACTTCAAACATGACACCGAGCCTGAAAGTCAACAAAGGCTCCCACCAAAATCAATTCATAAATGTACCTTAATTTAATACAGACAGATTATCTGTAAATTACTTCATCAAGCCCTTCAAAGGCCGAAGAGTCATCCATCTGTATTAATTGACCCAGGAGATCTTTTATCAGATCCTACCTCCTCATTCTTCTATAAATACTTTTGTAGAAGAGGAGAAAATGTTGGTCTCTAGACATCTGAGTGCATGTAATAGTTTCTGAAGCTACTGATGCCCTGTTTTCAACTTGAAGATACAGAAGCTGATATGGGAAGTTTGAAGTTGTAGAGACCCATCGGGCTTGCTGATTGTAACTAGTTCGAAACATCAAATACAAGCTGTTGATTTATGGGATCCTGATTTATGTCAATGGTGATGTGTTCCTCACTGTCAATTGTTATTTTGCTTAATTTTTTCACTCTGTTCACATTCTCTGATAAAGAGCAGCAAACATAGAGTTAATATTTACTCTCAACAGTACCCTACTCTTACTGAAAGCTTTATTGTCTATGTTTTCTTCATTTGAACGTTCTCTTTGAAGAGTACAACAATGCAGGTCGGTTTAAAGGCACTTTCCTGATATAAATTTCTCTTTGTCACCGTTATCTATGGTTTTCTTATTTGAATATGCTGAAAGCAGGGTAGTTTAAAGGCACTTACCTGATATTAAGTTGTTCAACTATTTTTTTAATGTTTTCTAACTGAAAGTACTTCAATGCAGGCTAGTTTCAATGTACTAACCTGATCTCAGAATACTTTTATTTTTCTCTTATTGAATATGCTGAAAGTAGGGTATTTTAAAGGCACTTAACTGATCTTAAGTTTTTCAACCTATTTTTTAATGTTTTCTAACTGAAAGTACTTCAATGCAGGCTAGTTTAAAGGTACTAACTTGATCCAGAATACTCTTATGATTTTATTTAAGTACATGTTGGAGCAAGATAGTTTAAAAGAACTTACTTGATCTTAGGTTGTTTCATTATATCTTCATTTGTTTGTTCTTCATTTCCTATCTGTTTCATTCCATAAAATCACCTTAAGAGATCCTTTGACATAAGTGACTTTCCCCATGGATCCTGCTTGAACTTTGTTGTCCAATTAAAATCCTCCTATGACTCCATAGCCCAATGGGTTAAAATTGTCTTTTCCTTTCTGTCAGCCAAATCATTCCTTCACCTGCAGACACGTTCACCCTTCATTTTGAAATTTCCTTCACCTTCATCGTGTCTGTGCCCAACCAAAACAAACAAACCAAAACCCAAGCTCTTCATAACTAGCCTAATATCACAATTTCAGCTATTAAAGATCACATCTTTTGAACCCATTCATAGAGAGATCCCTCTCTAGATTCAGGAAGGCTAGATCCTTGAATCCTAAAGTAGTCTGATGTTCTCCCTGCAGTTGGAATTTTTCCAATCTTGCTAATTACAGGGTGCTAACAAGACCCTGCAACAAACATGTCATCTACATACAATAACAATATAATATAGCTGCCATCATTTTTCCTTTTTAGATAAACACAATGATCAAAGTGACATCTAGTATAACCTTGTTCAGACATAAACATGTCAAATTTTAGATACCTCTGCCTTGGAGCCTGTTTTAAGCCATACAAGCTCTTCTTTAACCTGCACACCAATTTTTCTTTCCCTTTTACCTCATATCCTTCTGGTTGCTGCATATATATCTCTTCCTCCAAATCTCCATGGAGAAATGTTGTCTTTACATCTAACTGTTCAAGATGTAAATCTTCCGCTGCTACAAGACTTAAGATAGTTCTGATTGAATTCATCTTAACAACGGGAGAAAATATTTCATCAAAATCAATACCTTTCTTTTGTGCAAACCCCTTCACCACAAGTCTAGCTTTGTACCTCTGTTTTCCTCCATCTTCTTCCTTCAGCCTGTAAACCCATTTATTCTGCAATGTACTTTTACCTGCAGGCAACCTGACTAAGTCCCAAGTCTTGTTATGCATTAAGGAGTCCATCTCTTCATCCATGGCTAGCTCCCACTTCTTCCTGCTTTCAACCTGCATTTCTTCTTCATAACATTCAGGTTCACCAGAATCAGTCAGCAATAAATAATATAATTAAGGAGAGTATCGTTCAGGGGGTCTACTTATCCTGGTAGATCTTCTAACACCACTTTCAGGTGTTTGAGGTGCCTGTTGCTGTTGTGGTGGTTGCTGCTGCTGTGGTTGTTGATTATTATTATTTTCATGCACCTTTAATTTTTTAGTTATCTCATCAAGAACTGTGTATTCCTTGCTTTCATTTTCCTGTTTCTGTTCCTGCAACTAATTCTTATACAATGCCTTTTCATTGAATATTACATCTCTGCTCCTAATGATTTTGTGATTTTCATGATCATATAAGCGATAACCAAAATCATTAACACCATATCCAATAAAGGTACATTTCTTTGATTTTGCCTCAAGCTTTGTTCTATTTTCTTTATTAATATGGACAAAGGCCTCACAACCAAAAGGCTTTAAAAAATATTAGTTTACCTTTTTACATGTCCATGCTTCCTCTGGAATACCACCATCCAAGGAACTTGAAGGCCCTCTGTTTATTAGATAAACAAAAGTATCTACAGCATCTGCCCAAAATTGTAAAGGCAATCCTGCATGCAATCTCATGCACCTTGCACACTCCATGATTGTTTTGTTCATCCTTTCTGACACACCATTTTCTTGTAGTGTTCTTGGAACTATCTTCTCTCTACGAATTCCATGCTCTGAACAGTAGCTATCAAACTCTTTGCTGCAATATTCACCTCCATTTTCTGATCTGAGACACTTCAACTTCTTTCCTGTCTCAATCTCAACCAAAGCTTTCCATTTCTTGAAAGTATCAAATACATCATATTTATTTTGAATACAATAAATCCAATTTTTTCTAGTTGCATCATCAATAAACGTAACATAATAGCGAGAGTCACTGAGAGATGATACCTAAGCAGGTCCCCATACATCTGTATGCACAAGCTCCAATTTTTCGCTCTTCTTTTCTTTCCCAACTCTGAGAAATCTAACTCTCTTTTGTTTTCCATAAATGAAATTTTCACAGAAATCCAAATCAAAATTCTTCAAACCTGAAAACAAATTTCTTGAGTGAAGAATCTTCATCCCCTTCTCACTCATGTGTCCGAACCTATAATTCCATAATGTTGCATCTGCTCCTTTGGAATTTAAAGCATTAACAGAGTTAGAAATACCATTGCATAAATACAATGTACCAACCTTTTCGCCTTTTGCTATTACCAGGGCTCCTCTGGTGACCTTCCAAGTTTTATTCGTGAAAGTTGTCACACACCTTCACCGCCTAACTACCCTTTTGAAATCATATTTTTCTTCAGATCTGGTACATGCCTTACCTCCTTTAGTAGCCATTGGTTTCCATTATGTCGTTTTACAAGAACCTTACCGATTCCAACAATTTTACAGGGTTTATCATCACCCAAACGAACTTGTCCAAAATATCCTTGAACATAGTCATGAAAATATTTCTTATCAGGTGTGGCATGGAATGAAGCCCCTGAATCTACAACCCAAGAATCAATAACATTTTCGAAAGAAAGAATCAAAGCATCTTGTAACACATCACCTGTCACATTTTCTTCGTGATTGTTTTCTTGTTGTGTGTCTCCTTATTTTCCCTTTCGAGATCTACAGTCTTTCTTTAGGTGTCCTTTCTTTCCGCATTTCCAGCACATTATCCCCGATCTGGACTTGGATCTACCTTTCCTTGATTTACTGTGATATCTCGAGCTCTTTCCTCTTTCCATTTTTCTTCCCCTAGACTCTGCACTCAAAGCATTACCCGATGTTTCACCGGAGCTTTTCCGTCGCATTTCCTCGTTAAGGATAGCGCCAACAACATCATCAAACTTTAAAGTACTATATCCAGAGACAGAGTTACTAATGGCCATTACTAAACCATTCCAACTCTCTAGCAATGAGCACAAGAATAACAGAGCTCTAACTTCATCATCAATGTTTACCCCTACAGAACTTAACTGACTGGTAACTGTATTAAAATCATTTAAATGGTCTGTAACAGATCCACCTTTCGACATCTTCATATTAAATAGTCGTTTCATAAGAAATACCTTGTTTGAGGCTGAGGGTTTTTCATATAGTTTCGCCAATGTCTGCATCAAACCCTTTTTTGTTGTTTCCTTTGAAATATTGAAGGCGACTGACGCCGCAAGACACAACCGTACTATTCCGAGTGCCTTTCTACCGAGAATGTTCCATTCTGTGTCTGTCACGGCCATCGACTTCTTTGTTTTCCCGCTCAATGGTAGGTACAGATCTTTCTGATACAGATAATCTTCCATATGCATCTTCTACAGCGGGAAATTTTGGCCGTTAAATTTCTCAACCCTAAACTTACCATCTTCCGCCATTTCTCCCACTCAAACCAGGAAACCCTTCTTTCCTGCGAGTTTATCAGACAAATATAACCTCAGCTCTGATACCAGTTTTTAGAAAATTATATATTATGGAGCAATGCAACACATAAAATATGCGGAAAATACAAGCACACAAAACACATAAAACTAGAGAGACACAGATATATGTGTTTCACCCAGTTTGGGCTATGTGCACCCCAAACAGCCAGTCCTTCCTTTCTATTATCCAGCAAAATGAAGAGACAAAACGTACAATAGATCCACTGTAATATCCTCTTCTCTCTCTAATAGTCTCCCTCTCTATTTCTTACTCCAAGAATACACACATATATTACACAGCCGCAATACAATACCCTCATAAAAGTGAGGGGTTGCCTTCTAGGGAAAAAAAACCTAAACTAAACATAACTTCTACCGTGAGATCATTTGCCTAATGAACGACCCAGATTGACTAGAAATTACTATACTTTTACAAGGCAATTTTACATCTGTTTTTAGCTTTGGGGGTGCTGCCCCCGAAACACCCCGCCAGGGGGGGGGGGCTCCAAAAAGCATTGTTGCCCCCCCTGGACCCCCCACGGTAGTGATTAATTATGGGCGGCATTGCTGCCCCTTTTAAGGTACAGGGGTCCAATGCTGTGATATAAAGTAAACAAGATAATCAGGCTCCACACCCAACAAAATGATAATGCTATAAAACACAAAGGATAACTAAAAATGAAAGACTCGTGAATAAGAATATAACACAGAACAACAGGAGAACTCTCAGGGACTAGACCTGAAGCCTCTAGAAGTCTTCTGCCAAGAAATACTCAGAAGCTGTTTATACTGAAAATGCCAATTTCTTCATTAATCAATGTAGCAGTACATTAGCATGAATTCGATGATTCTGTTTGAATAATTTTATTACAGGAAAATTATAATACATGAAAAACCTCTTTGGCTCTCTAACCTACAATATTTTATAACTTAAAGGTGAAATAAAATAGAGTAACGAATCCTCCATATCAGGAGATTCTAAGGTTTCGTAGCTATCAACTGAATACTTCAAGAATAGGCATGCTTCTATATCTCCCACTAATTCGTAGGAATCGACAAGATCTTGTTTACTTTTCTTCTATGTTGTTATTTGGTCATTCTAGTCAGCGATTTGGTTGTTTCAATTACCTATCAATAAATACAGCAAAAAACAGTTTTTTATACTATTAAACACACCTTTTATTAATAATTCATTCTATCCTACTTTTGCATCATTGTCCTTTAATTTATTGCTAAGATGAAGGAAAAACATTTAAAACCAAATGACAAATCATGCTAAAGATAGGGGTAAAATGTACCTTTTCCTCGGCCCAATAGTAATATAATCATAAAATGGTGAATGGTGGACATAAAATGTGTTTTGGCATGTATATAAACACACACACACACACACAATGAGATATATAGCTAGAGCTATTATATACTTAGTGGAACAACTTCAAGTGTACATAATGATCATGGCCAATTTGAAATAAGAGTTGAGATGATATTTCATTAAATGAAGTCTTGGGGCTAACCTAAGCTATATTTTTTAACCCAAGTTCAAGCTTCTACTAAATTTAGGATTGATGTTTTGGTGTTCGAAAACCCATATGCATCATGAAGGGTTTTAAAACTACATTGTTGGTCCACCTATCTACATAGTTTGGATTTTTTTTGTGTACATTATGGAGTAGTCGTGTCTTTGAATAGGTTTCAAGGTTGAGTTTTTCCTTTGAGAGCCTAGAATATATCTCTTCTGTAGAGTCGTAAATTTTGGATGGTTACTTATATGTTAAGATAAATTTGAATATATGAAGCAACCCATTTCATATGATGACATGGGGATTGAGAGTTACACCCTGAAGCGTTGACCTGAAGACACTCTTGGCATGATTGCAAAATTAATAACAAGATAAAGTAAATTAATATTGGTTTTGGAATCATATTTTGGTTTAACAGATAATGTTTGATGCTCAAGAGTGCATTCGCAAATGGCAGCCTTGAAGATGAGGTGTACATGACATAGTAAGAACGATTTGAGGTGAGGGATAAGGAAAATTTGATTTGTAGATTGGTAAAAGCTTTATCAGATGAAGGCTTCATACTTACAAATTGATAAGCTTCTAAAAAAAAATGGATTTCAAAGGAGTGCTTCATATCCTAACTTGTACATCAAGATATAAAGTATGAAATTCATTCATGTTGTTTATCTAGATGATCTTATAATTTCAAGAAATGGCACAAATTCTCTGGCAACATATTTTGAGATGATAAATTTATCTCTTGTTTAGTATTTTTAAATTTTCGACGTACGGTAGGACAAGGAAAAAATTTTGATCTTGCAAGAAAAGTATGTGAAAGAACTACTGAAAAAAATAAGAATGATAAATTTTAACCTTAGCCCAATCACTATATCAGTTTAAATAGTGCTAAAGCACTCAAAAGTGTTTCCAACAATGTAGATGAAACCTTTTTCTAACAAATGGTAAGAAATTTAATTAACTTTCACTAGGTCATAAATCAATTTCTTAGCAAGTCATGCATCCAAGTTCATACTTGAACCCCAATATTTGTTCACTAGAATATTGAAAAATTGATTCTAAGACATACCAAAAGAATGCTAGATTTTGGTATTAAGCTCAATAATTTCTCATACATCCACTCAAATCGTCCAACATTGATGGTATATGGGAAACACGCATAATGAACTAAACATTACATATTTTACCATTTAATATCAACAATTCATGAGTACCTTAGATATATGTCATTGCAAATCCTTATTATAGATAGACCTTGTTCCACAATTGAGGTGTATGAATGTTTGATGATAATCTAGATATAGATATTCGAAGAGGGAAACATGCCCTATATTCTGCAGCTTTCTAACTCTATTTAAAGTATACTTCCCCCGTGCATTAGAATTCAATTCAAATTTTTGAAGGATGCATGGAAGATTGATGACAATTAGATGGAAACTTTTAGAATATTGATTTGGCTATTTTACACAATTTCTATTTTTAATAACATAATATTTTTCAGCAGCAACAAGAAATAGCTCTCATGACAATTTTTTTGAGTTCAGTATAATTTTCAACATCCAGGTGGATTCATTGCTCACGGATAATTCAATGGTGTATTTTGGGCTTATATTCTAACAAAAAAGTAATCACATGTTAAACATCAATGAATTATAGAGTATTAATTCTAACAAAAATTTGAGGAGAGGATTTTGAAAATGGTATTATTATACATCATTTTACCATGGGATGGAGCAAGTTAGAAGATTCATTTTGGAGAAATTATTAAACAATTATTTGGATGGAAGGAACCTTATTATTTCTAGATGAGATGGTATCAAGCCCAAAAAGGAAATAATATTGCCTTGTCCTATATTAGTATGAAAATAAGGCCAAAATCCATGTCAAATTATTGCCAAGATCAAGATTTTATTGAATCAATATTCCTATGCTCATTTGGTTGAGTAAAAAATCCCTTACATATTGACTTTCACATGGATAAAAGAGCTCATAAAGGTACCTTGACCTGTCCATAATATAAATGTGCATTTGTTGGGAATGCCTCATAGTGACAAGCATGCAACTTTAGGAATGGATAACTTGTTACATATTAAAACCCATTTTTACATGGTTCCATATTAATATATCCATTTCAATCAAGCCCTTACCTACTTGCAAGATTGGTTTGGTAAAAGGTTGAAAATGATTTGGAAAGATGGTGTTATTCCTCCTTAAAATGTTCATTCCAATGGAGTAATCAAAGTGGTGCTATTTAATTGGCAAGGAATGGTGACATATGAAATTTGTTGGATAACAATGAAGCAAATGTTATTGTTGTGTGATTTTGGAAAATTTAGTTTCTAAAAAGGTTGAAGTAAATAGGTATATTGAGTGGATAATTATAAGGTAGGAAAATGATTGATTCCAATATAAGCATTGGATGTATACCAAAAATTACAATATTTAAAGGTTTATCTTTATAAATAATTTTTTGCCTAATGAATAAAGAACTACCATCTACATCCATACTAACAGGTTCAGAAAAATGGTAGCTAATTAATTCCCATGTTTGAGCAAGGGAAAACTCGTTAAATAAGAAAAATGTTATGAAACCAGCTCACAAAATAGAAGAAAAGAGAGATCACCGACTTAGAAATCAGCCTCTTTAAGGGAGAAACCTCCTTTACATTACATAAATGAAGAATTCTTCGGTGATAAAAATGAAAAAACCTCATTTATATATATATATATATATATATATATATATATATATATATGATTCCATGGGGTCATAATATAATCCTAGCCGACCAAACAATAATAATGTAAGGGCACCAAAATAAAAAATAAGAAGTGGGCTTTTATAGGGCACAATAATAAAAATATAGGGACTACAGGGGTACACCAATAACAATAAGAGGGCTACAGTGACAACAATAAGGGATTGCACAAGTAATATAGGGACCAAACATGCCCCTCTCCTTCAAAAAAGTGTTGTCCTAAATTCTTGAATAGTTATGGATGCTTCTTTATAAAATTCTCATCCTCCCATGTGGAATCTTCAGTGGGTAAGTTATTTCACTTGATGAGATACTCTGAAGTTGATTGATTTCGTAGCTATTGAGTTCTTGTTTCCATGAATGCTTCACGTTCAAATATG
Source organism: Pinus albicaulis (assembly GCA_034641835.2). Taxonomy (NCBI): domain Eukaryota; kingdom Viridiplantae; phylum Streptophyta; class Pinopsida; order Pinales; family Pinaceae; genus Pinus; species Pinus albicaulis. Next base: position 1,901,929,644 of record CM076575.1, on the reverse strand, counting down.
ATTTTTCATTCCTCATCAAGTTCTGGAAATATTGTTTGAACTGGAAGTTTGTCACTTATAACCTTCTTTAAGCATGAAACATTGAAAATTGTGTGCACTCGGGAAGAAGTAGGAAGCTCTAATTTATATGCCAGAGTACCAATATTTTGCAACACCTTGTAAGTACCATATCACTTTGGTGATAATTTATTATCCTTCTTATCTTGATTGATGAACATTTGTTTGTATGGTTGTAGCCGTAAAAATACCCAGTCTCCTACCTAAAAAATTCTCTCGTTGTGATGTTGATCTGCCTGTTGTTTCATTCGATTTTGTGCCAAATTTAGGTTATCCTTTAAGAGTTTGAGAAATTTTTGTTGATTCTTGATGTGATCTTCCACTTCCTAAACCTTATAATTTTCTCTTAAATATGATGTGATGGACGGTGGATGATATCCATAAAGTGCCATAAATGGGGTGATTTTTTTTGCAGTATGGAAGGAAGTGTTATACCACCATTTAGCTAGAGGTAACCACTTGACCCATTGTGTTTTTTTATCGGATATGAAACAATTAATATATCCTTACAATTTTTTTTTTACTATCTCATTTTTCCCATCATATTAAGGATGATAAGATGAGCTATGAGCTAGTTGAGTGTCGAAACAAGAAAATAATTTTGTCCAAAATTTTCCAATGAAAATGGGATCTTTGTCGCTTAAAATAATATTTGGATCTCCATGTAGCTTTTGAATTGTTTCCATATATGCAGCAGCAATTTTACTTGCTTTAATTGGATTAGATAATGCACAAAAGTGTGCATACTTGGTAAGTCTGTCAACTACCACCATGATGATACTCTTTCCTTCGGACTTAGGTAAACCCTTGATAAAATCCATTGAAACCTCCTCCCAAGGTTGAATTGGAATGGATAAAGGTTGCAGCAGAACTGGTGTCTTAATTGTCTCAACTTTATTTTGCTGGCAAACAAAAAAATTTGCCACAAACTTTTGAATATCATATTTAAGGCCATTCCAAAAAAATTATTTCTTCACCCTGTGGTAAGTTTTTAAAAATCTCGAGTATCCTCCTAAGGAAGAGGTGTGAAATTCCAAAAGATTATTTTGTTTTAGTTTGGAATACAAAGATATAAACAATATTTATACCATAAGGAACCATTTTTCCAACTAAATGTATCAAATGTACTGGGATCTTGCTGCAACTTTTGAATGAGTGTCCACACTTCTTCTTGATTCTTCCATTCCTCCCTTGCTTTGGTTATCCAATTTGGTTGGACAATAGAAATGGCACAAAGCAATACTTCCACCTCCTCATCCTTTCTTGAGAGTGCACACTTATCCAATCTATGTAAAATAATTTCTTCTTAGCACACTTATGACCTTTAGTTTATTTTCTATCACAACTGTAGTAAATCCCTTTTTTTATTTTTTCTCCAATTTTTGTGGTGTTAACCTTGTAGGTTGTGGAAGTCTAGGAGCAAAAAAAATTCCATATTTATAGATGTGAGTGGTAGCCTTCTCGCCATAATTTTACTTTCAATTTTTCTTGCCAACCTGAATTCCTTCTCCAATGAATCATGTCCCCAAAGAGGAACCTCATGGTTTATGTTATCCTTTAAAGTCCCTATGAAGACATCAATCTTGTGTTCCTCTGGAATTTCAGTTACCCTTATATTCAAATTCTAGAAGTCCTCAATGTGCTCCACCATTGACCCGTTTTTTTTTATATATACAATTGGCTAAAGAAGATGTTTCTCTTTGCATCCTCATAATGTGCTATCATTTCCTCCATAAAAATTGACCAAGTGACAATTTTTTTATGAGAGCAAAGTCGTCGATGCCATACAAATTTATTTTGTTCTAAATATAAAGTTTCAATTCATACCATTTGTGTGTTTTTCACATTATGCATACATTATTTCCACTATTATTTTATAATTTCCTTAAGAGGCCCATTTTAGACCTCCAAAATCCCCTAATGCTACTCATGTCACACTTAGTTATGAAATGATATCAAGGTTTTCAGAGACCATTTCTCCAACTAACTATAGTGAAAAATTCTCACAAAAGAATAATTGAACCTGATTCTAATTATTAAAATTAAAATTCCATTCATTCAAGTGCTAATTGACATTGTGGAAAAGAGAATTTCTAGTATACTTGAAATATGGTTTGGCATACTCAAAATGTCTATGTGAGACATGGTCTTCCAAATGACCATTGTCATCGAGCATGTGCAAATTGGGCTACAAGAAGAAACCCTAAAGCTTTTTCCACAAATGTTCCATATAGGGGTCAAACCAAACCTAAAGAAATTTATCAGTATCATCATAGTGTGTGCTAATTTGGTTGACTTGGAAGAAGATGAAAATATCCACAATGAAAAATGATATAGAAAAGAGAGGATTTAAATTTATGTATCTCTTGAAACTGCTTTAGTATACATGTATGAAAATTTTAGATGTATATAGAAGACATGGGAAGTGTTTGAAAAAATGAATCAATGAATTATTTTCTTATAGAATGTGATGATCACATCGTATGCAATCCATGACCATGGAAAATAGTCCCTCAATTAGTTTGAACAAATGCAATGGTATGGAATTGAGCCACTCAATATTTCCTTCATTGGTGTTTTTTTGCACATGACTCATGTGGGGAAAAAATTCCTGCATGTAATTTTTTCTTTAGTTAATTATGTGGATTCCTAAGCATGATTATTATTAGTATAGATCATGGAGATATTAAAATTCATGTTTTGGCTTCATGTCACTCTCCAACATTCTTCTCTCTAACTTGAAATTTTCTTTCAACAAAATGACCTTTAGATCAATTCTAAAGCACAAGCTTTGAGCTACAAGACATCGTTAATTGGAATGAATAGTTCTCAAATATTTGGAACAAGATCTTAGCTGTATTTGAATCATAAAATTGTTGAATCTCAATGGTTGGGTTATTTTCCAGAATTTCAATTATAGAAAGGGTGTTGAATGACATACGTTCCATGGAAGTAGGCATGGAGATACCTAGTTTAGCACATTATCATGGTAATGATATATATTTGTTGAAGGAACCACTCATAATTTGGTTTTCATGTTTGGGGAAAAAATAAGTATGATGTTCCTAAAATAGATCCTTCGATTGATGTGAAGTGCACTCTAGGTGTTGTATGGTCCCTCTATTTTGGATAATTGGTCAGTGTCTCCATAGCTCAAATTTTTATGAGTTTGCAAACATGAAGTAATCAGAGGGATGCACGAAAAGTGTTGGAAGAAATCACTGAGGGAGACCTATCTTCTTGGAATGTTACGATTGTTGACTATGGTAAGTTAGGAAACACGGGAACCACACACAAGTTGTTTGAAAATAAATTCTTACACGAGATAATGTTTCATGAAATACATTGATTGTGGGATATGAACAAAATAGTTAGTGTTAAAAAGCCTTAAAATTCATTTTCTTTCGAAAATGCATATAACACATGTGGATAGGGATCATACCACCTTTGTAAGTACTTTGAAGGCATTTGTAAGCTTGGTAGCTCTAGATGAGGGAATCCAGGTTTCAGTCCGAATGAGGTGCCATTTTTTGGTTTTCTTAGTGCAAGAAAAATCATAGTAGCTGGTCAAGAATACTCTAAGTGCATATATCATTATTTGCAGGTCTAAAAAAATAATAAAAAATTGGAGAAGGAAGCAAAAATTTAATTGTACCTGAAATATGTAGAGTTTGTTGTTGATGTAATATTTTTTGACAGTGAATACCAGCATACCACAAAACCTACAAGGTTTTCAATCGAAGGTGTTTTGTGGGAAATGACCAAACAATGGATTCTCAAAGTAGGAAGGTGATGTTCATATCAAGAGTTAATGAAATTTCATAAAAAACCGACATAAATAACTGATTCTCCCCTTGTATATGGAGAGAACGTTAGGTTCATTTCATAATGTGCAATGCAATGACATATAAATGAACAAGGATGGGGCTATGTCTTAATTAAAATATTATGAGAATCTGAATGATAAAAAATGCAAACAGTGGATTCCAATGAAATTACGGATCAATTCATCCAATATTGGAACCCTAACAAATCACAGATGGGTGCATCATGATCATCAATAATGTAGATCTAGCTCCTTAAGGAATTAGAGATTTATAAATTAAGGAATGTAGGGACAATGTGATTTAAATTTACTATTGGTTGCATTTCCCTAGAGGAGAATGTTCAGGTTAATCTTTAAAGAATGTTAATAACAACAATCATGTTGTCTAAATTCCCTGCTATATAACCAACTCCTTCTCTTTATTTTATAAGCTCATAATTAATTTGTTAATTGAATGATTATCAAAATTTGGGTTTATGTGGATATATCAGCCAATGTCATGGAAAACAGTGCCTATTCACTCTTAATTTTTTTTTTTACCTTTAAATATGTATTTTTTTTAATGGAAAAATAATGTGGGTTTCCCAAAAAACATAGTTTATAAATTCAGTTAGATATTTTTACTCGTTTCATAATTGCTTTTTATCAAATATATTGCTAGGATTTAATAATTTTTTCATTAAATAAATAAATAGTTACCATTTCATATGAATAAAAAAGGAAAATATTATTTGTCATTTTAGCAGATGGACGGATCTGATTCACTATTCCACGTTAATTTATCATTTAATAAAATATTGAAATAATGTGATTGTGACTTCACTAAGTGTCAGCATCGGTGTCGATTTGGGTGGTGTGGGGACACTCCACTTACTAGGCCTTGGTTTTTTACATCGTTGCATTCATGTATTTCAATGTCCTGCCGCCACATCCATGGTGATCCCTCGCCTAATTATTCCCAAGATGAATCTCACGAGTCGAACCATTATGGCCATTTCTACCAGGTCGATGAAATCTGTGTATCTTAGATATCTCGGGCCAATAAATTTGATCGTTTGTCCCCCATTTAGATACAGGACATGGTGGTCATTGTGTGGGAATGTCTACATTGCATTAAGGTGAAGAGGCACAAACCTTGTCTCATGAAGATTGATATCAATAAGACATTTGACAACGTAGACTAGGAATTTTTTAGACTGATGCTATACAAAATAAGTCTCACTATTCAAAATTCCAATTGTATCATGGCATGTGTGAACTCTTCCAATTTTTATGTAATTTATTACAATGAATACCCTACTAATTTTTTCAAATATTTTAGAGGTTTACACTAGGGATGCGCATTGTCCCCCATACTTTTTCTTCTTGTCATAGAAGCAATTAGTAGGAGTATTACTTATTACAGAGACAACGGATTGACCATGGGGATCAAGATGACTAGCCAAATCACTGTCGTACACCTAATGTTTTTCAATGATATCCTATTTGGTGGTGCATCATTTATTCATGAATGGTAACATTTTCTCAACATCCTCTCTTCCTTTGTATATTCTTCTAGTCTCATTATAAATTCAAGAAAATCTGAACTGATATCTAATAAGGGGAAGAGGGTGAGAATGAATAGATATGTTGTCTATTCGGGATCATTGCTCGATTTTTGAATTCTAGCTTTGTATACTTTTGTTTCAACATCAAGTCAAACCAATATAAGAACGTGAACTAGAGATATATTATTGAAAATTTTGAACACAAATTGAATCATTGGTCTCACAGGTGGATTTCTATTGTGGTGCTCAGTTTCTGATTTTACTTATTTTGTTTCAGAACATTTGGTCAATTAATCAATGCATACAATGATATATTTTTTATGTCTTGATGGGGGATCAATAGGTCCAATGAAATCGATACCCAACTTTTCAAATGGCTTTAGAGTCACTTGAGGTTGTAAGGGAATTTCATCCTTGGGTGTTCGCTTACCCATCCTCTGGAATTGATCACACCAAGTGGTGTACCTCCTTGCATCCTAGTATAAAGCGTGCCAATAATAACTTTATTGTATAACTTTGAAGGTTGTCCTCTTAATAATAAAGTGGCCCCCATAGGGTCCATCATGGCTTTCTGAGAGGATGTCAAATGCCTATTCTTCCCTCACAAATCTTTTTTGGATCTAATTTATCCCCAATATGAAATGATTTCCCCCATTCCAAGTTAGTGGGGCACTCATTCTAACAATATTTCTTTTCTCCTTTGAGGATAGGTTAGGAGGGAACCTCCCAGCAACCAAATATTTGGCTATATCAGCAAACCAAGGAGAAAGCACCAATATGGAAAATAGATGTTCTTCTGAAATTTGATCATCTATCATTTTTTCATTTCTTATAGGCAAGATTAGTATTGAAAATAAATCTAAAACCACATTCTCTTTTCCTGGTTTATCAACAATAGTCAAATCAAGTTGTTGCAAAAATAACAACCATGTAATTATCCTATAATTGACATTAGGTTTATTCATTAAATACATAATGGTTGCATGATTAGTTTGAACCAAAGTTTGATAACCAGTGATATAATGCCTTAACTTGTTAAAATAATGCACCACAAGTAAGAAATAGATATCATAAGGTAATTTTCTTTTTACATGACCTAAGGTGGCCCCTACAACTTTGTTTGAGGCATTTGTGTGTATAACCAAGGTTTTCCTAAAATGAAAGGATAACAATTAAATTCTTTTTGGGGCTGGAGGACCAGGAAATCAGTAGGGTACTTCTAGGATTCAATGGATACCATGAAATCCTCAATAATTCCACCAAGAGCTATTGTGGATTTGTCTACAAGCTGCAACAATGTGGTGATATTTCTCAAAGCCCCTTGGAGATTGAGCTTCAACATGGTTTCCCTATTCATCACATTGATTGAATCCCAAATTTCAATCAAGGCATTAGGAACCATAATTCCATCAATGTGCACATCCACTACTGGGCTTCTAAGGCCTAGGTAGTTTGGGGAGATCACCCTGCCAAGCATCATATCAGATAGTTTTCCAACAAAATTGATGGTGGGGGTATCTCTTCTTCTTATCCCATGCCTTTTAAAACATTTTTTTGTAATAATCTTATTCTATATGGGAACATATTTAATGGTCTGGAGAAGGGGTATCTTGACACAAAAATTCTTCAATTCTCCTAGAAGTTCAACCTTTTCTGGGGTGTGGTAGTTAGTGTGGACCAAGCCTTCAGGATATGGGCATGCATTGAACTGTGGGGTACTCTCTTCCTTATCTTCTTCAATATCTTCAGGCGGAGGTGGTGGGTGATTATCTGGGAGCACCCTCCCAGATTGAAGGTTTATCTCTTGGATTTACACAACATAAGTAAGATATGATGTCTCTACAAATTATACTTTGTATTCCTACTTATAGTTGAGATTCTGATTAGGGTGAGAAATAATTTGAGGTTGCTTAGGTAGAGTATGATGAGCTAAATGTGGTTGATATTGGGGTGGAGGAAATAAAGCAAGAGGTTGGCTTGTTTGATTCCTCCACCCTTGTGAGCAGTTTCCCCATTGGGAAGATTGGGGTGGATATGAGTGAAATAGATGGTTGATAGGCCGATAACGATATGGAGGAGCAGAATGCCAAGGAGGAGGTTTGGACCATTATGGATGAGTGGAAGGGCACCAAGGTTGGAAAATTTCATTCTGATTTGGATTGTAGTGAGGATAATATGCAACTTGCATGCCTTGTTGATATGTCTGAGGTCTTGAGGGTCTCCTTTGGTTAATGAATCACAAATGTTCTTAGACCCACTCTCTACTCGTCCCTGGTATACAAACTTTAGTTCTCGAAGAAAGGTAAATTTTTCTATTGAATTATTTTCTTCACAAAATAGGAGGAATTCTATGACATTCACTGGGCATTCATTCCTAGGAATTTTTTTAGTACATCTACGGAAAAAGATAGTTGGTTCTATTTTTTATTCTTCTTTGTTTCTTTTGATTTGATAGTATCCATTTTCAAGGAAAATGTATTCAAAATTTCACTCTTGAAATTCTCCAACATATTCCCTATCTCATGTTTGATGGATGTTCTGGAGGGAGAGGAACTGACCAAGCTTTGGCTAGGCCTACCCTTTTTCCTAGCAGCCCAAGAGTGATTCTTGAATAAAATATTGATGTCACCATAAGGTAATTGGTAGATATCTCCTCAAGATAGCATGTTGAGGGTTTCCATCACATCTTCCCTGATCCCTCTGTGAAGAACTAGCTTTAGTGACTAAGGATCGAGGGTATAGTTGGCCCTCCTATAATTGAGTTGAAATCTTTCCTCATAGTCCTCTAGGGATTCATTAGGTCCAAGATTCATCGTAAAGATTTCCTCCTTTGCTTCTTTGGTCCTATAGTAGTTTTGATATTTTTCATTGTAGGCTTAATGCATTTATGCCCAAGTAGTGATGTTTTCTCCAGGAATACCTTTAAACCTATGTAAGGCTGCATCTTTAAGGGTAGAAGGAAACAACTTCAATTTTTTCACATCAGAGGCATAGTAATAGGTACCAAAAAAAAAAAATCAAACATGAATGTGTCATGATCCTGAGAGGTTAGGAAATGTAAATGTTGGCTTATATTCTCCATTCTAGCCTCTCCATTGGTTTCTCTCATAGGGAAAATCTCATTGTACCCATTTTCAGCCATGGCTTTGGTAAGTGAAGTGGGTTCTTCTTCTTCGCAATATGTTCCTTAAAAATTTCAGGTTTCTCACATAGAGGGTCTTCTAACTCCCCTATGGTCAAATGGGGAAATTCAGAGCCACTGAATAAGAATGAAGGTTGGATGCTTGAGGGGGTGGGGGTTTTTGGTAAAACATTTCTTTCGTTATCCCTACTCCTACGAGGCATGAAAGAGAAAGTTTCTCTTTTGAATTTTTCATGTTTTCAAAGCAATAATATTGATGAAAAATAGAAGAAAAACAATGCTCAAGAATAAAAAACACCTACTTAGACACCTGCCCGTCAACAGTGCCAAAACATTATGCACCCTATTATGACACCAAAAGTGTTGCAAATCCCAAGGGCTTCTCAACTCAAATTATCAACCTGAGTTTCGTAAAAACATCAAGGTGATAATTTTATATGCACATTAGGTTAGGTTCTACACATGTCACCCTCAATCATGAAATTATATCAAGGTTTTTAGAGACCATTTCTCCAACTAACTATAGTGAAAATTTTTCATGAAAGCATAATTTAACATGATTCTAATTATGAAAGTGAAAATTCCATTCATTCAAGTTCTAATTAACATTGCATGAAAGAAAAATTGTAGTATACTTGCAATATGGTTGGGCATACTCAAAATTTCTATGTGACACATGCTCTTCCAGATGACCATGACCATCGAGCATGTGCAAAATTGGTTGCAAGAGGAAACCATGAAGTTTTTTCCACAAATGTTCTATGTTGGGGTAAAATGAAACATAAGAAATTTCTGTGTATCATCATAGTGTGTGCTAATTTGGTTTCCCTTGAACAAGATGAAAATATCCACAATGAGCAATGAAATATCCAAGAGAGGATTTGAATTTTATGTATCTCTAGAAAGTGATTTAGTATACATGTATGAAAAATTGAGATGTGTAGAGAAGACATGGGAATCATTTGAAAAAATGCATCAATGAAGGATTTTCTTAAGGACTATGATGATCACATCGAAGGAAAAATTTTAAGGATGGAATTTTATCTTAAACTTTAGAATCCTTGGCGAATCTTAATAATCCTTAATATGCAAATTGTAAAATGTTTTGAAATATTTTTATAGAAATATTTACATTTATAATGATTTTATAATAGTTTATATAATTTTTTGGTGATTTTTAAGGTAAAATAATTTTATATTATAAAATGTGGGCAAATCATTTTTAGAAAAAAATGGAAATTAGCAATTTTTTTTTTTTGGAAAAAACATTGAAATTAGCCCGCCTGCAAATATCAACCCTTAAAAGTTTCCCTGATCACATCATATGCAATACATGGCCATGAAAAATAGGCCCTCAATTAGTTTGAAAAAATGCGATGGTATGGAATTGAGCCACTCAATATTTCCTTCGTTGGGTTTGTTTTTGCACGTGAGTCATGTGGGGAAAAAAATCCGGCATGTAATTTTTCCGTTTGTTAATTATGTGGCTTCCCAAACATGATTACTATTAGAATAGATCATGGAGATATTAAAATTCATTCTTTGGCTTCATATCACTCTCCAACATTCTTCTCTCTGGCCTAAAATTTTCATTCAACAAAATGAACTTTGGATCAAGGCTTAAGCATAAGTATCGAGCTACAAGACTTCATTAATTGGAATGTATAGTTCTCAAATATTTGGAGGAATATATTAGCTGGATTTGAATCATAAACCAGCCAAAGCACAGGGGTTAGGTTATTTTCTGGAATTTCAAATATAGCAAGGGTGTTGAATGACATATATTTCATGGAAGGAGGCATGGAGATACCTGGTTTATCTCATGATAATGGTAATTCTATATATTTGTTGAAGGAACCACTCATAAGTGAAAATGGTGAAGAAATTTAGTTGGTTTTCATGTTTGGGAAAAAAAAAAGTATTATGTTCCTAAAATATCTAGCCTTTGATGGATGTGAAGTGCACTCTAGGTGTTGTATGGTCACTCTATTTTGGATAAGTGGTCGGTATCTTCATATCTCACATTTTTAGGAGTTTGCAAACATGAAATCATCAGAGGGGTGCACGAAAGGTGTTTGAAGAAATCCCCGAGGGAGAACTAGTTTCATGGAATGTTATGATTGTTCACTATGTTAAGTTAGGAAACATGGGAACCACTCACAAATTGTTTAAACATAAATTATTACACCTGATATTGTTTCATGCAATATATTGATTGTGGGATATGCACAAAATAGTGGGGGTTAAAAAGCCTTAAAATTAATTTTCTTTCGAAAATGAATATAACACATGTGGATATGGATCAAACCACCTTTGTAAGTACTTTTAAATAATTTGTAAGCTTGTGCGCTCTATACGAGGGCATGCAGGTTTCAGTCCAAATGAGGTGGCATTTTTTGGTTTTCTTAGTGCAAGCAAAAGCATAGTAGTTAGTCAAGAATAGTCTAAGTGCATATATATCATTATTGGCAGGTCTAGAAAAAAATAAAATTGGACAAGGAAGTGAACATTTAATTGTACTTGAAATATGTTTATTTTGTTGTTGATGTGATATTTTTTGAAAGTGAGTACCGACATACCACTAAACCTAGAAGGTTTTCAATTGAAGGTGTTTCATGGGAAAGGACCAAAAAATGGATGCTCAAAGTAGGAAGATGATGTTCATATCAAGATTTAAAAAAATTTCATAAAATCCCAATAAAAGCAATTGATTCTCCCCTTGTAAGTAAAAGGAGATAGATCAGGAAATTGATTCTAAGTCACTCTGGCTTACTCACTAGGATTCTCAAAAACACAATGGGACATAGTTGGTAGATGGTCTAAGTGCACCCTTGAGGTTGGGAAATTCCCATTTCTTTATGAAAATCCCTTTGGATATCATCATCAAGTGTTTACTACTACTCTTTTTTGGTCCTTCTGTTCTATTTTCAGAAGAAACTATCATTTCAAATGCTCTCTAGAGTGTAGTTTTCTAAATTCTTGTAATAAAATATTGGTGTATTTCATGGTCGATCTTGGTATAATATATGCATATTTTAAACTACTATTGCAATATATGTTAACAAATGTTTTAGGCATGCTAAAAAATAAGTGATGTGGTTGGTTTTTAACTTTATTTCCATCTTGTGTGCCCCTTTTCTTGAAGAAGAATACTCCCCTCACTAAACATAAGACCCTATTACCCATCATTTTTTTGGGGTACTAGATATGATAAAAAACTTCATGAGGAGCAATATCGTCTTAGAATTAGATAAGACAATATGCTATAACACTCTTAAAATCATATTGATATTGATAGATTTGATGTGGTATTTCAAAAATCGAAAGGAATGAATGGCTTTCTATGTAGGAGCTTATTTTTTTTGGTTGGGAATTCCATACAAAAAGTATGTCACCTAAATTGTTGTCTCAAATAGTCCAATGTTATAATATGTCTTAGGAGTTTTAAGAAATATATGAGATCTTTTAGTAGACTACCATAATGGTATATTCGTGTGCCTATGTTCATTTACCACTACACATTGTTACAAACATCAATGCTTTGGTATGAGAGGTACTGTGGATATATTCCTCATGGAAAGGGGAGCATTATTGTACTCTATTAGTTGGCTTTCCCTATATAAATTTTACGTATTTTATTTTGGATATAGTGTTGAACTTGGGGATCAATTTAGGAGATAGGTTTGATCTAGGCTAGAAGATAAAACTATAAAAAGAAGCTAAGAAGCCAAAATGGATTTTGAAGATGGGTATAGTTTTGTTTTAGCTCTGCAAGTATGAAGAATTTATAGGACACAGTCCAACCACTCACTTGGCACAAGGATGAACTCAAGTTTGAATTCTAGATAATGAACATGTGCCATTATCTCTCGGAAAGAATACCCATAGCTATAATGATTCAAATACCCAATACACCGTGATTAAAGGAGACTATTAGAATATATTTAGAAGGTTGTATTGTTCATATTTCCAACTTGTGTAGTGCTCGTATAATCATAATTAAATGGTGAATGGTGGACAAAAATGGTGTTTTGGCATGTATGTAAACACACACACACACACACACAGAAACACACATATATAGCTATAACTATGGTATCCTTAGTGGAACAACTTCAAGTGCACATAATGATCATCGACGACCTGAAATAAGTGTTGAGTTGACCTTTGAGTATCTTTACATGAAGTATTTGGGTTCACATGAGCTATATGTTCTAACCCAAGTACAAGATTATGTGAAAGTGACTATTGATGTTTCCTTGTTCGAAAACCCATATGCCTGATGAATGGTGTTAAAAACTGCTTGTTGGTCCACCTATTTACAAAGTTGGGGTTTTTCTTGCATAGCATATTGAGTGGTTGTGTCTTTGGATAGGTTTGAGGGTTGAGAGTTTCCTCTTAAAGCCTCAACTCTATCTATGCTCTAGACTCTTAAGATAAATATGTATAGATGAAGTAACCCCATTCATATTATGACATGGGGGTTAAGAGTTGCACCTTGAAGCCTTGACCCTAACACACTCTTGATCTGATTGAAAAATTAATAATGAGCTAAAGCATACTAGCGTTGGATTTGGCATCATAGGTTGGGTTAGCGTATAATGTTTGAGATTGAAAATTGAATTCCCAAATTGAAACCTTAAATGAAAGGTTTACATGACATATTAATAATGATTTGAGGTGAAGGATAAGGAAAAATTGATTTATAGAATGGAAAAATAATTTTATGAGGTGAAGGATTTGTACATGCAAATTGATGACCTTCTAAAAAATATTGGATTTCAAAGGAGTGCATCATATCCTAACTTGCACATTAAGATATAAAGTAAGAAGTTAATTCTTGTTGTTGATGTAGATGATAAATTTGTCTCTTGTTCAGTATTGTTAATGTTTGGAAGTACAGTAGGATAAGGAAAAAATTTTGATATTGCAACCAAAGTATGTTAAAGAACTACTGAAAAAATAAGAATGATAAATTTTAACTATAGACCAAACACTATATCAGATGAAATAGGGTTCAAGCACTGAAAAGTGATTCCAACAATGTAGATGAAGCATTTTGATAACAACCGAGAAGAAATTTAATTAACGTTGACTAGGTCATAAATCGATTTTCTTGTAAGTCTTGCATCTAGGTTCATACTTTACCCAACGTTTTTCACTAGAATATTGCAAAATTGATTAATTGATTCTAAGACATACCAACGGAATGCTAATTTTTCGTATTAAGCTCAGTAATTTCTCATACACCCACTTGAATGGTCCAAAATCGATGGTACATGGGAAATGCACATAATTAACTAAACATAACATAGTTTACGATTCAATATCAATAGTTCATTAGTACCTTTTATCCTTATTCTAGCCAGACCTTGCTCAAGAGTTGCGGTATATTAATGTTTGATGATCGTCTAGAGATCAATATTCTAGGAGGGCATCATGCCTTATATTGCAGGTTTCTAACGATATTTTAGAAGGTTTCTCCCATGCATTAGAATTCAATTCACATATTTGGAGGAAGAGTGAAAGATCGAGTACAATTAGATGGGAACTTTTAGAATACTTATTTGGCTATTTTTCACAATTTCTATTTTTAATAACATAATACTTTTCAGCAAAATCAAGCAATAGTTGTGGTGACAAGGTTTTTAAGAAGTATCATTCTTAACATCCATGTGGATTCATTGCTCAGAGATAATTCATGGGTGTATTTTGTGCTTATATTCTAACAAACATGTGATCACATGTTATACATCAAAAAATTATAGAGTATTAATTCCAACAACAATTTGAGGAGAGGATTTTGGAACTGGTAATCTTATACATCATTTTGGCATGGGATGGAGAAAGTTCGCAAAGTTCGCAGAGTAATTTTGGAGAAATGATTAAACAATGATTTAGATGCAAGGAACCTTATTATTTATAGATGAGATGCTATGAATCCAAAAAATGATTTAATAATCTCTTGTCCTATATATGTATGAAAGTAAGGCCAAAATCCAAGTTGAATTATTTTCCATGTCAATATTTTCTTGAATCGGGATTCTTGTGCTAATTTGGTTGAGCAAAACATCCCTTAAATATTACCTTTCACATGGAGAAAAGTGCTCATAAAGGTACCTTCACATGTTGAGAATACAGATGTGCATTGTTTTGGGAATGCCTCATAATGATAAGCATGAAACTTTAGGGATGGATAAATTGTTACATACTTAAACATATTTTTACATGTTGTCATATTAATATATCCATTTCAATAAAGGTATCACCTACTTTGAAAGGTTGATTTGGTAAAAGGATACAAACTATTTGGAAAGTTGGTGTTATTCCTCCTTAAAACCTTCATTTCAATGTAGTAATCATTGTGATGCTATTGTATTGGAAGCGAATGGTCACATATGAAATTCGTTGGAAAAGAATGAAACAAAGATTATTGTTGTGTGAGTTTGTGAAAGGTATGAGAATGATTGATTCCAACCGTAACATTTGATGTATACCAACACATATACGATTTAAATGTTCATCTTTATAAATAATTTTGTGCCCAATGATTAGAGTACTACCATCTACATTAATACTAATAGGTTCATAATAATGGAAATGAATTAATTCCCATGTTTTATTAGGGGAAAACCTGAGAAATAAGACAACCGTATTATTAAATTTGTGATAGACAAGGGAATGAATATCAAAGCCTCTTAAAACATTCTATTCTCAATTGTTATGAAATGTTATATATGATGTATGTAGTAGTATGTGATGCACCTTAGTATTGCACCAAGAGTGTTGCAACTCCTAAGGGCTTCTTAACTCAAATTATCAACCCATGGTTCTTAAAAACATAGAGTTCATAGTGCTATATGCACAATAGGCTAGGAAAATTTTAGGGGCTAATATTTGCAGGTGGGTTGATTTTCTATACCTTTTCGAAAAACATATTCGCTAATTCAATTTTTTTCTAAAAATGAATCGCCCAAATTTTATAGTTTAAAATTATTTTACCCTGAGAATCACCAAAAATTTATATAGAGACTATTTAAACTTATTAGAAATTTGAATATTTTTACAAAAATATCTCCAAACATTTTACAGACGGCATATTATAGACTAGTGGGATTCGCCAATGTTTCTAAACTTTAAGATAAATTTTCATCCTTAAAATTATCCCTAACAGTAGGTTATGTTCTACCCATGTCACCCTTAGTGATGAAATCAAATCAAGGTGTTCAAAAACCATTCCTCCAACTAATTATAGTGAAAACTTCTCATGAAAGTATAATTGAACCTAATTCTAATTATGAAAGTGAAAATGGAATTCATTAAAGAGCTAATTGACATTGCATGAAAGAGAAAGGGTCGATATACTTGTAGAAGTAAAGCTACTCTAGTTTTCACATTGAATCAAATCAGTAACCTACCTTCATGTATCTTTGATATACGTTACATTTTCTTGAAAATAAGGATTTTAACAGTTAACATGCTTATAAATAAAAACTCTAATTCTAAATTTGTTTTACACTTTTTTGGGTGCAGTGGGGAAAAGGGGAGGTTGGAGTGGTCTTGAAGTCTTTCTTAATCATCAAATCACAATTTGGGGGACATTATTCAACTTAACTAGGTTATGTTCAAAGTGGGAAGAAAAAATGATTAAAAATAACACTACTGCAAGGCTGTTATCAGTGCTACTACAAGAGGTCATGTATTGCTACAAGAGGCCCTGTTTTGCTACAGGAGGGGTTCTAAGAGGATTTTAATGATAGAAATGGGGTCTTGAGGGTAGGATAATATGGATGACAAGAGGAGGAAGTGAATTAAGGGTATGGGGGGGCCATGACTCCACAGTGAGGAAAAGGAATGTAGATCAAAATGTTATAGTATAATACTATAATATAATATTATAATATTAAATAATGGAAAAGTATGTTTATAAAAAGGGTTCTCCGCTATTCATAAACGAGGATTGGTTAGTTAGTCATTCATGTAGTAGGAATGCATTATGGATGTTAAGGCAGTTAATTAGGAACTCAATCATGTCACTCAGTGGGACAATGATTCATGGTAATGAACCATTTGGTGAGCCCTATGATTTGGTTTTGGAACTAACTAGGGATTTTAGTTAGTGAGTCCTATGCGTGGACTCTGGAAATGACTGGAGTTCCGATGAACTCAGTTTTTAGCAACTCAATGTTGAGCCCTATGCTTGGATTATAGAACTGGATGAAACGTTGCTGAGTCTCAGGTTTGGAATTTATAACCGACTAAGGCATTTTTATTTAATTAACCATGCCATAGAGGATACATCTTGGTGTGTGAGCCTTGGAGAAATAAAATCGATTTAGTGAATATTCCTATTAATTAAGAGAAAATTATAACTTTATAAAATCTGTATTAAAATTCTCCAGGTAATAAACAAAAAAAAATCAGCCCGAGGAATTTCAATGTATTCCACAACCTTTCATGTTGGTGGAACTTTAAACGTGTGGATACTTAGACTTCAAACGAAAGGTTGGAATTGTAAAGTTGATAAATTTCAAGATCTACCAAGATGTTCCCACGTCATTAGTGGGACCATGCCATTGTGCATGTGCATCAGTGTTCCCCAGAGCAAGAAACATTCTCTCCATGGCCGTTTACCCGATCGTCTATTGTAACACGATGGTTGCTTCCTTCAACCCCGCGTTGCTTTTGGAAAAAGTCTAACGTCACTTTCAAAAAAGACGTGTGGCACGAAGCACATCTTAATTTACACGCCAATGGACAGATGTACGCTCAGATGAAATTGTCGGTTCCAACAACGTGGATAAAAATGCTCTCCTCTCTATTTCACAACCACTCTCTCTCTCTCAGTTATCTTCTTGGACATACCCCGAAATGAAGAGGTTTTGAAGTAACGTGTTTGACTAAGAAAAACCCCTCGTTCCCGGAAGCCGACCTCGACGCAATACTTGTATATATATCATGCTCTCCCCTCTATTTCACAACTACTCTCTCTCTCATAGTTATCTTCTTCGACATACCTCTTCAGTTATCTTCATTTCTGAGGAAGCGACTCACAAATTTGCACTAGTATCACTTCATTTCTGAGGAAGCGAATAGATCGACTCCATCCACTTTCCGTGCACAAGTATCCTTTCCGTGCACAAGTATTCAATACGCTTTTCTGCTTCCTTTTCGTGTTCGGATTGATAAGCTCAGCTTCTCCCGCACGGGCACCAGCACCGTCCCCTATTGCAGCAGCTCCCAAGGCGTCGCCGGTTCAATCCCCTGCAGCGCCATCACCGGCTTCGCCTCCTCCTGCGACTTCTCCAACTGTTTCTTCTCCCGTCTCTGCTCCTGCGACTTCCCCAACTGTTTCTTCTCCCGTCTCTCCTCCTTCAATAGTGGCCACCCCGCCAAGCTCAGCCTCCTCTCCCACTTCTCAAAGTGTAGCTTCTGGCCCCTCGGCTCAAGGCCCAGACACCGCTTCGCCACCGAACGCTAGCAGCGGGGCTGTCTCTACCGCCAGGTTAGGGAAGATGGCCATCTTTGGGGCCGCTCTGGTTGGAGGAGCTGCCTTCCTTATTTAAGACTACCCCTATGCGTTAACATCGTCATCCTCATTGTTATACGGGTGTTTAATAGTCATTCAATATTCTTCAAGGAGTTACAGATGTATGGTGATGGGATACATTCATGTCATTTCGAGCTATGGCTGCTGCTGGTTATTGTTTGAGCCATTTCGAGCTATGGCTGTTGAGCACGATATTCTTTTTTCTGTTTCATATTCTTTTGTAGGCTTAGAGTGTGGATAAACCCCATGTTTTTTGGGCATTCTTTATTGTATAATATCTCAATATGATACATTTTTTTAATATATGACAATTATTCCTTATTTGCTTCAGCTTCAAGCTTGGCTATGCATGAATATAATTTAGGGTTTTGTGCTCAGTTTGAATTTCGACCATTCACACACACATATTTTTCCATTCAACACATATATATCTCCACATTTATTTGTGTGTAATTATTTGTGTGTAATAATGTTTGTTCTTCTAATTTCTATTTGATATTTTCACATTTGTTATTACATGTAGCTTAAATATCTGATAAAAGCATATTATAAATAAAGATATACAACCATATATGTAGTCAAAAACCCATTTTAAACAACAAAAATTAAAATTTTCCCAAAAACATTTTGCAAGATTAAAATTTAAAAGAAAGCTTGAAATTTTAAACTTGATCAACCTCAAGACATAACAAAATGTCCCCACCTCATAATTGCGACCATGTGGTTTTGCATGTGCACTAATATACCCTTGAGAAAAAAACATTCTCACCTTATTCACCTGATCATCCATTACAACATGATTAATGCTTTTAGGAATCCATGCTCATAGGATCGGTTGGTGTTTCTTTTGGAAAATATCAAACACCTCTTTCAATAAAGACATGGTGGCACAAATTAGGTAGTAATTTACAGAGCTGAATTTCATTGCCAATTGATAGATGTATACTCAAATGACATGCTTGATGCAAAAAAATAGATGTTATTGAGTACGAACATAAATAAAACTGCAACCAAACACTAGATGGTTAAAATGGTCGGTGTTTCTTCACCAAAATGAACGTATTTGGAGTGGCCTCCTTCTCATTACATGAAATGGAATGTTTGAATAAGAAAAATGAATTCGTCATCCTCGAAAGATGACCTTGCAAAAATACATTCCCTCTCCTTTCCTTCATAACCGCTGTGTGAGTCATCTTCTTTGACATAACTCTTGACGTCATTTCTTAGGAAGGGAAAAGATTTATTACTGCCCTTTCATAATGACTACTTCTAGATAACATGCGTGGATTCAATACATTTCGCTACTTTTTATTCTATAGGGATTGATGAGCCCAACTTCTCCCACACAACACTAAAAAATTCCCCCCATTGAGGAGCTCCCAAATCTTGGTCGATTCAATCCCCATTAGTGCTATCACCATCTTCACCTCTTCCCGCGACTTCCCTAACATTTTCTTCTCTTGCCTATGCTCCTTTTAAAGTGGCCACTCCATCGGGTTCAAACTCTAGTATCTAGTCCTTTGACTCAAGGCCTAGCCATTTCTTCATCATTAAACGCCAATATCAACACAATCTCTACTCATAGTTGCAATTCTCTCATTTGGTCAAAGACCCATGCATCAAGTTGGCACCTCCTTCACGAGTTACATTTCTCTTCAAAAATGCCTCATGCATTGGGGCACATACAACATCTGTTTCTAAGAGACACCCCCACGATTAAAGCAATGATCTACTTCCATATAAAACAGATGATCTTCAACATATTTTGGCAGAATTCACCATGTGAATTTGTAATCATTTGAGTCAAAGTAATGGTCATTAGCATGGGACATGTTTGCATGATATAGATATTTTTGTATATACCCTTTATTAGCGCTACATTTTATCATCTCATTTGAAGGATCCACTCAACTCCATTTGAATAAGAAATTATCTCTCTCCCAAGTACCATAAGACATAGAAAACGTGATGAACTTCAGCTATACATTTTCTCCTAACCTCAAAAATTAGGGGGAAATTGTTAGCAGTAAGAAAAAGAGCACTGAATTGTATGCATCAAGATATCCGCAACACCAAAAAATGACATGTATACTTAGTGTACTAATGAAAATGGAAAAAATCATGTAGCAACAAAAACCAAGTGTCCTTAAGGTTCATTTAAAAAATCAAACCGCATAAAGGCGCTATAGTAGTTTTTACACAAATCAGTGTCCTCTTTTCCTTGATATCCATTGATTCAAAAAGCGACAACTCAGTAGCCACTTCACTTTGAATGAGACAACTTCTACTGAAAGGAAAACTTGATGGCATAGTCTTGAGCCATTCTACTCTTGGATTTGAATTAAGGAGCCCCCAAAGGACTCTTCTTGTCTCCCACCAATCCTATTCTCATAATGAGTTAGGGGGAGCCAAGGATTGGAATTGGGCCTATATATACCAACAAAATGAGAGCTAAGAAGAAAACAAAGTTTTTCCAAAGTTATGTTTCCAAAATTCCTAAGGTAGTAAGCTTTGCATATATATGGATTTCATCATTGAGAGCTTTCGTATGGCTTCTTTGAGGAGAGAATTTTATTGCATAGGATATAGAGAGATGGACCTTTCTTTAGGAAATTTTTAGAGTACCATTTCTCACCATACTCTCTTTAATGTCTCTAGGATGAGTATTGTATCTCTTTACATCATCTAATAAGGAGGGTTTTTCTTCCCACTCTCTTATGCTTATTTATTTCATATTCTTCACAAGTTTTTGTTTCATTCTAACCATTTTATTTTGGGCTCTCTTACAAGTAGCAACAAGGCTACCATAGAATAAAGGGATTTGGTCCACCATTACATAAAATCCAAAACTAGAAATATGATTACCTAATCCTAGTCAACTACAATAACACAAGTGAAATTAATGTTTCAAATAATTATGTTATGCAGTAAAATATGATGCATATTTCCATCAAATACAACTTCCTAAGAGAACGTGTAGCTGAGCATAGTGCCGATCTATAATTCATTGTGACCAAGGAACATGTTGCAAATATTTTAACCAAACTTCTTCCAAGAGAAACATTTTAATATCATATATAGAGTCTTGGAATGAAAAAAAAATCATGAGTAAATGGAAGAAAAAAAAAATCCCTTTGTAATTTATGTTAAAGAGGAACAAGTTGTACATAGAGGAGGAATTGCACACATAAAGAGAATATTCGACATAGGGAGTACTAAATTATTGTTGAAGAATTGAATAAGGGTTGTGATCAATGAAAAAGTGGGAGGTTATTTGAAATATTGTTTTCATTTATTTCAAATATAGTGGGATACTACATATGTCCATGATAAACATTACAAGATGGATATTATTGAAAGTATTGAATTTTATATTTTGATGCCTAGTTATGATACCCTATCTTTGAAGTTATTTTCAATATAAATACCTAGATAAAATGGGGGAAAAATATATGTGGTTGAATATACTATTATGTGGCCTTTTCATTAATATATTGCACTTCCTCTAACTCCATAGGATTGGGGAAATATGAAATATTTTGTATGATTGGCCTAACTAGTTTTCAAATTTGGTCCTATAAGTAAACATATAAATTCTATAAATAAAGGATATATGATATCATTTGAATGTCATACAAGAGAAGATATTTGAGGTGTGCAAGGGAAGATGGGGAATACTCTTGGGTTTTTAAAGGTGGAGGAAAATGTTATTTATGGAGTGATCAAGTCATAATGGATTTCTTGCTATAACTTGGTAACATTGTTAAAAGTATAAATGGAAGAGAATTTTTTATAAGAAATCATCCATTATCGTGGTTGAGAAAGAAATAAGCCTCAATATATCTATCCATAATTGAATATAAATATATTTTAGTAGCATCGTGTTGCGCACACATTCTCTAAATGAAGTAGACACTAAAGGACATCAATGTGGACAATGAATACAACAACATAAGTGAAATCAAAATTTCAAAGAATAATGTTATGCACTATAATATGAATCATATTCCCATTAAATACAACTTCCTGATAGAATAAGTAGTTTAACAAAGTTTCAATCTAGAGTACATTGCGACCAAGGAACATGTTGAAATTTTTTTTACCAAACTTCTTCGCATAGAAGCATTTGAATATCATAGATAGAAGCTTGGAATGATACCCACTTGATAGTATCAGTAAATGGAAGCAAAAGGTCAGGGGGATCATCCCTTTTCCATTTATCTCAAAGGGGGGGAAGTTGCATATAGTAGAGGAAGAATTGCACACACAAAGAATGTTATAGATAGAGGGAGTGCTAAAATATTGTTGGAAATTTGACTAAGGGTTGTCTTCAATGACAAAGTGGGATATTATTTGAAATATTGTTTCCATTTATGTCAAATATAGGGGGAGACCACAAATATCTACGATAAAAATGACAAGATAGAGATTATAAAAAATTTTGATTTTGGGCTTTTGATCTCCATTTTGGATACCCTAATTCTGAAGTCCTTTTTACTCTAAAGACCTAGATCAATGGTATCATAAGATATATGGTTGAAAATATTATTTTAATACATTTCCAATATTATATTTCAGTCCCTCTAACTCCATCGGAATGAAGATATATGAAATATTTTTCTAGTCGACTTAGCTCAAAAGTATAGGTTGACCTAGATTGTTTTACAATGCAATATTCCCAATTAGTCATGAACTAATTGGAATATTCGTTTTTGTTTTATCACTTTGTTTAAAGAATAAAAGTACAAAGGAGGTCCATAATACTCCTAAATAATGAATAAATCAATGCCAAATGTGAAAAGGCTAAATCTTGGCTGTTAAATCAAGCACCCTTAGGTGTGAAAGGGGCTGGTCATTTTGACTGGGTCAACCTTGACCAAATCTACAACGCTGTCATGGAGGAGTGGCCATCAATGAGTCACAATGCAGTTTTAGATGGAGATGCCTAGTGTGAAAGAAGTGATCTCATTGGAAGTGATTTAGTGTTTGCAATCTCTTAACTTATAAAAGGAAGAGGATGGCAGCATTAGAAGGTTGTTCATGATTATTATATTTTTGAATATATTGGTTGTTTAGACACATATTATTCTCTAGTTGTTTAGCTTAGAATTAATGTTGTTTAGCATTGGGTGTTCCTGGTCGGGAATCCCATCTCTTCCCATTGAGTAGCTCTCGGGAATCCCACCTCTTCCCACTTTTTTCAACTACAACACAGATTCCGTTGAGGGTTTGGTTGTCTTTGCAAGCTACAGCAAGTGGAGGCTATATATTTTCATATCTAGGCCATTTCAATGCTTTTTTTTAGTAGAGGATGCTTCTAATCCATTGGGAGGAGAGTATTGGATGACTTGAGCTTCATTTTGCTGATCTTGGCATGTGGCCAACCACATTTTGATCCCTACAACACAGTTTTACTTCCATATTTGCGTTATTATATGATAAAAATGAAAATATGATAAAAATATCTATGATAAAAATGACAAGATAGAGATTATAAAAAATATTGATTCAGGGCTTTTGATCTTCATTTTGGATACCCTACTTTTGAAGGCCTTTTTACTTTAAAGACATAGATCAAATGGGATTGTAAGATATATGGTTGAAAATATTAATTTTATACCTTTCCAATATTATATTGCACTCCCTCTAACTCCATAGGGATTAGGATATATGAAATATTTTTCTAGTCGACAGAGCTTGAAAGTATAGGTTGACCTAGATTGTTTTACAAGTTGGTCCTATAAGTGATTTTATAAATTGCTATAAATAAAGGATATATTAGTTCATTAGAACATAATCTAAGAGAAAATATATTTTAAATGTGCAAGATAATATGGGCAATACTCTTGTGGTTTTAAAGGTGTAGGAAAATTTGATTTATGGAGTGAATGAGTCATCTTGGAAATTTTGCTATAAATTTTCTTCTAGGATATTCCAGACTATGAAATTATAAATGGATAAAGGTGAGATATTTATTTACTTGTGGTAATATATTTGATCATTGTTTTAGTATACTTTTAGAGATATGCTCTAAGATATTTTGGGTTCTTCAATGCTCTTTAAATATGCTTCAAACAAGTCAGTTTGGAATTTCCACTATATTTTTTTTATAAGATGTTTCATATTGTGAAATAATAAGGAGAACAAGAAAATATATCTATGTACTTGTGATATAAATTCTATACTTTGGTTCATCTAAATTTGGAGATATTTTTTGTAGAAGTTAGGATTTTTTAATGATCTTGAAATTTGTTTGAAATATGTCAACATGAAATATCTGTTTTAACTTGTAGTTAGAAATTTTTTTGCAAAATTCCATACACAACATGTTGTAGAAGTTCATTCTTGGGATGAGGATGAAAACAATAAGTTTTGGGAGACACAAAATTAGTGAAGCTAGAAGTAGTAAATGAATTTGATGGTGGTGTAAGCACACTCAATGATGTAGGTTGGTGCCTATGAGCAACTGTAACAATGGAGATTGGTGTCTCTAATAGGTTGATTCCTATGAATATTTGAAGAAGTTTAGAATGGGGTCTCTAGTAGGTTATCGCTTCTGAATATTTGCACCAGTGGGGATTAACGTCTCAAGCAGGTTAGTTCCTACAAAAAATTATAGTATTGGGGATTGATTTCTCCAATTAGTTGATGTCTACAAATATTTGTAATTGTATGTTGCTTCCTATAAATAGTTATAAAATTAATTTCTGTGGTTTTCTCTTGAAATACTTCCACATAAATATTTTGTTCCATGTTATGCTTATGTGATATTTTTATTATTGTCCATGAATGTTTATATAATTAAAAAATTTATTGTATTAAATCACCTTCCCACTCTCAAAATTAGTTTTTTTTCAACATCAAAGCATGGACATGTGTTTTAGTCACTACTACAACAACCTCCAAAATTTTAGCCTGCACCCAAATTTTGGTTTCATTACCGCAGAAAGGCGGTATAGCAGTTTTTACACAACTCACTGTCATCTTTTCTTTGATATCCACTGATTCACAAAGTGACAACTTAGTAGCTTGGGTGACAACTTCACATTGAATGAGACAACTTCTATTGAAAGGAAAATCCTTAATGGCATAGTCTTGAAGCATTCTACTCTTGGATTTGAATTAAGGAGCCCCCAAAGGACTCTTCTTGTCTCCCACAAATTTTATTCTAATAAATAAGTTATGGAGAGCCAAGGATTGGAATTGGGCCTATATATACCAACAAAATGAGAGCTAAGAATAAAAAGAAGTTTTTCCAAAGTTATGTTTCCAAAATTGCTAAGGTAGTAAGCTTTGCACATATATGTATTTCATCTTTGAGAGATTTCATATGGCTTCGTTGAGGAGAGAATTTTCTTGCATAGGATAGAGGAGATGGACCCTTCTTTAGGAAATTTTTAGAGCAAAATTTCTGACCATACTCCCTTTAATGTCTCTAGGATGAGTATTGTATCTCTTTACATAATCTAATAAAGAGGGTTTTTCTTCCCACTCTCTTATGCTTATTTCTTTCATATTATTCATAAGTTTGTGTTTTGTATATTATTTTTAGCTACATTTTATGTTTGTTTTTGTATTTCATTCTAACAATTTTATTGTGGGATCTCTTGCAGGTAGCAACAAGGCTACCAAATAATAAAGGGATTTGGTCCACCATTGCATCAAATCCAGAACAAAAAATATGATTACCTAATATTAGTCAACTAAAATAACAAAAGTGAAATCAATGTTTCAAATAATCATGTTATGCACTAAAATATGATGCATATTCCAATCAAATACAACTTCCTAAGAGAACATGTAGTTGAGCATAGTGTCAATCTATAATACATTGTGACCAAGGAACATGTTGTAAATATTTTTACAAAACTTCTTTCCAGAGGAATATTTGAATATAATAGATAGAGGCTTGGAATGATACCCCCCTTATGTCACGAGTAAGTGGAAGAAAAAAAATAAAGGGAAGATCCCTTTGTAATTTACGTTAAAGGGGAAGAAGTTGTAGATAGAGGAAGAATTGCACAAACAAAAAGAATCTTCGACATAGGGAGTACTAAATTATTGTTGAAGAATTGAATAAGGGTTGTCATCAATGAAAAAGTGGGAGGTTATTTTAAATATTGTTTTCATTTATTTCAAATATAGTGGGATACTACATATGTCCATGATAAACATTACAAGATGGAGATTATTGAAAATATCGTATTTTTTATTTTGATGCCTAGTTCTGATACCCTATCTTTGAAGATATTTTCCATATAAATACCTAGATAAAATGGGGGAAAAATATATGTGGTTGAATATAATATTATGAGGCATTTTTAATAGTATATTGCACTCCCTCTAACTCCGTAGGAATGGGGAAATATGAAATATTTTGTATGATTTTCCTATCTAGTTTTCAAATTTGGCCCTATAAGAAAACATATAAACTCTATAAATAAAGGATATATGAGATCATTTGAATATCATCCAAGAGAAAATATTTGAGGTGTGCTAGAGAAGATGGGGAATACTCTTGGGTTTTTAAAGGTGGATGAAAATGTTATTTATGGAGTGATCAAGTCATCTTGGATTTTTTGCTATAACTTGGTAACATTGTTAAAAGTATAATTGGAAGAGAAGTTTTTATAATAAATGATCCATTATCGTGGTTGAGAAAGAAACAAACTTCAATATCTCTATCCATAATTTAATATAAATATATTGTAGTAGCATTATGTTGCACACACATTCTATAAATCAAGTAGACAATAAAGGGCATCAATGTGGAACATGATAAGCCAATCTGAATCAATTACAACAACACAAGTGAAATAAAAATTTCAAAGAATCATGTTATGCACTAAAATATGAATCAAATGCCCATTAAATACAACTTCCTGATAGAATAAGTAGTTGAACAAAGTTTCAATGTAGAGTACATTGCGACCAAGGAACATGTTGCAAATGCTTTTACCAAATGTCTTCCTAGAGAAGCATTTGAATATCATAGATAGAAACTTGGCATGATACCCACTTAATAGTATCAGTAGATGGAAGAAAAGGTCAGGGGGATCATCACTTTTCCATTTATATCAAAGGGGTAGAAGTTGCATATAAAGGAAGAATTGCACACATGAAGAATTTTAAAGATAGAGGGAGTGCTAAAATATTTTTGAAAATTTGACTAAGGGTTGTCTTCAATGAAAAAGTGAGATATTATTTGAAATATCGTTTCCATTTTTTTCGAACATAGGGGGATACCACAAATATCTATGATAAAAATGACAAGATGGAGATTATCAAAGATATTGATTTTGGGCTTTTGATCTCCATTTTGGATACCCTAATTCTGAAGTCCTTTTTACTCTAAAGACCTAGATCAATGGGATCATAAGATATATGGTTGAAAATATTATTTTAATACATTTCAAATATTGTATTTCAGTCCCTCTAACTCCATAGGAATGAAGATATATGAAATATTTTTCTAGCCGACTTAGCTCAAAAGTATAGGTTGACCTGGATTGTTTTACAATGTAATATTCCCAATTATTCATGAACTAATTGGAATATTCGTTTTTGTTTTATCACTTTGTTTAAAGAATAAAAGTATAAACGAGGTCCTCAATACTCCTAAATAATGAATAAATAAATTCCAAATGTGAAAAGGATAAATCTTGGTTGTTAAATCAAGCACCCTTAGGTGTGAAAGGGGCTGGTCATTTTGACTGGGTCAACCTTGACCAAATCTACAACGCTGTCATGGAGGAGTGGCCATTAATGAGTCACAATGCAGTTTTAGATGGAGATGCCTAGTGTGAAAGAAGTGATCTCATTGGAAGTGATTTAGGGTTTGCAATCTCTTAACTTATAAAAGGAAGAGGATGGCAGCATTATAAGGTTGTTCATGATTATTATATTTCTGAATATATTGGTTGTTTAGACATATATCATTCTCTTTTTGTTTAGCTTAGAATTAATGTTGTTTAGCATTGGGTGTTCCTGGTCGAGAATCCCATCTCTTCCCATTGAGTAGCTGTCGGGAATCCCACCTCTTCCCACTTTTTTCAACTACAACGTAGATTCCGTTGAGGGTTTGGTTGTATTTGCAAGCTACAACAAGTGGATGCTATATCTTTTCATATCTAGGCCATTTCAATGCTCCTTTTCAGTAGAGGATGCTTCTAATCCATTGGGAGGAGAGTATTGGATGACTTGAGCTTCATTTTTCTGATCTTGGCATGTGGCCAACCACATTTTGATCCCTACAACACAGTTTTACTTCCATATTTGTGTTATTCTTGTAGGTGTAGTTGTAGGGTGTTTTGGCACACCATTTGGAGAGTTGGTTTTCAAGTGTTGGGGATCTACCCTTCACTTTGGAGATCTCTTGGAGGCCATCATTCTGTTGTTCATATCTGATCAGATCCACTTTCGAGATCTAAAGTCTTATGTAGATCTATAGACTTAGACCTCATACCTACAACTTGTACACGGTGTAATGCTTAAAAACCCAAGGGGATTCTGAAGAGGAGCCTATATAGTGTATGGATCTATTATAGTTCTAATTTTTCATGCACTTATCTACTCTAGATCTAAAGTGTAATCTACAGTTGTTGTAGACAAATAAAATAATGATGTAAGGAAATTTCCAGTCTTAGTACATGGTTGCAGCACCTCATTTTGAGGATTTTCTTACATTAGAGATTTGTATTTCCTGTTATGCATCTTATGGGCTATCGTTTACATCTATTTTGCTACTATAAATACAAATGAAGGGTCTCTATATTGACCTCCTACTTTGTCTATGATGATCTGTGTTATTTTTTTGTCATTCTTCATTCTATTACTGCGTTCCCCATTTGGGAATATTACAGTGGTATCAGAGCATCATCTTGGCACAGCTCGTGCTTTCTAAGGAGCCAATATGTCTTCTAAAGAAGAAGGGCCTCTTACTGACTGAGAGAAGAGGTATCTAAAGAGAAGACAAAAGAGGTTTGATTACACAAATGATAATGAAGACAAGGTTAAAGCCCCTTTATCTGGAGGTGAAGGTGAAGGTAAGGATTTTCCTAAGATCCTTCTTAGAGCCATGCAATATCTTTCTAGAGAGATCAAAGAGATGAGAATGGATAGAATCAAGGAATCCCCTAAAGGATTTCATCTTGGAGAAGGTTTTTCCATGTCTCATCACTGGAATGATCAACCAATGCATTAGCCACAAGTTTCCCAACACTCTACCATGCCTACATTTTTAGCTTTGGGAAACGAAGGGTTTCAAGAGCATGAATCCCTTGAAGACTATTTTGAAGAATATGAGTCTCAAAATTAGAGATTCAAAGTTCACTTGAGTTTTGAAGAGGTTTGTCACATAAATGAAAATATAACACCAAGGCATCATGATAGAGGTGGTGGATTCATTCATAATCATGATCGAAACCACACTATGGGCAGATTATTTTTACCCAATTTTGATGGGTCATCCAAGTGTTCCACCAAATCTTGGGTAGAAAAAATTGACATCTACTTTCAGCCGAACAAGGTTGAGAGATGGAGGCTATTGAGATTGCAGCATTGCACCTTGAAGTGGAAGCACATGACTAGTGGTTCCATGGCTTGTCTACATTTGGTCATGCCAATGTGACTTCGTATTCAGAGTTCACTAGAAGGCTGGTGGAAAGATTTGATAGAAGAGATCCAGAGGCACCATTCATAGCCTAGCAAAGTTGAAACAATAAAGTAATACAAAAACTTACATCTTTGAATTTTTAAGACTTTCTGTTATGGTTCCTGATTTGTCTGTAGCAAGAAGGGTGTACATGTTCATTGATGGTTTAGATGAACCTATTCATGGGTTGGTTAAATCTACCAAGACCACTAACCTACATGATGTTATTGAAAGGGCTAGAGACCTTCAAGATGCCTTGCCAAAAGCAAAGGAAACTTTTCATCATGAGCCCTCTTTTTCTTCAAAGGGAAAGGAAGAAAAGGCTACTCCTTCTAAGGAGAGCTAATACAAGAAACCTATTGATGATGATGTCTAGGGAGATCTAAGAAGACGGAAGATCTGCTTCACTTGCCAAGAATCATGGGCACCTAGACATAGATGTACTACAGGAAAATCACATTACATAGAGGTTTTCTTAGATGATGAGGAGGAAGAAGAAAATGAACCAAGAAGTGGTCATAGCATTGACACTATACGAGGAGATCCGACAACATCAGGAGATGGGAATGAAACATTTTATCCTATTGGAGGGGCTATTGCATTTTTTAGAGGAGTACCTAAGTACTTGACCTTAAGAGTTCAAGGTTCCATCTTGAATCAGAGGGTTTCTGTGTTTTATTGATCATGGGGCTACCCACAATTTCATTGATGCCCAACTAGTGCAAAGGAGGGCAATATCCACTGACGCTTTTGAGGGATTCTCTATTTTTGTCCTAGGAGATAGAACAATGCAATGCATGCATTATGTACCATCCTTATCAGTCAACATGGGGACATATATATTGATTTATCACTTCTTTGTGGTTGAAATACCTAACACCAATGTGATTTTGAGTGTTCAATGGTTGATTACATTGGGAAAAGTCACCAGTGATTGGGAGGATTTGAAAATGGAATGGGTGGATAAGAAGAGTGGTGAAACTCAAATGATAAAGGGCATGCATACATATCCCTAACATATGACTTCCACACAGAAAATAGAGATGGATTTTCGTAGTGGAAGCAAGGACCTTACAACCCCATCTATCATGCTCATGAGATTGTTGCATGGGATAATATTATCTAGTGGCAAACAACTTGGGAGGCCACCTGATTCAGATTTTGTGGGAGATGTATCACAATATGATGCTCCAAGCATAGATCTAGGAGGGATGGGAGCATTGGAAGACAATGATACAACGCTGGGAATCTTGGGTAGGCTCAAGGAGGAGGGAGACCTTCTCCCAATATCATCATTACCCACTCTCATTTCAGATTCCGCATTGTGGGAGGGGATGCATGGAAGGAATGACCTTCCAAAATATACCTTTGGCATGGGAGATGTTAAGGAGGACAGCAACCATATTACAGAGATTTCTGTTGATAGATCATCAACGTTGTCACTATGGGAGATTGATCCATATTGGAAATCCCAACTGCCGGTGGATTACTCCAAGAATCTATATACATGCATGATACTTTATGACCAGCTACATGAAGAGGGCTATTCAGTCCAAGAAGAAGTAATCTATTATCATGGTAGGCTATTCTTGTCTAGAGCCTCTAAGCTCAAGGAGAAATTGCTACAAAGGGCATATGAAGAGTTCTATTTCAGCCACACATCTTCCATGAGGTTCTACAACATCATCATGAGGAGCTATACTTGGAAAGGCTTTGGAGGAGAACTGCATCAGCATTTTCAAAGATGCATGTACCATGTGGAGATGGGGCAACAACATAACTCTATGGAGGAGTTAAATCAGCCATCTCTTTCTCTTTTTGAGGAAGGGGACAAATCTATGCACCACTCCATTTGTTTGAGGAAAAAATTTGGTGAAAAATATGCTCATGTAAATGACGTTTCATTTTGTTATTGTTTGCATTATTTCACGTGTATATGCAGGCCATGAATCCAAGGAGGAGTATTGTACCTTATAAGCTTCATGGCCAACTTTGGGCCACAAAATTTTCTAAACATGGGCACTCCCTTGGAGGACAAAAGGAGTTATGTTTCATGATGCGTGCATTCCTAAAGAACCAAATATATCTCACAATTTCAGCCATGGTGAGATGACATGGGAAACAAGTAAGTGGTGGGGAAACCACTTACCATGTCACGATCTAAGGCAGTCAGGAGATGCACTGCGCTAGTTCCACATGTGGGACTATGACCCACCTCCATATGCACAAATTACTATTTGTACATATGTAGTTTTGATCCCATACATGGATGATGTACTTGTAATTTTTATGGGAATGTATGGAGGGAGGGTGGGAGGTATGTATGTGCCCTATGGGATGGAGATTCTCCATGTATCTTATGCTACATTTTTCAGGGAGAACATTGGGAAAACCATGTTTGTTTCATTTGAGCTATTGTCTCCTTATCATATGGATTATTTACATCTCATGAGAAATTTGGAGGAGCAATTCATGGAGGGTTGGATTGGTGAACACTTAGCTTATTGAGGAAGCTTAACACATGTTGGTGTCACTAATGGAGGAGGAGAAGAGTTGAAACACTCACCTTGTCAATATCTTGAGGAAAAGAAACATTTGGGAGGGGAGGACTGAAATATTCCCAATTAGTCATGAATTAATTGGAATATTCATTTTTGTTTTATCACTTTGTTTAAAGGATAAAAGTACAAAGGAAGTCCATAATACTACTAAATAATGAATAAATCAATATCAAATGTGAAAAGGATAAATCTTGGTTTCTAAATCAAGCACCCTTAGGTGTGAAAGGGGCTCAACATTTTGACTGGGTAAACCTTAACCAAATCTACAACGTTGTCATGGAGGAGTGGCCATCAGTGAGGCACAACACAGTTTTAGATGGAGATTCCTTGTGTGAAAAAAGTGATCTCATTAGAAGTGATTTAGGGCTTGCAAGCTATTAACTTATAAAAGGAAGAGGATGGCAGCATTAGAAGGTTGTTGATGATTATTATACTTCTGAATATATTGTCTATTTAGGCATATATCATTCTCTTGCTCTTTAGATGAGAATTAATGTTGTTTAGAATTGGGTGTTCCTGGTTGGGAATCCCACCTCTTCCCATTGAGTAGCTCTTGGGAGAGTTTGCATTGAATTGTCCGATATCTGACTGAAAGCCAAGCTTTTTCTTTCAACAACAACACAGATCCTGTTGAGGGTTTGGTTGCCTTTGCACGGTACATCAAGTGGAGGCTAGATATTTTCATATCTAGGCCATTTTAGTGCTCCTTTTCAGTGGAGGAGGCTTCTAATACATTGGGAGGAGAGTATTGGATGACTTGAGCTTCATTTTATAATCTTGGCATGTGGTCAACCACAATTTGATCCCTACAATGCATTTTTGCTTCCAAATTTACGTTATTCTTGTAGGTACAGTTGCAGGGTGTTTGGGCACACCATTTGGAGAGTAGGTTTTCAAGTGTTGGGGCTCTGCCCTTCACTTTGGAGATATCTTGGAGGTGATCATTCTAGTGTTCATTTCAGATCAAATCCACTTTTTGGATCTGAAGATTTCTATAGATCTACAGACTTAGATCTCAGATCTACAACTTGTACATGGTGTAATTCTGAAAACCCCAACGAGATTCTGAAGAGGAGCCTATATAGTGTATGGATATGTTATAGATCTGAATTTTCATGCTCTTATCTACTCTAGATCTAAAGTGTAATCTACAGTTGTTGCAGACCAATAAAATAATGTTGTAAGGCTTTTTCCAGTCTTAATACATGGTTGCAGCACCTCATTTTGAGGATTTTCTTAGATTGGAGACTTGCATTTCCTGTTATGCATCTTATGGGCCATATTTTACATCTATTTTTCTGTTCTAAATACAAATGAAGGGTCTCCATATTGGCCTCCTACTTCAGCTATGATGATCTGTGTTATTTTTCTGTCATTCTGCATTTTATTACTGCATTCCCCATTTGGGAATATTACATACAAGTTGGTCCTATAAGTGATTTTATAAATTCTATAAATAAAGGATATATTAGTTCATTTGAACATCATCTAAGAGTGAATATATTTTAAATGTGCAAGAGAATATGGGTAATACTCTTGGGGTTTTAAAGGTGTAGGAAAATTTTATTTATGGAGTGAAAGAGTCATCTTGGAATTTTTTCTATAAATTTTCTTCTGGGATATTTCATACTATGAAATTATGAATGGAGAAAGGTGATATATTTATGTACTTGTGGTAGAATATTTGGTCATTTTTTCAGTATACTTTCAGAGATATGCTCTAAGATATTTTGGGTTCTTCAATGCTCTTTAAATATGCTTCAAGCAAGTCAATTTGGAATTTGCACTAAAAAATTTGTTATAAGATGTTTCATATTGTGAAATAATAAGGATAACAGGGAAATATCTCTATGTGCCTGTGATATAAATTCTATTCCTTGGTTCATCTAATTTTGGTGATATTTCTTGTAGAAGTTAGGATTTTTTAATGATCTTGAAGTTTGTTTGAATTATGTCAATATGGAATATCTGTTTTAGCTTATTGTTAGAAAATGTTTTTCAAAATTGCATACAAAACATGTTGTAGAAGTTCGTTCTTGGGATGAGGATGAAAACAAGAAGTTTTGGGAGACACAAAATTAGTGAATCTAGAGGTAGTAAATTAATGTGATGGTGGTGTAAGTGGCTAATAGAATTAGTGAATGAAAAATTTGTAATCAAACTCAATGATGTAGGTTGGTACCTATGAGAAATTGTAACAATTATGTATTTTGGTGTCTCTAATAGGTTTATTCCTATGAATATTTGAAGTAGTTGAGAATGGTGTCTCCAATAAGTTTCCACTTGTGAATATTTGCACCGGTGGGGATTAACGTCTCGAGCAGGTTACTTCCTACAAAAAATTGTAGTAGTGGGGATTGATGTCTCAAATTAGTCGATGTCTACAAATATTTGTAATTGTAGGTTGCTTCCTATAAATTGTTATAAATTTTTTTTTGTGGTTTTCTCTTGAAATAATTCCACATAAATATTTTGTTCCATGCTATGCATATGTGATATTTTTATTATGGTTCATGAATTTTTATATAATTAAAAAAATTATTGTATTAAATCACCCGCCCACTCTCAATATGAATGTGTTCACAACATCGAAGCATGGACATCTGTTGTCACTGCTACAACACCCTCCAAAATTTTGGCTTGCACCCAAATTTTAGAGCCTCCTCTTTTATTTCATACTATTGTGCTAAGCATTAAGACTCACTTAATGTGTCTTCTCTATGTGTTTTGTTTCCATTTGTAAGAAAACCAAAGTGTCATCTTTTCACATGTTAAATGTCGCACATCGCACAACATATGTTTTTGGTGGTCTGAAAGGGTTATATTTGTGTAAATGAGTTGATTCTAGCATGTAAACATCTATCACACTCATTTCAAAAGTTTTAAGCATTCTCTCACAAGTGTCATCAGTATCGTCGCAAAGTGTATATTTTGTGTGCACTTGTCGTAAGTTGTTTCACAACTGTCACACTCAGGGAAGTGTATTTTTCATGTGTTCTAGATGAAATATGTTGTTTCATAAATTTTTCTAAGTGTGTGATCATAGTTAAGTCTTATTCCTATTCACATCAATTTCACTAATCCCACACTTATCCAGATCTAGAAAGCTTCCTGACCAAGAAACTTAGCCTCATCGAGCCCTCCTGAACTACACATTGTGCAATCCCCACCGTTAATATGTAAGCCTTCCACTTGGCACTACCCAATGCATATTTATTGCCTCCCAAGACTGTGCATTGTGCAATTAGAGTGCTCAAGCCCAACCTATGACTCCAAATTTGTGGAGTTTCTTTATCCTGCCAAGTCAGTATTATGCATTTTGCAGTCACAAGGCTCAAGCCTCACCCGTGACATCTTGATTTATTGAATAGGAAAAATCAAAGCTCAAGCCCTTAACATGGCTCCCTGAGCTCCCCAAATGATCAATATTTATACTTTATTCCTACCTACACTAGGAATTACGTAGTCTCAAGGCTCAAGCACAACCTTCGACTGCTTGAGCTACACAATTCCGTAGTGACTGAGCCTCTCCCTCAACCTGTCACCTAGTTCTAGTTCAATAAGTGGATCATCATGCAACATCTTAGACTAGGGGTTTATCGGACTAATGTCATCTTGTCATGAGTGAGTTTCAGATGCAAGTAATCCATAAAACCATGATAGGGTGATGAAGAAGGAGATGGAGAAGTATGAATTTCTAGACAACACCTTGGGATTTTAATACACAAGTTGATTGATCAGGAGAAAGAAAAGGGACACAAGTTTGTGACCGCAGTTGAAGGTCTGATATCATTGAAGTATCCTTATCTCTAATCCATATGGAGGTAGAAAAAATACATTTTCAAGAAGACACAAATAAAGAAGAAACAGGAATGACTTGACATTTTGATGTCATCACACAGTGCATGGCATCAATGTCATGTCACTAGGCACACTTTCTTGCTTTTCAAAGGCACACTTACGAGAAAAATTTTCTTTCTTTTCAGAGGAACATATGTGCTCCTCTCTCTTGATAACAGTTAGAGACAAGGAAAATATCTAAGATAATGTTAACTGGGTCGAATTTAAAATGGGTCTCCTATCCCAAATGGTGTGAGGTATAATTGGTACCACATATAGGGGAGACCCCTTGAATGTTGGCAGGTGCGACACTGTCAACAATTATGGCACTAAAAGGAGGGAAGCGAGATTTTTATTACTGAATACTCCACTCTCCCTTGCCATATTTCTTTTGGTAAAGGAAACAACATTCCCAACTCCTCTTCTACTCACATTCCTAAAGTTAATGGATTTTCTCAGCCTGGTCTGGGAAAAAAATGTGAAATCTCTTACGATCATATACAGGCCAGTTTTCCTATAACATGTCATTTTGAAAAATAATTTAGTTTGATCCCTAAAGTACATAATCTGGTGATGGTTCATGATGTCTGACCGTGAGGTGGAATCACTAGCTGAGGGTTGAGGTGGTTTATCCTTTAGAAGCCCTAGTTTGGATTTGATTGATGTTTTACATGAGATCTGACATTCATTCTTGGAATGTAGCATGAGGGTGATTGGGTGTGTTAGCCCACTATAAATTTTTGACAAGCAAACAGAAGGCTAAAATGTTTTTGAGCCTTCAAGGAATGCATTTCCCTCTTAAAACACATCATCCTTGAAGCCTCCTTATGCCCTTGTCCTTTGATAAATCTCCACTACTGTTTCCAGTTATAAAGCCTCTCTGTTTGTGAAGAAATGCCCAAAAGGCCTCCTTTTTCCCATTATATCATCCCTTCTAAGCCTTTGTTTTCATCTTTGTCTTCCCCTTGTAAATTCCCCACTTACCCTCTAAATCCTCGCAAAATTCCCTTTAAATCCTACAAGTTCCCCTTGTTTGGCCCGATTTCCCCTTTTCCGCCCTACTGTTATCCTTCCCTAGCCTCGAATTACATCAAAAGCGGCCAAAAACCCATTTTACACCTTAGAATAAGGCCTAACTCCTTTCGGCTCTAGCCTCCTCACCCTTTTCCACCACGTGACCCAGTGCCAAGACCAGGCGCTAAGGCGGAAGGCGCTCATCACAAATGTATATTGGGAGCGTTTCTAGCCATTGATCTGTTTAGATTGGACAGTCTCCGCAGGTTAGCGCCGCGCCGTGGCCCACTCCGTTCACCCCGCCTCAATCACACATCCACTGTTCATTTACTCGTCGATCTGACGGCCCCGAGTTACCCACCCTGATGGTCCCCATGCTAACGCGCCTGTTCGAAAACCGCCTATATCTATCGCACCGATTTCTGAGGGCTGGTAGTATTTTCCATTCAATAGCGATTCCACTGATCACCTGACACGTGGCACGGCACTATTTGAAAACTTCCCTCCCATCGCACGTTATCATTCGGCAGAAAACCTGACGCAATATGCACATGCACCGTCTGATCCCGAGCTGCCCATCCAACGGTCCTCGCACTGCAAAGATGCACGAGAGTTAAACCAAGGCAGCCATACCCTTGGCCCACTGTCCAACACCCTCTGACGTGTTTTCCACCATCGATCTTCGCTGGAGATCGGATGACCCAGATTAAATGCATACCCGCCAATTAACCCCATATTGCCACGTCACCCTTTCCACGTAGTTTTGTCGTATTTCGCCCGTCCCTATATAAATTCACTCAAAGGTCAAATTTTAATGTTTTACATTAAAATTTCCATCTGTTCATCTTCCCATGCATCTCCGTCTGTTCTATGGTTTTCCTCCACGGTTGTCGTTGCATTCATCGTCCTTCATCCATGCTGCGTTACCATTTTAGCGGTCACCCACAGCATCCCCTTCCAGCATGGTTTCTTAACGTATTCGTGTGTTTTCCAGGGTTTCAAGCAGCCATAAACCACCATAGTTCACAGTCCCTGTCACAGTGATAGAAACGTAGGAAAGGACCATTCTCAGGAGTTGGAATTATGGAGAAACGCCGGGGAGGGTATGCCGACATGAATTTCGTCAAAGGACAGAGTTAAAACTCTGGAAAACCTCTCCGGCGCCATTAAAGCACATATTTCACAGTCAGAGGAAAACGTGGAAGCGAAAAAGAGTATCAGTAGGAAAACAGAGTGTTTAAGGCCTGTGATTGCAGATTTTGAGCCTAATCCGATAATTTGAAGGCAAAGGTACTAGTTCGAAGACATCATAAACTGCTCAGAAGGTCCAATGCATAGAAAATGATATGTATCAATGTAACCATCAGCAGAATGTTCTTCCATAAAAGGACA
This sequence comes from Pinus albicaulis, assembly GCA_034641835.2. Classification (NCBI taxonomy): domain Eukaryota; kingdom Viridiplantae; phylum Streptophyta; class Pinopsida; order Pinales; family Pinaceae; genus Pinus; species Pinus albicaulis. The sequence continues at coordinate 1,901,891,062 of CM076575.1, read as the reverse complement.
TAGTATCCATATTTCTTTTATTCTATGCCGTGTTCCTGAGAAGATTTCCACCCTGAAAATAGTCCTATGCTACCAGTGCATTAGTTATACAGTATGGCAGACCTCACAGTTGTTCATACACCTCGGTTTATTCACCGAAATTCTGCAAAAGGCTACAACAAGTACATCAAAGACATACCTAGAGTAAATTGCGGCCTGACGAAGACCACTCTTTCATCCAAAGAGTGCAGAAGTTCAATGCTTAGACATTTAAAACAGAACGAGGCCTCAGCCCTCCTGTTGCTTCAGAGTTTTAATGCTGCATTTAATTTTACATCTACTCCCGTTATTCTTTTATCCTATAAGAATCTTGAAGAACGTATTGTAAGAGGTTGTTGTTCATTTGTTTCCGATTGATGTTAAAGGGATTCAGTTTTGACTGTTAGAGCAGTCGTGGGAGGGAGTAGCAGAGTAGTTTGTAATGTAGTAGGCTGGGAGGAGAAAGTTTGGATTATATTCAGCCATTGAGCTTAGTGTATGTGATTGGTTTTGCATCAATTAATCAAGCACATTTCTTTGGATCCTGGTCTATTACTACGGGTGATGTTTCTCTTGTCTTATTGTTTTATTACTCTTTCATTTTGTTCATTGGTCTGCTGGCTTGCATCAGAAATATAGCATAGGATTTACCCTTGTTAGGTACCCTATGTTTCTGCTCTCCTTGCCTTCGATGTTTTCTATTGTATGTGTTATCTAAGAGTAAATTCAACTAATTTAGCGAGTGTAGCAGTTCCATATGCTGCTAGCTGATGTATGAATTCGGGGCTTGTTGCTTGGATATTCTTGCTGGTGTCAAAGCATTGAAGGTTCAAAGTCCTTCTTTGATCTACAGACCCTAGCTCTGTCAAACTTATCTATGTTTTCCCTTGGAGCATGCTAAAGCTGACATGTAGTTAAATGACCTCTGGTCTGATCTATAAGCTGCCCCTTTGTTCCTCCTTTGAAAGCTTCCTTTGAGTATGTCGAAGCAGGTCTGGAGTTAAATGACCTCTGGCCTGATCTATAGACATAAATTGGGTTGTTTTCCTTATTTCACTTTCAATCCTTAATGTTCCATTCCATCATCTATCTAAAATATCCTTTGGTATAGATGACTTTCCCTTTGGAAGCCTTGGCTAGTTGTTGCATGTAATTACCTTTCATGACTCCATAGCCCAATGGATGGCACTCTCTTTACCTATCCTCTTTTTCTGAAAAAGCCTGCTTTGTTCCTTTCCTTCCATTACTTTCTCAGTGTATGATCTCATGACCAACCCAACAACCAATCAAAAAAATCATTTAAGCCCCCTTTGTGCTTCATACCTAGCCTAATATCTCATTTTGAGCTTTCAAAGATATATCATTCTTTGTATTTATGGAGAGATCCCTCTTTGGGTCCAGGAGGGCTAGATTCTAGGGCCCCAAAGTGGTTATGATGTTGTCTCATCTTTTGGTCTTGCAAATCTGGCCAAAACATGGGAACCCCAACATAATGGCGACTCCACTGGGGAGAGACCACTTTTCCTTTAGATTGGCTCTAATTGCTGATGGTGGACAACATCCTGCTTTAAACATTCATATACATCCACCTGGCCACTCCACACTCCCTATGATCCAAAGACCTGATGACTCCACTGGTGGAGGACTCTGAACTAGTTGAGAAGAAGCAGTAGCTTTCTTTGCATAAGTATGGATCCAGACATGGACAGGGATACAAAGTATGATGCTTTGTATGATCAATTAAATGAATTAACAGAAACGTTTGGTAAAGTGCTCGAAATGTACATGGCTAATCTGAATGAAAATGATGATTATTTAGAAAAGCCCATGCCTCTTCCAGAAGAAGAACAAACTAAAGACCAAGAAGATGAGCAAGACATGTACAATGCTCAAGAGTCTATAAAAGACGAAGAGGAAAGTGATTAGGAACTGCCTGATTGCTTACCTATGTCTTGTGATACGTTGACTAGAGAATATCAGGACCTAATAGCAAAAAATAATAGTGAACGCTGCCTTGAGGAAACAAGAGACCACATAGAAGAGGCAGAATATTATGCTTATGTGGAAGAAGAGGCTCAAGAAAACATCCCACCTCCAAATCAGCTAACACAAGAGAAAGAGGACTGCTATCCATCTGTCCATGATGAGAGGGAACCCCCTCTTTTGATAGAAGAGGAGATTGATCAGATATTAAATCAGCAGTCCACCTCAGAAATCTTTGATAGAACACACGCTCATTTTCATTCATCTCCTGAGTTTGATGATACATATCTAGAAAGCTCCTCTGTGGATCAGGATGAAGAAAGACCTGCTAAAAATCTGACAGGTTTGATTGGTGACATTGCTTACGATTATGACTTTCCTAATTATGATCTATTAGATGATGATTGTTTCTAGAGAGAAGCTAAGCTTGCAGAACCATCATCAGTAGACCCATGGGAGGAAAGCCAGGGCCATCAACTCTAGAGAAGCAGTGAACCCAGTCAGCCTATCTATGACACTGATGGGGAAAGTTATGAAAGCATCAGTGATGAGTGTCATGAGAATGGAGGACAACAGTCTTTCATTTCAGAAGATGAGGAGGAAAGAAAAGAAGAAGTTCTTGAGCAAGATGAAGATAACGAGCCTTCTCTTGAAAAAGAGGAAGCAATGGAACAAGCCCCTGCTCAAGAATACATAAACCTTTTCATGTAGCTCAACACATCAGAGCTGAATATATCAGAGCTCCGAGAGGGCTCAACTGCTATATCCGACGAGTCCTCCAGTTCAGAAGATGAAGGAGACACTATTTCTCAAGAAAGTATTCTTCTCAATCTAGTGGAAGAAGAAGAGATCCTGGTTGAGGCCTACCTGCCAAATATTCATAGCCAGGTATCTTTTCATGATCCTTATGCTCCTTTCCTGCACACTTTTGAAGAAGGATCAAAGGTCTTATTGAGCAGCATGTTGCAGATAGCAAGAAATTTTTTTGTAGCTGCTGTTGTGGAACAAAAAGAGTGGGAGCAGCCCTGCCTATCCAGCGTGCTCAAATAATTGAGCAAGAGAGACTAGTCATGGGATCATTTGATGGACTAGTTGCATTGGAAGACAATGTTTGTAAGCTAGTCTCTGAATTTTCTAGTTAGAGTAGGGTAGGTAGGAAAAGCTCAATAAAGCTCAGCCTGTGAGCATGTAGTTAGTTGTTTTTAATTTCTGCAAAGCCCAACAAGTCAGATAGTCTAATCCTTGCTTGATTGTTTTCAATTTCTGTCCTAGAATGTAGAGAAGAAATCTGCTAGACAGTCTAATCCTAGTAGATATTAGAGTAGGTAGAGAAACATATGAGACCAACAATTTAATCTGGTCTCATGGAGTAATAAGGGTAGAAGTAGAATAGGTTTATTTTCCTACTTGTAAAAATTGATGATGTAAAGGGTCTGCACGTCCAAATGCACCCAGAAGAAAAAATGTTGGGATGTTAGTATGGGTAGGTAGTTGTTTGGGAGAAATTTTACTGCTGATATGATGTCTTCATGATTTTTGGTAGCTGTTCCAAGGAAGAAAATGGATGGGTCAAGCAGTAGGCATCTGTCCTACACCAAAGACCATTCTTTGAATTCTTGACTCCTTCAAGAAGAAGCCATCCCCATGTGGAGCCACTGTTAGCCCCTTATAAATTTTTGACAAGAAAACAGGGGGCTAAAATGTTTTTGAGCCTTCAAGGAATGCATTTCCTTCTAAAAACACATCATCCTTGAAGCCTCCTTATGCCCTTGTCCTTTGAAAAATCTCCACTGCTGTTTCCAGTTATAAAGCCTCTCTGTTTGTGAAGAAATTCCAAAAAGGGCTCCTTTTTCCCCTTATATTGTCCCTTCTAAGCCTTTGTTTTCATCTTTGTCTTCCCCTTCTAAATTCCCCACTTACCCTCTAAATCCTACCAAAATTCCCTTTAAATCCTACAAGTTCCCCTTGTTTGGCCTGATTTCCCTTTTTTCCCCCTACCGTTACCCTTCCCTAGCCTCGAATTACATCAAAAGGGGCCAAAAACCCATTTTACACCTTAGAATAAGGCCTAGCACCTTTCGGCTCTAGCCCCCTCACCCTTTTCCACCACGTGACCCAGCGCCAAGACCAGGCACCAAGGTGGAAGGGGCTCATCACAAATGTATATCGAGAGCATTTCTAGTCATCAATCTGTTTAGATCGGATGGTCTCTGCAGGTCAGCGCCGTGTCGTGGCCCACTTCGTTCGCCCCGCCTCGATCACACATCCACCATTCATTTACCCGCCGATCCAAAGCCCCGAGTTACCTACCCCGGTGGTCCCCACGCTAACGCGCCTGTTTGAAAACTGCCTATATCTATCGCACTGCTTTCTGAGGGCTGGCGGTATTTTCCATTCGAAAGCGATTCCACTCATCGCCTGACACATGGTGCAGCACTGTTTGAAAACCACCCTCCCATCGTGTGTTATCGTTCGGAAGAAATCCCGGCGCGATATGCATATGCACCATCCGATCCCAAGCTGCCCATCCAACAGTCCTCGCGCCACAAAGATCCACAGGAGTTAAACCAAGGAAGGCGTACCCCTGGCCCACTTTGCATCGTCCTCCGACGTGTTTTCCACCATCAATATCCGCTGGAGATCGGACGGCCCAGATTAAATGCATACCCGCCAATTAACCCCGTATCGCCACGTCACCCTTTCCATGTAGTTTTGTCATATTTCGCTCGTCCCTATATAAATTCGCTCGAAGGTCAAATTTTAATGTTTTACATTAAAATTTCCATCTCGTTATCTTCCCATGCATCTCCCTCTGTTCTATGGTTTTCCTCCATGGTTTCTGCTGCATTCATCGTCCTTCATCCATGCTATGTCACCATTTCAGCGGTCACCCACATCCCCTTCCAGCATGGTTTCTTAATGTATTCACGTGTTTTGCAGGGGTTTTTAGCGGCCATAAACCACCATAGTTCACAGTCCTTGTCACAGTGACAGAAACGCAGGAAATGACCATTCTCAGGAGTTGGAATTATGGAGAAAGGCCGGGGAGGGTATGCTGACATGACTTTCATCAAAGGATAGAGTTCAAACTCTGCAAAACCTCTTCGGCACCATTAAAGCACAAATTTCGCAGTCAGAGGAAATCGTGGAAGTGGCAAAGAGTATTAGTAGGAAAACAGAGTGTTTAAGGCATGTCATTGTAGATTTTGAGCCTAATCCGATAATTTCAAGGAAAAGGTACCAGTTCAAAGACATCGTAGACTGCTCAGAAGGTCTAGTGCATAGAAAATGATATGTATCAATGTAACCATCAGCAGAAAATTCTTCCATAAAAGGACACAGTATCCATATTGCTTTTATTCTATGTCATGTTCCTGAGAATATTTCCGCCCTAACAACAGTCCTATGCTACTAGTGCATTAGTTATGCAGTATGGCAAACCTCACAGTTGTTCATACACCTCGGTTTATTCACCAGAATTCTGCAAAAGGCTAGAGCAAGTAAATCAAAGACATACCTGGAGTAAATTGCGGCCTAACGAAGACCAATCTTTCATCCAAAGAGTGCAGAAGTTCAATGCTTAGACATTTAAAATAGAACGAGGCCTCGACCCTCCTGCTGCTTCAGAGTTTTAATGCTGCATTTAATTTTACATCTACTCCTATTATTCTTTTCTCCTATAAGAATCCTGAAGAACATATTGTAAGAGGTTGTTGTTCGGTTGTTGCTGATTGCTGTTAGAGGGATTCAGTTTTGACTGTTAGAAAAGTCTTGGGAGGGAGTAGTAGAGTAGTTTGTAATGTAGTAGGTTGGGAGGAGAAAGTTTGGATTGTATTCAGCCATTGAGCTCAGTGTATGTGACTAGTTTTGCATCAATTAATCAAGAACATTTCTTTGGATCCTGGTCTATTACTATGGGTGATGTTTCTCTTGTCTTATTTTTTTATTACTCTTTCATGTTGTTCATTGGTCTGCTGGCTTGCATCAGAAATATAGCATAGAATTTACCCTTGTTAGGTACCCTATGTTTCTACTCTCCTTGCCTTCGATATTTTCTACTATATGTGTTATCTAAGAGTAAATTCAGCTAATTTAACGAGTGTAGTGGTTCCATATGCTGCTAGCTGATGTATGAATTCAGGGTTTGCTGCTTGGATATTCTTGTTGGTGTCAAAGCATTGAAGGTTCAAAGTCCTTCTCCGATCTACAGACCCTGGCTTTGTCAAACTTATCTATGTTTTCCCTTGGAGCATGCTAAAGCTGACCTGGATTTAAATGATCTCTGGTCTGACCTATAAGCTGCCCCTTTGTTCCTCCTTTGAAATTTGCCTTTGAGTATGTCGAAGCAGGTCTGGAGTTAAATGACCTCTGGCCTAATCTATAGACAGAAATTGGGTTGTTTTCCTTCTTTCACTTTCAATCCTTAATGTTCCATTCCATCATCTATCTAAAAGATCCTTTGGTATAGATGACTTTCCCTCTAGAAGCCTTGGCTAGTTGTTGCATGTAATTACCTTTCATGAATCCATAGCCCAATGGATGGCACTCTCTTGACCTATCCGCATTTGCTGAAAAATCCTTCTTTTTTCCTTTCCTTCCATTACTTTCTCAGTCTATGATCTCATGACCAACCCAACAACCAACCAACCAAATAACTTAAGCCCCCTTTATGCTTCATACCTAGCCTAATATCTCATTTTGAGCTTTCGAAGATATATCATTCTTTGTATTTATGGAGAGATCCCTCTCCGGGTCCAGGGGGGCTAGATCCTAGGGCCCCAAAGTGGTTATGATGTTGTCTCATCTTTTGGTCTTGCCAATCTGGCCAAAACATGGGAACCCCAACAGGGTAAAAGAAAGATATGGTTTAGACAGGCTATGGTTGGGTGGTTCATGAAAGTCTTGAACTCAGTTTTCATTTTAATAAATTACTATGAGCTTATTCTCCTTGGTAATTCATGTGTAAATGCATTGTTTCATATGTGGATTTTATGACTGTTTAATCCTTATTAGTTGAGTTGTTTATATGTTGGATATGAGTATGTTTTATGACAGACCTGATGTATGGATTTCATCATGTTTTTATTTGTAAATGAATGTAAAATGAATATATGACCTAATAGATGATAATTTCAACTAATTTGATAAGACATTAATGCTTCCTTGTGAACCTCAAATAAATATGAGACCCCTATGCTCAGATATGTTGTTATGACTTGTAGATTACATATCTGTGATAGGTCTTATGAAATTCCTATCATGGGTAGTAGGTTTCCGGTCAAATCCCTGATCAATTTTTTTCAATAATACAATTGTTCCCATATTATTTATCATTACTGAATCTTTGATGAAGTTCTAGGTAGTGGCTTGTGTCATGGCCCTGAAAAAGTGGCACATAATTTGGGGCTGCTAGCACAAAACTATTTGAAAAAGTCCACAATCATTGGAATTCCTTTCTTTGGGGGCTTTAGGAAGGCCTCGGTCTCTTACAATTCTTGTCATGGGAGTGGCTAAGGGTCAAGATAAATGAAATGATGAATTTTCTCCGGGGTTGATCACGTGGAAATTTTTGTTGGCTCCTGAAGGATTTGTAGCATGTGTGGAAGGTCAGATTGTTTATGTTTCGTCGATTCCTCTTCCTTAACATCACGTAGGAGGTTGAATAAAATCATAGTAGCCTCTCGTCAGATGTGTTAGCAAACTATAATATAGGGGTCATAATTTTGACTTGACTATTGGTAATCTTGTAAATTTGTACATACTTTGCCTTCTACAAGTTGTATTCACATATTTTGTAAAAAAAAAAAAAAAAAAAAAAAAAAAGAGGGTAAAAAGTCCTAAAAGAATAATCAAAGGACTTAGAAAAAATAAAAGACCCCAAAACAAAAATGAATAAAAATGAACGTGTGCAAACATAAATTCCACTACTTTTTACTTTTTGACTTTGGCAGAGTGTCAATAAATGCCATAGTCCATGATGAGTTAAATAGTTTAATCTTAACTTGTCATTTTTTCAATTTCACTTGTTGTAGATAGAGAATAACGAGTTGTCATATTGTTTAATCATGACAATTTAGTAGTTAGGTAGAGAAATAAAATGAATCCAACAGTTTAATCTAGATTCATGGATGAAATAAGTGTAGAATTAGATAGTTTTACTTGCTTTCAGAAAGAATAAATGTTGTGAAGGTTGCTAGCTTAAATTCACCTTACTAAAAAAGGAATAAAAAATGTTAGCATGGTAAGCTGGGTAGGTAGAAGAAGGTGAAAAGTCTCAATGTAAATATCATTCATTATGGGCTGCAAAGTAACTAACTTCCCCTTTCCATAGTCATGAAACATTTTAAACTATCAGTGAGAAAGGCTCAAGGCATTTCCTTCACTTTTGTTGGGACCAGACGCAAGGCTCTATGACTGATCAGTTGAAAGTGTAAAATGTCTATATTAATCCCTAAAGTCACATCATTTACCATTCATGCATTCATTCCCCTGAATAATCCTAAGTAAAACGCCATTTTTTACTTAAAGGCATTATAATTTCCATCTAACTAATTTCCTTCATCATTTGAAAGCATTAAACCCTCAAAATTACATTATATCTTAAGTTAAAGTGATAAGATTAATGCAAAATTGTCTTTTAAAACTCCACTTTACTTATTATGTTTATGTATTTTGAGTATACATTATCCCATTTTCATATTAAATTTAATTTATATATTAACTTCCTATAGAAATGACCTTTTCCTATAATATATAACTTCTTTTTATATAATAAATCAAAAAACCCACTTATTATAATTTTAGCTGAAGTTTATAATTCCCACATGTTTAATGAAAACCCACATTATAACCCCCTTTGGCTAAAATATATCTTTATGTATAATCCCACCCCTATGGTAGTTAAATCACCCCGGTTTAATTAACCATATAATAAAAAATATATGAAAAAACCTTTAAACATGTTTATATGTGTTTAAAACCAAAATTTCCCGAAGTTTCATTTAAACTAAACTTCAAAAAAGATAAACCCCATCTTCTTGTATATTTCTCCCTTGTCCGACTCCCTAACCTAAGGTTAAAACCTTAATTTGAGTTAAAATCTACAATGCATACCCCTTATTACCCTATCTGCCAATCCTAACCTCGGTTAAATCCCCATTGAAAACCCCTCCCGATCACTTTTTCCATTGAAAAAAGTCATTTTTGTATACAAAATTAACCATATCCCTTTCTCCATCGGATTGAATTTCAACCCTCCGATCTCCAAATCCCATTTAATCCAACGTTTGAAAATCAATGCGATAGTCTAATACATCTCCATCCCTCCCCCATCGCATAGAATAACAACCGTCTGATCTTCTTTTATTTCCAAGATCCTATGGCCCAAAATAAACTCGACGATGTCCTTTCCCCGTACCTTTCCAATTAATCTGGGCCCTTCACTTTTAAAAGCCAAATCCAATAGCACTAGTTCATTTTCGTGCCCATAGAGTAATCGACCGATGTTTTGGGAAAGTCACATGATATGGGTGGTTTTCCCAAACCACCCCGTGTTGACGTGTCACAAAACAATTGGATCACGTTCAAAAAGCCATTTACCTCTTACCACTCTAGAGCCGCCCGAATACCACCCAGTGGTATTCTGAAACCACTCCCGCCCAATCTATGATTAAATATGATTTAACTATGGTTTGAACTATGGTTTATTCATAAAAATCATAATTTTCATTGATTTTTTCACCTATTCGTGCTTTTAACATGTCAAACCTCTACAGAGCCTATTTTCATCGAATTTTCACCATTTTGCACCATTAAACCTTTGAGAGCCTGTGCAAAGCCCTTTTCACCATTTTTGAACTTGCCATTAAACCAGTGACCAATTAATAAGCCATTTTTCCCTGCAATTCAACCACGGAGAGCCAAAGTATCCCCTGATAACACAATTCAGCAGAATTGAAGACTGCGCGCAACGGTGAAACGTCTTCGACCACAATTATACCTTTTAAAGGTATTTTTCGTCGAACTTAACTAGAAAAGCTTCAATTTAAAAAAGAAAAGAAAAGAAGGAAAAGCAACACTTTATCAATTATTCCTGAAATTATCTTAAGAGAGATTGCAAAAACATCCATAATACAGGGGAAACTCTGTCAAATTTTCCCTAGAATCCCTCATTTCCATTTTTGCAAGTTTTATCCATACCCTGGTCATTTTCACTGCTGGAATTGATCATAACCTTTCTTTTGAGAATTAAAACCCTCTTTCCATCTAAAACTCTGCTCAGAACCCTATTTTACCAGAGAAATTCTCCAAAAGTCCCTTGTTTCCAACAAAAGAACTCAGAAAATCATCTAAGCTTGCTCTGTTCAATTAAAAAATGACAAAGAAAGAAGTAACCCCCAAATCAGAAGGCCCAAAACCTCCGAAGAAGGCCTCTGCTAAAACCCCTTAGCCTGAGTCTTCTAAACTTGATAAACCCACCCTTGCACTCACTGCTGATTCCACAGAAGTTGTCAGGCCTGTCCAACCTCTAGTTACCTCACAATAAAATAGTCCTCTGGTTGATCTTCATTACAGAATACTGGACCCTTTTGTAGAGTTCAATTTACTTGATGTCTATAACTGGTGTTTTGGCGAATCTGTAGAGAAAGGTGATAAAGATATACCAGTCTGGGATTCCAATATACCAAAGTACATTGTCCCTCTTACTCATGCAGTCCCTGATTTTGTCAGATTGTGTCAGTCCTATTATCTTCCAGACCAAAGGTGTATTGTCAATAAAGATAGAGAGGTCATATTTTATATCAATGCAAAATCCATAAACTCTATGCTGCAACTAAACCCTAACCCCAAAGCTGCTTCATTGTTAATAGAGAATTTAACTCAGCTTTACCTAGACCTGGATTTTTCTTCCAAGTTCAAAATATTCCAGACTTTTTGCCCCAAACAGGTTGATATCCCTAAGCTCTATTCTCCATTTGATACTTTTGATTTTCCAAATGAAACCAGACAGATTGTCTCCATGCTATCATTCATACTGGGATATAACAGTGATGAATTCACTGATGTTACTATCCTAGGTTTTCTATCTACTCTGAGTCCTGGCTAGTCTCCATCTATTGTGTACAATTTTTCTAAATTCATTACAGAAAACATGCACTACCAATTATCCAGATTGTCAGAAGAAGGAGTCTTTAGATATACCTCATATCTACTTCATCTCTTTTTGTATTATCAAGCAGATAAGTTTCCTATTGAGTTTCAGAAGATAGATCCAGAAGGGAATGTACTTTTAGTTGTGCTTTGGTCATCAATTATGAGAAAATGGAATAGAGAATACAACTATGCAGACTTTAATGACTTTTTTTAGTACCTGCTATGAATTTATTGAATAAAGAACAGACCCCTAGAATAAATGAAGAAACAAAGAGGATGTTAGAGCTACTTGAGAGCTGTAAAATAGGGGATTGGTACTTATACAAGAGTTACACAGAGATTAGAGTATATGGTGCACTCTTGGCCCCATATAAATTGCCTAGATTTGTGACAGCAAGGATATTTGCTTTAGAATATTTGAGGCAGTTGTTGAATGTAGATGAAGTCAATTTCATAGCTTCTAGAAAAAAGACTCAGTTCAAACTGAAAAATCAAGTTGGGCCATTTATTGTGAACAATAGAGAAGCAACAAATGAAATTAATGTCAAGTTGAAAGAATATAAATTCCCATACAGCTTTATGTGGAATTATGATCCTCAGGGTATTTTAAGCATGATAAGATTGAAATGCAAGTTGTCTTCTTTATTGCATGATCCCAAGCCCCAAATTGAAAAATATGCCAATAAACTTGAGTGGGAGCGAAATACTTTATTTGATGATGACACATATGGCATGCAGAGAAACAATGGAAAGGATAAACAGGTTGATCAAACACAGGTGGTTACAGTGAACAAAGAAACTGAAATTGTTCATAAAATAAGCAGAAAAGAAGATAGTTTCATAGCTGAAACTATTCAAGATAAAAGATTCAGAATTCCCTACAGTAAGAAAAGCAAATTGACTGATGAAGAAAGGGATAAAGCTATCGATGTTGAAGATAACAATGGTCATGAAACTAATGATGAAGCAACAAGGATAGTAACTGAAACACTCAAAGAGCTTCAAAATGTCCAACTTGGAGTACATCAAAAAGATTCAGTCATGGTGGATAAACAATATAAAGTTGATATGCCCTCTTCTTCTAAAGAACCTGACAACACATAGTTAGATATTCAAATCAGGTTCATACAAATCAAAGAAAAGAATGAAGAAATCAAAAGTGAAGCATATTCCAAGTTCCTTAAAGAAAAGCCTGGGAATAAAGATAAACTCCTCTCGGCTTTTGATTATTCTTCAAATAAATTGGTTATTTCATTTCTCAAGCCCACAGTGGCTGATCCAAAAACAATTGCAAATTATTCAAAGACAGACCTTGAAGTTGATGCAGATGCTGTCCATGAATTGGACCAAATAGAATTTCATAGGAGCAATACAGAGATGCTATATTCTAAAATAGTCAATAAGACTATGAATTCTATTAGGCTTGAGAAAACATTGATAAACCTCCAGAATCAAATGAAATTGGATAAAGCCTCATTATATGCCAATAAATTGAGAATCAAAGCATTGGAGGACATAGTAATTGAAGCAGGAGCTGACCCAGCAAACATTGAAGGATAAAAAGATATAATCAAATAGAAAATGAAGACATAGCTTCCCTCAGAAAACAGCTAAAATTGCCTCAAAGTGAAAATCCCCAGGCAAAAGAAATCCTTCAGTAGAAGAAAGAAAATGATGAACTAAAACAAATTGTTCTAAAGATGACAGCCCAGATAAAATAAATGGAAAGCCAAATAGAAGCTTTCATGAAAGAAAATGAAAATCCGAAAAAATCTCAACAGGTTTTTATTCCTACGGTGATCCCAACTGTAAGTACAGCTGTTCCATATACATTTGCAGAACACTTGGCACCACAAGGAGCATTGGCAACCGCAGTTCTAATCACTTCGCATGATATCTCTGCCTCTTCTTCATCAACCTCACAAATAAACACAGTAGAGGACAAAGCTGCAATAATCAGAGCCATGGAAGATGTGTCTTTAAAAGATAAAGAAATACTCAGTTTGAAAGGCACCATTAAAAATATGGAATCTTCAAAATATATGCCTTAATTACTTCCAAAGGACATGAACAAACGGCTGATAGATTACAAGAACAAGTGAAAATTCTTCAACAGCAGGTGAATCTTACAGATCAGGTTGCATACATAAAAAATCATTTATGGACAAAAATCATTAAAGGCATTCACTCATAATGGTCTTCCATTTAGATAATATATGAGCAGAAAGAGTTGCTATAGGTTGCAAATGGAGAAATTGATAAAACAAAAAAAGAAATTGAAAATAAGCCACCACAAGCAGTTCAACTCATAGCATTTTTGAACAGAAAAAACAGAGAAGAATTAGAAGAGTTGAAAATTGCTGACAGAACAGAGGCCATCCTTCTGTTATCACTCAGGCCTTCCTTGAAGTTGTAAGAAAAGGAAATAAACCCGAGGTAACCACTAACCGACCTTCAAATACAGAATCTAGCCAATCTGTATCCAGAGAGGGCTCTCTCTTTAAAATTTAGCTTTGTTCCTAGAAAATATTAGGCTAGTTATAAGTTCAGGGGTTTGGTTTGAATTTGAATGGTGGAATCCACCAACTAAGGGCACGATTGAGTATTTTCAGGCCATTGGGCTATGGAGTCGAAAAGATGGCTTTACTGGATTAATATTCTACACATAAGATGGCTTTGCAGGGCAAGATAGCCAAATAGAGAACAATTTTTAGAAATTAAAGTGAATGGAATGGATTTTGAAGGGATGAAAGGCAATTAAGAATCTTTCAACATGTTCAAAGAAAGAAAGTGAATGATTACAAATAAAGAGCAATTAAGAATTCTTTACTATAGTAATCAAAATGTTTAAACCAGCGAAACAAGAGCAATTAAGAATTCGTTGCTTATAACCAGTTTAGAAGAAAACATTTAGAATAATCACAATTGAAATCAGAGTACACTTAAGTAAGTTATGATTTATTCTTTTATGTCAATTATTCAGAAATGGAACACAGTGATATTATAAACAGATATAAAACTTAAAACATAGGATAGAAAAGACTTATTGAACTATAGTCTGACACATGAATCCTGCAAAAAGTCTTGAGCTTCAAATCATCATCCAGCAAGCCACAAAGAAGTTTCTCCAAAACACTTTTATTCCAAAAAGTCAATGTTACAACAAAGTAGAAGAATCCCCCCTCAATAAGTCAATCAAGGGCTTATTTATACAAAAGATTATTTAAAATATCTCATAAGAAAAGAGATATAATCTAGGGTGACTAATGAATAAGTTACAAAAATAGAGACAGATGGTCTCGTAAATAGGATAAATTAGCTGATGTTGTGTGCTTTCTTCCTCCTTTTTAGAATGTGCTAGAAGCAGTTCCTTTTTTTTAGCTCGTTGCCGTCTTCTTGAGTAATTCTTTTCTGACTGCCTTGCTTGTCTGATACTCTTTTATTCTTACTGATACACTTTAACTGCTGAACTAATACTCTTTTATTCTTATTGATACACTTTAACTACTGAACTGATACTCTTTGACCTTTATTCACCTATTTATCCTTTATCAAGATATACCTCAGTAAAATAGGCAAAAATTTCACCCAAGGATAAATTTTATAAAAGTTCCATCATCTCATCCCACCATTGAACTTCTAGCACTCTGGTTCTTTGCAATTTTCTCAATGTTTCATCAGCTTCGATGTATTTGAAAAAATTAGGCTGATATGGAAACAAATGTTTTATTTCATGTTCAAGATAAAATAAATTCTCCAATTTTTCATAAAGACTTTTCCCTGTTGGCAATGTTCCTTCTGCTGTACTGGTTGAAGAACTGGCTTGATCATCAACCTGTTTGTTAATTTTCTTAACAAAATTTTCCAAATCCATTAATCTACCTTCTTCAATAACAAGACTAGGCAAACCTTTATTTAACACAACATCAAATCTTTCTTTGAAGGTAAAAATTTCTTGCTGCATGTCTGAACACCTTCTTTCAAGATTTTGCATAAAAGTCCTTTTGGTAAAAACTCTTTTGATTTCTAAGATGGTTCCCGTTCTGTCCTGAATTCCAAATTCTGCAAGTTGCTGCTTATTCTGAGTATTCAAAAAATTGATAATTCTATTGGCTTCTTCTGGCATATTCCCTAACTCTTCCCTTGCTTTCTCAAATTCTTCCAGAGCCAATCTGACTAAATCATGTTGTTCATATATTATTTGAATAGAAGACCAAATGTTTTTTATTGATTGAATAATGTTATACCAAAGAATTTCTTTTAATTCACTTAAAGGTCTTTCCATTGTAAGATCCTTTTCCAATGCTTTAACTGATTTTTCTAGTTTTTTGATTTCTCTTGTCTTCTCAGCAACATTCATTTTTGATTTATCATATTTATTTTCCAGAGTAGAAAGCTGAGAATTTAAGCTTTGGATTTCTGTCACTTGCAGTTTTAATTCATTCATTGCTTTGATTAATTCATCAGAACCCTTATCAGAAGTGTTCACCTGTGTTAGCTCTGCTTGTTGGCCTGTGATTGATGTACCTGTTCCTATGGCTGCATGTGTTGTTGTTACTGGAATAATGGACTCTTTATCTTTTAATGCTTGCTCAAGTTCTTTTTCTGTTTCCGCAAGTCGTTCACTCATTTTTAAAAGTAAGTCCATCACCTCTTCTTCTGAATTTTTCTTCATGATTTCTTCAGTTTGAGGGTGTCTTGAAGCTGGTAATTTCAACTGTTTCCTTAATGCAGCAATGTCGTTATCTTTCCTCTTGATAAATGCTTCAATGCTCTTGAAATCCTTGGGATTATGACCCAAACTGATAATTATTTCCTCCAAAGATTTTATCCTGTTATCCTTTGCTTGGGAAGAAGCTTTCTCAATCTGCAACTGGGTATTGGTGTTGTTCAAAGAATTTTTCAAGTTATGAGTTGCCATTGCTTTGTCAGTAAGTGTAGAATAGATCATTTCTCTAGTCTGCTTGTGTAATTCAATTTGATCTAATGGATTAATATCTTTTGCTAGGACCTCAAAATTGGTCCTGACGTAATCAGCTGTTGTCTGTGGTTTTGGCACTTTAGATTTGAAATGGCTCATTAAAATTTTCCCTTGTTGAATGTCAAAAGCTGACATCAATCTCTCTTGATTTTGTGGAGCCATTTTAAGATACTGATTATACACCTGGACCCTTAGTGGATCATTCCTTGCTTTTATACTGATAAATTTCTTTTTTATGTCTCCTGCATCTTTCATTGGAGGTTTAAAAGAAGATATTTCTGTACTTAGATGCCTGTGTATTGTCTTTCCTTGAAGACCAGAGCATGTACCACTAACTGAACTTGTTTGCTGACTATCTTCTCTTTCTCGAATATCAATGATTTCTTCAAATGATTCAACTTCTGGAAGTGGATTCAGTTTCTGCCTTTTAGCCTGAGGCTGTTTTGAAGATTCCTTGGGAGGAGTAGGACCTTCAGCCTCTCTTTTCTTTCCCTTTTCAATATTCAGTGGAGTTTTCAAGTTTGGCATTTCTACTGGATTGGTTTGAGGAGGAACCTATACTTGTCCTTGAACCTTAGATGTTTGAGGTTGTTCAGTCATTTTGAATGTTTCAATCACTTGTATTTCAGGCTCTTTCTCTTTTCCTTTGGATTCAACTGCAATTGATGGAATGTTTTCCTGTAATTTCTGTTGAAAATTCCCTGCTAAAGAAGGACCAATGTCTGGTACCTGCACTTGCCCAAAAAATTCTAGGTCAAGCATTTTTCCAAGATCTTTGATTACATTGTCCATATTGACTTCTTCACTATCCTGTTCAATTAATGTTCCCTCCACCCATTCATCTTTATTAGCATACTGTTCAATTTCTGGAATCCTATGATGGATGTAAGGTGCTGATTTATTTTTCATTCTTTTGTCACAAATGAAGCTGAATGGGTCATAAGGGGCCCAGTAGAAACTCTTTTTCAATCCGAAACAGTCTTCTAGTATTCTTTCATCTTCTTGTCCAGCATCCCTAGAATTGCATATAAATGGACCTAATTGACCTTTGATTCGGAGTTGGGCTTTCTTCTTTGCATTACAAAAATGAATAATATCAGAGTTATTCATTTTCCTGAAGTACTCTAAAGAAAAGAGTCTCATAGGCACATACTTTGGCAATTTAAATGGACATAATTCACATCCATATATTCTGACTTCTGTATAATTTTGGTACAAGTACCAATCACCAATTTTGTAATGTTTTGAAAGTTGCGGAGTTTTCTTAATTTCATTGCTGGGTCTTGGAGGAGGAACTCCTATCAACAAGGTAGTTGCAGGGTGTATAAACAGATCAATGAATTCATTGTAGGAATAAGGAGAATCTTTGGAATTATGGGTGATAGCTGACCAAAATATGACAGACCTGGGATTTCCTTGGACATTAAGCTTTTGAACATGGAAAGGAAAGTTTTCAGATTGGTAATATAGCATGAGATGGTAAATGACTGAAGAATACTTGAACACTTTCTCATTCTCTAATCTCATGAATTGATCATGGATTTTGTTGGCTATATAAGATGCAAAGTCATATTTGACAGCAGGAAGCTGTCCAGGAGTGAAGATAGAAAATAATACTAGAGTTAACTCATCAACATACTCACTAGTATTAAAGCCCATGATAAAAGAAATCATATTCAGAATGATCTGGCCTATTTCAGTAAAAAAGGCACTAGCATAGGGAGGTGGGCCCTTGGGCTGATGTTCAGGTAACATGAAAGTCTGACAAATGCGTTTTACCTCTTCAGGGGACAACTTAGTAGACTTTTCAAGAAATTCTCTAATGGGAAAGGGAGTGAGGTTTTGACCAGGTTCAAAATGGAGCATATCATTGATAGACTGAGCAGTAATAGGGAAAATAACATTCTGGTTTGGGGATAAAATTGCTCTCTGAGTTGGATCATAATTAGCATGGCAATAGTGGATAATTTCAGGAAAGATATGGACTGAGGGTAAAAGGTATCTTGGGAAATTAGATTCCCATAACCCAATAACGTCCAAGCCATTCAAATAATTATCTCTGCAGCGATAATGAATTCGAAGGGGGCTTTCACTGAAAACTAAGTCTTTGATATGAAAATATTTATCCACTAATGATAAGTAATCCAAATCTCTGTGGGGTGCGTTCAATGGGGCAACATTTAAGGCTATAGGAACTTCCATTCTTAGTTCTTGTGTATTCAAAGATGGAAATTCGGGGGTTTTTATGAAAATTTAGCAGAATTACAGGTTTCGACGGGGAAACGGGTATAATTGCAAGTTCGGGAATATAATTTACAGTTTTAGGACCAAGGAATGAACTAGCAATCAATTTTACTCTATTTCAGTGGAAAAACAAGGAAAGCCAAGTTTCTTTCAGAGTTCAGTGCGAATTTAGGATAAATACCTGTTTTCTTGAAGATAACAGGTACTGGTTAAGGTGGAAAGTATTATTGAATGCTCGACAGCAATTGTCTTTGATAGGATAGAGGTTGGCGGACTTCACAAATTTGAATTTCAAATTTTTCAGCAGGGAGAGTGTATTTGTTTTCTGCGTGCAGAATAGTGAAAATGACGCGAATTTTTGTTTTATTCGCAAATTCAAATGGGGGTGAATTTTTTATTATTTTATGGGATGACGTCAACGCGTACGGGAGGTGAGTCACGGGGGAAACAGTGGTAAGCAGTTTTATTCTGCACCGCTTTTGAGGGGAAGCAGTTTTGGGTGGATAGGCATCGAAGCGATACATTAATCGACATGTAGCCAAACACTGTTTGGAATACCGCCGGCATTTCGCGAGTTATCTTTCGGATGGAGGATGGATAGCTGAATTGATGTGAGCTGTCGATCATGGGCGGGTTGATCTAACGGCAGATAGAACGGGGAGATGGCAGACTTTTAATGTGCGGGGGTTCAATGTAATTAACGTTAATTAATTATTTCGGGCGGGATTTGATTGGCTGGAGGTTTGGATATTTAATTAATCATGTGGATTAATTAAATCCCTTGTACGATGGACTGTCGAGGGTAATGCGTGCGGGATGGGTTAATTTATTTGTTTTTTGTTTTAAACATATAAATTATACGTTTAAAAGTTTTTCCATATATTTTTATTTATACAATAAATAAATCAATGTGATTCAATTACCGTAGGGGGGCGGGAATAATATTAAGGTTATATTTTAGCCAAAAAGGGGGTATAATGTGGGTTTTTTATTTGAATAAGTGGGAATAAATACTTTTGGTTAAAATAGTTATAATACATGGGTTCTTGGGATATTATTATATAGGGAGTTATATAAAATAGGATAAGGTGATTTTTATAAGGAGTTTATAAATAAAATCAATGTAAATATGACAAGGGGACAATGTAAACTCAAAATAATTAAATAC
Source organism: Pinus albicaulis (assembly GCA_034641835.2). Classification (NCBI taxonomy): domain Eukaryota; kingdom Viridiplantae; phylum Streptophyta; class Pinopsida; order Pinales; family Pinaceae; genus Pinus; species Pinus albicaulis. Next base: position 1,901,871,515 of record CM076575.1, on the reverse strand, counting down.
AACCAAGAAAGCGAAGATTCAAAAGTAAATGGCGTTATTATACTTTCATCACTTAGACTTAGAATAAAAAGTAATTTTGAGGGCTTTTCATGAAATATTGAAGGATTTTCCTAAGTAAAATGGGATTTTACTTAGGAAAAGATTTTTGAGAGGTGAATGAGATTTTGATAATAGATAAATTCAAGTACTTAGGTCTTTTCAATTATTGGGCCAAGGGTCCGGTCCCTCCAAAAGTCAAGGAAATGCCTTGAGCCCCTTTAATTTTCAAATACCTTAGCACTTAGGGGAAATTAGTGAAATATTTAGGGAAAATGAGAGGGGAAATTAATAATTTTGACTTTGCTCTGCTGTGAAATTTTTCCAATGTAGTATCTACCTTTGCACTTGTGATGAAAGTAAAATTGAACACATTTAGAACCATCATTCATCATAGGTAATTCTGCAACAACATCTACCTACCCTACCTACTTACTCTACCATTTTCTCTTCTTTATTAGGGTGCACTTAGACTGGCAAACCCTTTTCAATATTCTTTTTCTTTTACATGGAAAACTTATCTAATTCTACACTTATTACATCCAAGGGCTCAGATTAAACTGTTGAGCACCTTTTATTAACTCTACCTATCTACTTATCTGCCAAGATTAAACTGTTTGGTCAGATTTTTATTCTCTATTCTACAACATGAAATTGAACAATGAATGAGTCAAGTTTAAACAGTTTGACTCTTCATAAATTGTGGCAAAATTTTGACAAGCTTCACACAATTTTGTTTATGGCATCAGAGCAAAAAGTAGTGGCATTTAGACTTGCACATTTTCCTTGGCCTTTCTTTTGGTGTGGTTCATTTTTTTTTCACCTTTTTGGCCAATTTTATTCTTTTACCCTTTGATTTTTCTTTTAGGGTATACCCTCTTTACATTTTTTAAATTTTTTGATTTTTTTTGAATAATATGGAACACCTTTGCAACAAGAAAAAGGTTTGACATATTGCATACTTCAACAAGTCTATCATGAAAAATGACACCTATTGGTATAGGAGTCTAACACTGGCTCCACTTGGGGATGGCTTTTCCTGGTGAAAATTCAAGAACAGCAGGTCAGATGCCTCAAAATGTCTTCAACTGAACCATGTAATCTTCTTTTTCTGGTAGCTTTATTATATATATGATAGTAAAACTTCTGAAGCTTAGGGCCTTCACTTTGGGCTTCAACTCCAACAAGTCACCATCCAATCAAAACTTAAAACTTTGTTTCCCAATTGGAAATGTTCTGCCTTGGTCTAATCCTAAACATGCATTTACCGTGGCTGGAAATCTTGAATTGAATATAGTCGTTTTTCTGCAACCTGAAATCTGATCTGAAACTTAAAACAACACACAAAAATTTTCAAACCAACTTAATGAAAAAGTAGCTGAAAATTGACAACTAAAAAAAAAATGCTCAAAATTTTGAGCTTATTAGCACTCGTCTACCTACTCAATCTACTAAAAATCTTATTGAATCAGGTAATACAGAAATGCCAATGAAGCCAATCAAGTAACTGTAGAAATGAATGGATAATTTCACTACTTGTGATCAAACTTGGAAGTATATTATGATCATGTGCCTTTATAATAAATGATATGATGTGTAAAGGCCACTTTTGATGTATTTGATCCTTATAGAGAAAACATGTTTGCAGATTTGGGCTCAAAAGATTTTCCATATAATCTGATATAGGATCAATAAAAGCATGATGTATGTTATTTACTTCTAGGCCTTCAATGACTAATTGTTCAATTGAATTATGAATATTAGACCATGAACTTATTTCTTCAGTCTTGTGTTTGAAATAATAATCATCTTCAATATGCAAGTCAAAAGATAGTACAATTTCCTCTTGCTTTGGAGAAGGAAGATTTTCAAAGAATTCTTTAGGATTTTGGAAATTGTATGACTGAATTTGAGAATGCAAAAGTTTGATTTCATTTTCATAATTTTCAGAAATTATATCAAGAAGCCATTTTTTAACTTGAGGAGAACATTTTCTTAATTTAAAAATAAGAAAGAAAGCTCTTAGAAAATCCTCATCAAGCTGAAGTTCTAATATCTCATCCCTCAAAATAGATAGTGATTGCTTTGTGAAATTATCATAATTATCATCATACTGATCATATTTAGGCAAATCTTCATAATAAGGAATGTCATCAATTATAAACATTGGATCAACATATTTCTCTTCCAACAATCCCAATATATATTGATTAGATTGGTTGCATTCTGTTTGAAAATCATTGTTTTGTTCAATAGGTATGATGTCAAGCAATGCGCCTTTTTGGGAAGGTAGAATAACATGAGCATCAACTTTTTCTTCTGTCCCTTCATGGATAAAAATTTTTGTACATTCATCAACATTAGAAGAATTAGAAACAATTTCTTCATTATGTAAATATTTTGAGGATGGTTGCATGTTTAGAAGAAAATTGATTTCTTCTTCGGTGAGGAGGGGTGGGAATCTTTGAATTCTTAGATTGAAATGACAATTGTTTTTTCCCTTATCTAAAAGTTGATCATGAGGTTGAATATTTTCTTTAACTTCATTCAAAACATTAAATGAAACATCATTTGTTAATACAGAGGGGTTTTGTGGATCTTGATTTATCTCGTGATTTATTTCATCTTTGTTTAACTCCTCTTGATTATTATGACATTTAACTTGAGAATGAAAGTTTTGGACTTCTTCTAATAAATCTTCAGGAAACCAATTTCCAAAATCTTCATCAATATTTTTAAGGTAATGTATAAGATCTTCAGCTTGATCACGACAATTTTCAGCTAATGATAAAGATGAAAAATCTTCTTTGTAATGCTCATAAAATACCTTATGAAAATCTTTTAGAGAAAAAAAACTTGCAAGTTTGAGAGCTTCATACCATTCCCTTGCTTTTCCTTCTAAGGTTCCCATGAATATCTTCATGAGGCAATCCTCATGCAAATCACCTTTCAATCTTGATGAGTGTATATGAAATTTAATGAGATGTAGTAAAGGATCATCAATATTCTCATCTTGAAACATGGGCAGATTTTCACCCCAATTTACCTTCGGTAGTTTGTGTGGAAATCCAGGTATGTGATCTCTGCTCATGGGAGCATATCTTCGTTTTATTCTTGGATCATCTTGAAAATCAGCCGTAATGAAAGGCCACGATATCTGTAAAACCAAGTTAGATCCTTATATAAAATACAATACATATTGAAAAAAGTTCTTCACGAAAAAGAACATAATGTCTTGGATTAAAATCCAAGTTGAAAGCTTGATATTTCCATATGGTTCTTCCAGGTTCATTCCTCCAGTGGAGTCCTGATTGTGAAATGGATTTGGAGTCACCAGGTGGGTGATTTTAACCTTTGTGTGTCTGATCGGTGTCCACCATCATAGATCAGATCTAAACCTGTAAAACAATTCTGAACAAAAAGGTTAGCCTTCCCCAGTCAGTTTTCTAGATAATTTTCTTTTTTGGTTTTTGTTTTAAATGGAATAAACAATACAAATTCGATAATCTCTTTAAGAAATTTAAGATTTTTAATTAAAATTTTCTCAAAGATTTATTGAACTAGAGAGTCTGATTGAATGTTTGAAACTAAAGTTCAGTTATTAAGCTAAACCAGAGATAGACTGAAGCAACATTTATTTAATATGCAATTGCAGAGCAAAAGCGTTTCAAAGGCTACCTGGTTGATCTTCAGGCTCTGTCTATAACTTATAAGCAAACAATAATGACAATAAAGATATTCAGATCCTCAGTATGGTCACCACTATGTTATCACTCAGGCCTTCCTTGAAGTTGTTATCACTCAGGTTTTCCTTGAAGTTGTGGAAAAGGAAAGTATACCCGAGGTAACCACAAACCAACCTTCAGATGCAGAATCTAGCCAATCTGCATCCAGGGAGGGCTCTCTCTTTATAATTTATCTTTGTTCTTAAAAGGTTTTAGGCTAGTTATCGATTCAAGAGTTTGTTTTGGGAAAATGGTGGAATCCACAAACTAAGGGCAAGGTTGAGGGATTTCAGTCCATTGGGCTATGGAGTCAAAGGATGGCTTTACTGGATTTCTATTCTACACACAAGATGGCTTTACAGGGCAAGATAGCTAGACAGAGAACAATCCTTAAAATTTAAAGTGGATGGGATGATTTTGAAGGGATGAAAGGTAGCTAAGAATCTTTCACCATGTTCAAAAGAAAGAAATGAGATGATTACAAACAAAGAGAAAATGAAGAATTCTTTATTATAGTAATCAACAATGTTTAAATTAGCAAAGCAAGAGAATTTAAGAATTCATGCTTATAACCAATTTAGAGGAAAACATTAAAAACAATCACATCTGAAATCAGAGTACAATTAAGTAAATTCTGATTCAATCCTTTATGTAAATTATTCAGAAATGGACATAATGATATTATAAACTGATATAAAATTTAAGACAAAGAGTAGAAAGACTTATTGAACTGCAGTCCAACACATGAATCCTGCAAAAAGTCCCGAGCTTCAAATCGTCATCCAGTAAGCCACGAATAAATTTCTCCAAAATGCTTTTATTCCGAAAATCTCAATGTTACAGCAAAGTAATAGAATCCACCCTCAATACTCTCTTTGAGGGTTTATTTATACAAGAAAAACTTGAAAAAATATCACACTAACTTAGCCCATAATTTGGGGTGACTAAGGAGTAATTTACAACTAAACAGGAGACAAATGGTCTCGTAGATAGAATAATAAGTAACTGCTGATGTGCTGTTTCCTTTCTTTATGGATGTGCTGGAGGCAAGTGCTGAAAAAGGGTTTGTTGCTGTCTTCTGGAGTAATTTCTTTGCTTGTTTGATACTCTTTGTCTTTACGGATACTCTTTAACCTGTGTAACTGATACTCTTTCATCTGTACTCATTTTTACCATTTACCTGATAGTAAAGATAAATTCTGATCCTGAAAATAACCTTTATAGAATTTCTAATAAGTCTCTCCACCATGAATCGTCTGGTATCACAGTCCTTTTGAGTTTTCTCAATGTCTCATCTGCTTCTGTGAGTTTGTAAAAGGTGGGCTCATTAGGAAATAGATACTTTATTTCATGTTCCAAATGAAATAAATTCCTCACTCTATCATAGATATTTCTCCCTGTTGGTAATGTTGATAATGGTAAACTAGGAGAACAAGCAGCTGTATTTTGAGCATGAGCATTTATTTTCTTTACATAGGTTTCCAAGTCCATTATTTAATCCTCTGAGAGCATAGGACTTGGTAACCCACTGTCCAACAAAGCCTGAAATTTCTCTCTGAAAATATTGATATCAACCAAAATATCTGTGCACTTCCTTTCTAAATTCTGCATGAAAGTTCTTTTAATGAAAACTCTCTTTATTTCCAAAACTGTGCCGGTCCTGTCCTCAATCCCTAAAACTGCTAGCTGTTGCTTTGTCCGGGTGTTCAAAAATTGAATAAGCTGATTGGCGTGCTCGGGCCTGCCTCTTAATTCATTTCTGGTTCTGTTTATTTCTTCTTGGGCTATTTTAACCAAATCATTTTGTTCAAAAATAGCTTGAATAGAGGGCCAAATACCCTTTATTAACTCAATGATATTACCCCAAAGAATGTCATTTATTTCCTTTAAAGGCTTTTCCAATGAAAGATCTTTTTCCAAAGCCTGAACCAAATGTTCGAATCTTTTTATTTCCCTGGTGTTATCAGCAACTGTCTTTTTAGATGTATCATATTTCTCCTCCAATTTTACTAATTGCAATTTCGTGGTTTGAAGTTCTGTGACCCTTAGTTGTAGACTTTCCATTTGTTTTATTAATTCATCAGAACTCAAACCAGAAGTGTTTACCTGGGATGGTTGTGTTTGCTGACCTGTTGTTGTAGTACCTGTGGTTGATGTCTGCCTGATAGTTTCCTGTTCCTGCAAAGCTTGTTCCAACTCCTTCTCCGTTTCACTTAGTCACTCAGTCATATTTAGGAGCAACTCCATTATTTCTTCCTGTGAATTCCCCTTTAGAACTTCTTGGGTCTGAGGGTGCCTTGAGGCTGGCAATTTTAGCTACTTTCTCAGTGCAGCTATGTCATCATCTTTCTTCTTTATTAATGCCTCAATACTTTTAATGTCTTTGGGTTTGTGACCCAAACCAATGATTATGTCTTCTAAAGACTTTATTCTGTTATCTTTGGCCTGTGAAGAGCCCTTCTCAATTTGCAATTGTGCAGTTGTGTTATTCAAAGAATCCTGCAGCGTTATAGCTGCCATGGCCTTATTGGTAAGAGTGGAATAGACCATTTCCCCAGTTTGTCTGTGTAGCTCTATCTAGTCCAGAGGATGGATGTCCTTTGCCAAAACTTCAAAATTTGTCCTGATGTAGTCAGCTGCAGTAATGGGTTTTGGCACCTTTGACTTGAAGTGGCTCATTATCATTTTGCCTTGTGACATGTCAAATGCTGACATTAGCCTTTCCTGATTATGGGGAGCCATCTTCATATATTGATCATATACCTTCATTTTTAATGGATCATTCTTTGCTTTGATATTAATGAAGGTTCTTTTAATATCGCCTGTATATGTTTTTGGTTGTCTGAAAGAGGATACCTCAGTACTTAATTGCTTTTGTAAAGCTTTCCCTTTCTGTCCTGTGTTTGTTTCACTAACTGTGCCAGTTTGTTGACTGTCTTCCCTCCCATCATCAAACACTTCATCTATGATTTCCACATCTGGAAGTGGATCTGATTTATGTTTTTTAGCTTGATGTACCTGTGAGGTTTCTTTTGGAGGAGTGGTGTCTGGAACCTGCCTTTTCTTTCCTATTTCCACATTTGATGGAGTTTGCAACTCTGAAACTTGTGTGTGCTTTGCGTGAGTGGGAGAAACCTGTGATTGTTCAGGTGCTTTGGAAGTTTGTGGTTTCTCTGTCATGACTAAAGTTTCAATCACCTGTAATGCAGGTTCCTTTCCTTTACCTTTTGTCTCTGCTGCCACTGGTGGACTGCCTTCCTGCAATCTCTGCTGTGGATTTGCTGCTAAAGATGTACCAATTTGGGGTACCTGCACTTGACCATAAGATTCTAGGTCATATTTCTTTTGAAGATCTTTCATAACTTTATTCATTTTTTCTTCTGCACTTTCTTCTTCAATAAGTGTTTTTTCCACCCATTCATCTTGGTTAGCATATTTCTCTAGATCAGGAATCTTGTGGTGGATATAAGGGGAAGATTTGTTCTTTAATATTTTTTCACAGATGAAACCAAATGGGTCATAAGGAACCCAACGAAACTTCTTTGAAATTTGCAGCGGTTTTGTAATATATCCTCTGCTTCTCATTCAGCCTCTCTAGAATTGCAGATGTAGGGACCTAATTGGCTTTTAATCCGGAGTTGAGCTTTCTTTTTCACACTACAAAAATGGATCACATCTGAATTGTTCATTTGCCTGAAATATTCCAAGGCAAATAGTCTCATGGGTATATACTTTGGTAACTTGAATGGATGTAATTCACATCCATAGATTCTGATGACTGTATGGTTTTGATACAAATACCAATCCCCAACTTTATAGGTCCTTGAAAGTTTCAAGGTCTTCTTTATTTCATTACTGAGTCTTGGGGGAGGAAACCCTGTCAACAATGTAGTTGCAGGATATACAAAAAGATCTATAAACTCAGAATAGGAATAGGGAGACTCATAAGAATGAATTATGGGAGACCAAAATATAACTGACCTTTGGTTTCCCTTGCCATTAAGTTTTTGAACAGGGAGAGGGAACTTTTCTGACTGATAGTAGATAATGAGATGATAGATGACTAAGGAATATTTAAAAACTTTTTCATCATCTAGCCTCATGAATTGATCATGGATCTTGTTGGCTATGAAGGAGGAAAAGTCATATTTAATCTCAGGAGGTTTCCCAGGGGTAAAAATGGATAGCAAAACCAAGGTTATCCCATCAACATATTCACTGGTGTTGAAACCCAAGACAAAAGATATCATATTGAGGATGAGTCTTCCCAATTGATTGAAATAATAAAAACCATAGGGAGGAGACCCCTTAGGTTGATGCTCAGGCAACATGAAAATCTGGCACATGGATTTTAGCTTTTCTGAAGTTAATTGCCTAGTCTTCTCAATCAATTCTTCCATAGACAGAGGTGCTAATTCTTGGTCAGGTTCAAAGTGTAGCATTTGATTGATGGCCTGGGGAGTAATGGAGAATAGAACACTCTGATCAGGAGCTATTACCGCCCTTTGAGTGGGATCATAGTTTGAATGGCAATAGTGGATAATTTCTGGGAAATTGATGACTGAGGGGATGAGGTACCTTGGGAGATTGGATTCCCACAGTCCAATGACATCTTGCCCCTTTGAATAATCGTCTCTGCAGCGACAAAAACTCAGAAGGGGGCTTTCATCAAAATGCAAGTCTTTAATCTGAAAATCTCTATCTACCAAAGGTAAATATTCCAATTCATGGTGAGGAGCATTCAGTCGAGTCATATTCAAAGCTGCCGGGGCCTCCATTTTGGTTCTTGTGGATTCAAAATGGAGGTTTCTGGTTTTATTCACAGGCCGGGCGTGATTTCGAAAATGAAGGAAATTGGCACAATTTGCAGGTTCAGGGAGCAATTACACAGTTTTAAAACCTCTGGGAAGATCTCAGTGATGATTTTTAATCACTAATTCAGCAGAAAACAAAGAAAACAGAGTTTTACTTGCAGTTCGGGGCGGAAATAGGATAAATACCTGTTTTTAGAAGAAAGCTGGTTCTTAACAGGTAACAGACGGTAGCAGAAGGACGCTTGAACGCAGGTCTGGCAGATTTATGGAGCGAAATTGAATGGAACAGTGGATTTCATTGAAAATTCGAAAACCGTAGCAGAGAGCACAGTCGCGTTTAATAACGAAAATAACGGAAAAAACATGAAAATTGGCTTTATTTACAAGTTAAAAGGGTTTTTTAGTTTTTCGAGGAGTGACGTCATCAATGTACAAGCTGACGTATGGTGGAGGGGCCGGGCGATAAGTGGTAAGTCCCCGCACCGCTTATAAGCAAAGGCGGTATTAACCGCGAGGGCAGTGATTCCACAAAGTTGTTGACGCGTGGACGGGTGACTAGTCAAATACCACTAATCCCCCGCTGGTTAAAATGCTGACAAGGGATGGGTAGCGGGATGAACGCTAGCCGTAGATCTTATAGTGGGAGATCGGACGACGGAAAGGACAAATAGATGGTGGGGTTTTCGTGTGCGGGCCCGTCGAGTTTTAAAACACAATTAACTCTATTTAAACATCCCGGGGGGCATATAATAGGCGGAGAGGTATGATTATTAGTTAATTCAGATAATTAACTAATTCCATGGTTATAAAGGAAATAGGGGTCACGGTGGGGTTAAAAAGTCGAGTGAAATGCCAGGTGGATGAGCCACGTTGGCGCGGGATTTTCCAAAGTTTAGTTTCGAAAAACTTCAGGTTTTATTTATATTTTCGGGTTTAAACATATATATTGTATGTTTAAAGTTTATTTTTCATATATATGTTTTTATTTTATTATATGGTAATTTAACAAATGTAATTAACTTACCATAGGGGCGGGTTTACGATATAAAGATATAATTTAACCAAAGGGCTTATATAGTGGGTTTATTGGAATGCAAGGGGAAATAATTACTTTGGTTAAACTTTATAATAGAGGGGTCTTTGGGGTATTTATAAAAAAGGAGTTATATACTTAGGATAGGGCATTTGACTAGGGATTTAGTAAAATAGAGTTAAACATTAATATGACCAAGGGACAAGGGAACTCAAAACACTTTGCACATCTAAGAAAGTGATAACTTCTAAAGTAAATTGCAATATCTTATCTTCAACACTTAAACTTAAAATAGCAGGTTATTTTGAGGGATTTTTATGGAATTTTGCATGATTTCCCTAAGTAAAATAGGATTTTACTTAGGACAAGGTTAAAGGTGAATGATTATAATGATAATTTATCTCAAGTACTTAGGTATTTTTGATCATTAGGCCGAGGGTCCGGTCCCTCCAAAAGTCAAGGAAATGGCTTGAGCCCTTTTGATCTCCAAATACCTTAGTATTTTGGGGGAAATTAGTAAAAATTTTGAGGGGAAAGTGATGAGGGAAGTTAATGAGTTTGACTTTGCTTGCTATGATTTTCCAGTGTATTTCCCGCTTTAGTATTTGTGCTGAAAGTAAAGGATTAAAAACATGTAGCAGCATCATTCATCAGATAACACTTTGCAGCACCATCTACCTACCCTATCTACTTGACACTACCATTTTCTCTTCTTTATTAGGGTGCATTTAGACTTGCAAACCCTTATCAATCTTTTTATTTTTACAAGGCAAATCTATCTAATTCTACCCTTATTACATCCAAGGGCTCAGATTAAACTGTTGAGCACCTCTTATTAACTCTACCTATCTACTTATCTGCCAAGATTAAACTGTTTGGTCAGATATTTATTCTCTAATCTACAACATGAAATTGAAATATGAGTAAGCCAAGTTTAAACTGTTTGACTTATTCATGAATTGTGGCAAAGTTTTGACAAGCTGCACACAATTGCTTTGTTACAAAAAATGAAATAGTAGTGGCATTTGGATTTGCTCACTTTCCTTGGTCTATTTTTGCTTGGGGTTCATTTCTTTCACTTTTTGACCATTTTATTTTTCTTACCCTTTGATTTTTCTTTTAAGGTATACCCTCTTTACATTTTTTAAATTTTTTAATTTTTTGGTTTTGGTTTTCAAGAATATGGAACACCTTTGCTCAATAAAGAAGGTTTGAACATATTTCATAATTTCCATCAAGACAATCATGAAAAATGAAACCTATTGGTATAGGAGTCTAACACTGGCTCCACTTGGGGATGGCTTTTCCTTGTGAAAAGTCAAGAACAGCAGGTCAGATGCCTAAACATGTCTTCAAACTGAATTATGTAATCTCCTTCTCCTGGTAGCTTTTATTTTACATATGATAGTGAAACTTTTGAAGCTTAGGGCCTTCACTTCGTGCTTCAACTTCAGGAAGTCACCATCCAATCCACACTGCATTAAAAAAAAGATATATTATGTACAAGTTAGAAAAATTAAAACATTCTAGTAAATGGGATCAAAATAATGCTTGAGCATTCGACCATTGACTGGCCCTTCTTCAACTTCTAAATTGTCCATATCTTTCAAAAAGTATGTATTGTTTCCCTGCAAGGCATGAACAATGTAAGGCCCTTTCCACAAGAAATCAAACTTTCCATGTTTCCCTTTTTCTTCTCTTCTAGAATCCCATCTTAGGACCTTATCTCCTAGTTGAAAATCTTCTGCTTTAGTCCTTTTATCAAACATTTTCTTTAGCTTTTCCTGCAAGACTTGTGATCTTTGGTATACCTCTTCCCTGGTTTGTTGCAGGTGAATTGTTTGATTAATTCTTCTTTGAATGTCATTTGGCTCCACTTGAGCCTCCTGAAGTAATTTCATAACAGGAATTCCTAAAGATGATGGGAATCTTGCTTCAAGACCATAAACTAACTCATATGGGCTAGTCCCAATCGATTTCTTGGTTGTAAGTCTGTCTGCCCACAATGCATTGGTCAGTTTCTTGTGCCAATTCTTTTTGTTTTCTTCCAATAATTTTTTGATGATATTGATAAGGCTTTTATTGGAGGATTCTGCTAGTCCATTGCCCTGAGGGTAATAAGCTGTTGAATGGCCTAAAGTAATATGATATTTATGGCAGAAACTAATCATTTTATTTGATTTAAATGCAGCAGCATTATCTGTTATAATATTTTCTGGACAGCCAAATCTTGAAAGTATATTTGTTTCTAAAAACCCTATAATCACTGAATCATTGGCCTGTCTGCATGGGATAGCTTCAATCCATTTAGTGAAGTAGTCTGTGGCAGTTAAAATCCATCTGTGTTGCCCTGAAGAAGGGGGGTGAATTTCTCCAATAAAATCTAACCCCCATTGTTGAAAAGGTCTTTCTGTGGAAATTGGTTTTAAAGGCAAAGGTAAAAACTTTCTTTTACCCTCAAATATCTGACATTTATGACAAGTTGTTACAAATTTCCTAACATCAGAAAATAAAGTTGGCCAGTAGAAACCAGCTCTTAAGATTTTGTCTGCAGTTGATTTCCAGTAGAGATGTCCTCCACAATCCCCTGCATGAAATTCATTAAGAATTTTATCAGCTTCATCTTTTAAGAGACAATTCAACAAGATTCCTTCATGGTTTTTCCAAAATAGAGTGCTATCTAAAATACAATATTTCAAAGATGTCATTTTTAAAAATCTTCTTTTGGTTCTGGACAACCCTGGAGGAGCTTGCAGGTTTAATAAAACATGAATTATATCATTGTACCAGGGTGAATCTAAGAAAGCTTGACTGATCTGTGGAGTCGCCATCTCCTGATTGTCATCCAGTTCATTAATGTCTAAGGCTTGGCAATTAGTTTCAGTCATGAGTTGTGCCAAACCTTGACCTTTTATGAGTTTTGTTGGTTTAATCTCAATATCATATTCTAAAATGGTAGCTATCCACTTACCTCTTTTACCTTCAATGCCATCTTGAGTCAAAATATCTTTAACTATAGCATTAGGCACATAAGCTATCACATGAGAATATAATATGTAAACCCTGAAATCTTTAATTGCTTTTACCAATGCAAAAGCCTGTTTTTCCATAATATTGTATTTTAGAGATGCATCCCTAAGTGCTTTACTAAAAAATGCTATTGGTTTTTCACACCCTTGGTCATCTTTTTGAAGTAAAACAACTGCAACTGTATGTTCAGAAGCAAATGAAAAAATAATAAAATCTCTGTCAAATTTAGGACTGGTCAGAACTGGTGTTCTTGTTAAAGCCATTTTAATTTCTTCGAACGATTATTTGGCTTCTACAGTCCAGTCAATGCTTGAATCTTTCCTCAACATGTTAGTAAGTAATCTAAGTAACTCAGCTAAACTAGAAATAAATCTTCTCAAGATATTAATCTTTCCTATGAATGCTTGCAACTCTTTTATGTTTCTGGGGTGGGGTATTTGCAAAATTGCTTGAATTCTTTCTGGATCAATCCTAATGCCATCTTTAGAAATAATATGACCTAAAAGCTTTCCTTCTTCCAAACCAAACAATGACTTCTTAGGGTTTAAATAAATCCCATATTTTCTGCACTTTATAAATACTTGCCTTAGGTGATCTAAATGTTCTTGATCTGTTTTAGAAAAAACAGTCAAATCATCTAGGTAAATAAACAGAAAATCATGTATCTCTTTAGCAAAATCAATATCCATTGCTCTTTGAAATGTAGCTCCTGCATTCTTGAGCCCAAATGGCATTTTGACATATTTAAACGTACCCCATGGTGTAGTGAATGCTGTTTTATCCTGGTCATCAGGGTGAACCAGAATCTAGTTGTACCCTGAAAATCCATCCAGTAGTGATATTCTAGAAGATCCTACTACCATTTGCAGAATGTGGTCCATTTTCGGCAGAGGATATTTGTCTTTTAAAGAAACTTTATTCAAATTTCTTAAGTCGACACACAGTCTAATTTCTCCTGTCTTCTTTCTTGTTGGTACCAGGTTAGAAACCCATTCTGAGAATCTGATAGGAGCTATAATCCCTGCTTCAAACATCCTTTTGATTTCCTTTTCAATTGAGGGTAATTAAACAGGATTTATTCTCCTAAGCTTTTGTTTAAAAGGTTTCTGGTCAGGTTTCAAAGGTATAGTGTGTTGAATGATGGATGTATCATAAGATTTGAGGTCTTCATAACTCCAGGCAAAAACATCCTGGAATTCTTTTAATAGTTCAACATATTTAACCTTTTGATCTTTTGGAAGAGATTTGGACAACTTGACCATTTTGGGATTTTCTGGGGTTCCTAAGTTGCATTCTTCCATATCAGCCTTAGCAGGTTCCATTTTAGGTCTAAATGGAATATCATTACAGTCAAACAAATCTTCCAAAGGAGTTAATCCTTTGGGCAAATGATTATCTTTCAAATTTATGATTTCTGTCTCATCTTCTATGATCTCATCAGATTCCATGTGTTTCAAATTTTGCATGTCCTTTCCTGTGAATGTGGTTGGATGCAGCATATGAATTTCATTTTCTCTTGAAATTTCTATTTTTTGTTCTTTTTCTTGATCAAATTCATCAATAGTTATGTCTTCATCTATATTACAGTTAGAAAACTCATTTTGAAGTGTCAAAAAATTATTGATTTGATTTTTATTCACAAATACTTGCCAATTCAAAAGATTGTCTGGTATAGCAGGCCTATGCCTAATCTCAGCTGAAAACTGATGATTAGGGTCAAAAGGTAACTTGCATGTACTAGCAAACATGGCGAGGCTGTGAGCATGCAAATTTTGTTTCCTTGGAATCTTGGCAAGTTGAGCTTGTAAAAATGTGTTGAGAATCTCTACAACTGTCTCTCTGTATTGTTTCAGTCTCGTGTCTTTTGTTGAACATTCTCCTTTAATCTGTTGAATGATTAGTTCGGAGTCTCCTATGATTGATACCCTAATAGCTCCTAACTTCTTGACATGTTTAAGCCCTAATAAAAGAGCTTCATACTCTGCCATGTTGTTAGTGCATTTGAAATTCAACCTATAAGCATGACCCTCTGCATGATTATTTTCAACATTATGTAACCAAATCCCAGCTCCTGCCCCTAGTTTGTTTACTGAGCCATCAAACTCTAAATGCCATAGAATTTCATGTTCATAATTTTCATCAATTGTTTTAAAGTGTTTCTTGACAGGAGCTAGTTGTTTAGTTTCTTCAGGTATTTCTTGATTATCTGGTGTTTCTTTGTTTTCAGAGATTTCTTCAATTTTAACAGTGGTTTTGTTTATGGTTTCCAATTCTGGAGCTTCTATTTCAGTAGGAAGATCCAACTCAGCATTGTATAAAATAAAAGAATCCATATCAGAATGTATAGAGTAAACAGGGAAGTTTTCAGGCTTCTCATGGCTACTGACTAAGTACTTCATCAAGGTTTCTCTATATAACCTTTTAGGCTGACCAAATACTGAAATAGTTGCATATGACATGTCTAATTGAATAGACCCTCCAAGTTTAGCACCCCAAGATCTAGACAATAACATACCATATTTAGGTGGAATATCAGCAACTACTATGTCCATTAAAACAGACTTAGTAGGGTATTGTACCAAAGTAACACACAAATCTTTAATCAAACCTAAACATTTTACCTGACTAGAATCAAATGAAAACAGATCTTTGTATGGTCTGGTAATATCTAGATTCAATCTTTCCATTACTGCTTTTGGCATCAAATTGTGAGATGCTCCAGAATCAAGCATTGCATTATGGATTATCTTGTCATGAACATTCAGGCTTACATAAAACAGAGGAGTTCCTCCACTTTCTGGTTTGCCATTAACCTCAGGGCCAAAAAGAAGTTTGGGTTGATCATCAAGAATGTTTACTGAATCATCCAATCCAGTAATGTTAATGTTTAGGGACTTGGTAATCTGACTTCTATAGACATCATGTTTAGCCAATTATGATAAAGGAACAGCTATCTTGAGTTTGCCTATTTCAGCCTCTAGATTGAAAGGTTTTTCTGTTTGAGTTTTAGTGTTTTGCACAGTTGGGTTTTCTCTGTTTTTTGGGTCTTCAATGTTTTTCTCTTTTTCATGAATGAAGTTTTGTTTTGAAGATGTTTCTGGACTAACCTCTACTGATTCTTCCACATCTCCTATAGAAGGAAATGTATTAGACTGCTGTTTGTTGTTTGGTTGGTTTTCAGAGACATCTTCAATTATTGGATTTGAAGGGTTGGGAGTTATTCTAGACAAAATTTGTACTTGGGGATTGTTTTGTACAGGGGGAATGTTGACTTTACCTTTGACATTTTGTTTTGCAGTTTTCTGTTTGCTATTCTCTGGTACATCAATCCGTCTACTTCTCAAGTTGTACTGTTTATGAACCTCATAAATTGCTATGTCATAGCCTTCCTTGAAATCAAAAGTCTCACCTGAATGAGTTTGGAATGTTTCAAGGATGTGATTCTCTTGATCATCCTGGGATAGGAAGACTTCTGGTTCATTTTTGTCATCAGTTACATTGTTTATTTCTACATCTTCTGTAGGTTCTTCAGAAGTTGAACCTTTAACAAAGTTTTCTTAGAAAGGTGGTCTAATGTTCTGGTCAGGAACATTCTTTCCACTATTTTGATTCAGATTCCTCCTAAAGTTTGGGTTTCTTGCAACATTCTGATTGTCACTAGAAGACTTTCTTTCAATAGTTTCCACTCTGTCTCCTAATCTTTCCATACCTTTAATGATTGCATCCAGCTTCTTTTCAAAAGCTGAAGGTTCTTCATTCATAGGTATTCTTCTTTCTGCCCTAGCTCTGGCTCGTTTTTCTATTAGATTTGCTTCTACACTCACCACTATGCTTTGCATTTCCTCTAGTGTTTGAGGAGCCCTTTCCCTGAGGGAATAAGCTATGTCAGAATCAAAACCGTCTGGAAATTTAACCAATACAGAGTCAGGTGGGGGTCTTAGGTTTTGAGGAACTGCATTATATGCTTCATTGAATCTTATGATGTAATCTTGTATGGTTTCGCTAGGTCTTCTTCTTAATTTCTCAAATTCTGATAGGATCTGAAGAGGATCCTTTTTCTTCTCCCATCTGTTCAAAAATGCCCTATACAAAGCTTCTAAATCAGCAATACTGTTCGGGGCAAGGGCCCTAAACCAAGTTCTAACTTCTCCAGTAAGACTCTGAACGAAAATTCTCATTCGGATATTATCAGTATCGATCTCGTAAAACTCAAAGTAATCAGTCATCCTTTTGGTGTGTTGTTGAGCTGTGTAAGTACCTGATCCATCAAAAGGTGTGATCTTACTTTGATAATCTTGAGGTAAAGCTGGAGGGTTGGCTGGTAACTGTAAAGGGGCATATCGATTAGCCATTGGAAGATAAAGTGGGGTAATAAGAGTTGATGGTCTGGCAGGAGGAGATGGAGGAGTAGAATGGATGACAGGTGTTTGAAAAGCTTGAGAAACAGTAACTGAACTTGGAGATGCTTCAGTAATTACATAGATGTTTAAACTTTTTTCAAAGGTTTGTTCAGACTGAATAGAGTTATGTAATTCTCTGTCAAGATGATGAGAAACAAATATGTATTGCAAATCTTCAAAGAACAATGGATCTGGAACTAATCTGGATAATTCAGTTTCAGAAAAATTCATAAATAAAGATGTTTCAAATCGTGCATCAAAAGGAATGTCATCAATATATATAATTTTCACAGGACAAGAAGCAGATCTAGAAAGTGGTCTAGAACTTCCTGAACTTTCCTGACTTCCTCTTTCAAAACTTTCTTGACTTCCTTGTCTTCTAAGAATTCTAGGAATCAGATTTGGATTTTCAAATATTGGTGGTGGATTGGGGTCAGGGTTTGACCTAGTATGTCGAATCCTTTCTGAAGCCAGTTTTCCTAGACTATGTGTTTTCTGAATTTTTGATTTTAATTGAAAGAATGAATACAACTTCTACAAATTCTTCAAGAAATAATGATGTGTGATTAAAATTTTCTCAAAGATCTGTTAACTAGAGAATCTGATTGAATATTTTGAAACTAAGGTTCAATATATAAGCTAAATCAGAGATAGACTGAAACAACATTTATTTACTTTTGCAATTGCAGAGAAAAAGCAATTTCAAAGGCTACCTGGCTGATCTTCAGACTCTGTCTATAGCTTATAAATCAAACAATAGTATCAATAAATGGTTCAGGCTCCCTAGTGTGGTCGCCACTATGTTATCACTCAGGTTTTCCTTGAAGTTGTGGAAAAGGAAAGTATACCCGAGGTAACCACAAACCAACCTTCAGATGCAGAATCTAGCCAATCTGCATCCAGAGAGGGCTCTCTATTTATAATTTATCTTTGTTCTTAAAAGCTTTTAGGCTAGTTATCGATTCAAGAGTTTGTTTTGGGAAAATGGTGGAATCCACAAACTAAGGGCAAGGTTGAGGGCTTTCAGTCCATTGGGCTATGGAGTCAAAGGATGGCTTTACTGGATTTCTATTCTACACACAAGATGGCTTTACAGGGCAAGATAGCTAGACAGAGAACAATCCTTAAAATTTAAAGTGGATAGGATGATTTTGAAGGGATGAAAGGCAGCTAAGAATATTTCACCATGTTCAAAAGAAAGAAATGAGATGACTACAAACAAAGAGCAATGAAGAATTCTTTATTATAGTAATCAACAATGTTTAAATTAGCAAAGCAAGAGCATTTAAGAATTCATGCTTATAACCAATTTAGAGGAAAACATTAAGAACAATCACATATGAAATCAGAGTAGAATTAAGTAAATTCTGATTCAATCCTTTATGTAAATGATTCAGAAATGGACATAATGATATTATAAACTGATATAAAATTTAAGACAAAGAGTAGAAAGACTTATTGAACTGCAGTCCAACACATGAATCCTGCAAAAAGTCCTGAAGCTTCAAATCGTCATCCAGTAAGCCACGAATAAATTTCTCCAAAATGCTTTTATTCCGAAAATCTCAATGTTACAGCAAAGTAATAGAATCCACCCTCAATACTCTCTTTGAGGGTTTATTTATACAAGAAAAACTTGAAAAAATATCACACTAACTTAGCCCATAATTTGGGGTGACTAAGGAGTAATTTACAACTAAACAGGAGACAAATGGTCTCGTAGATAGAATAATAAGTAACTGCTGATGTGCTGTTTCCTTTCTTTATGGATGTGCTGGAGGCAAGTGCTGAAAAAGGGTTTGTTGCTGTCTTCTGGAGTAATTTCTTTGCTTGTTTGATACTATTTGTCTTTACGGATACTCTTTAACCTGTGTAACTGATACTCTTTCATCTGTACTCATTTTTACCATTTACCTGATAGTAAAGATAAATTTTGATCCTGAAAATAACTTTTATAGAATTTCTAATAAGTCTCTCCACCATGAATCGTCTGGTATCACAGTCCTTTTGAGTTTTCTCAATGTCTCATCTGCTTCTGTGAGTTTGTAAAAGGTGGGCTCATTAGGAAATAGATACTTTATTTCATGTTCCAAATGAAATAAATTCCTCACTCTATCATAGATATTTCTCCCTGTTGGTAATGTTGATTGTGGTAAACTAGGAGAACAAGGAGCTGTATTTTGAGCATGAGCATTTATTTTCTTTACATAGGTTTCCAAGTCCATTATTTGATCCTCTGAGAGCATAGGACTTGGTAACCCACTGTCCAACAAAGCTTGAAATTTCTCTCTGAAAATATTGATATCAACCAAAATATCTGTGCACTTCCTTTCTAAATTCTGCATGAAAGTTCTTTTAATGAAAAATCTCTTTATTTCCAAAACTGTGCCGCTCCTGTCCTCAATCCCTAAAACTGCTAGCTGTTGCTTTGTCCGGGTGTTCAAATATTGAATAAGCTGATTGGCTTTCTCGGGCCTGCCTCTTAATTCATTTCTGGTTCTGTTTATTTCTTCTTGGGCTATTTTAACCAAATCATTTTGTTCAAAAATAGCTTGAATAGAGGGCCAAATACCCTTTATTAACTCAATGATATTACCCCAAAGAATGTCATTTATTTCCTTTAAAGGCTTTTCCAATGAAAGATCTTTTTCCAAAGCTTGAACCAATTTTTCTAATCTTTTTATTTCCCTGGTGTTATCAGCAACTGTCTTTTTAGATGTATCATATTTCTCCTCCAATTTTACTAATTGCAATTTCGTGGTTTGAAGTTCTGTGACCCTTAGTTGTAGACTTTCCATTTGTTTTATTAATTCATCAGAACTCAAACCAGAAGTGTTTACCTGGGACGACTGTGTTTGCTGACCTATTGTTGTAGTACCTGTGGTTGATGTTTGCCTGATAGTTTCCTGTTCCTGCAAAGCTTGTTCCAATTCCTTCTCCGTTTCACTTAGTCGCTCAGTCATATTTAGGAGCAACTCCATTATTTCTTCCTGCGAATTCCCCTTTAGAACTTCTTGGGTCTGAGGGTGCCTTGAGGCTGGCAATTTTAGCTGCTTTCTCAGTGCAGCTATGTCATCATCTTTCTTCTTTATTAACGCCTCAATACTTTTAATGTCTTTGGGGTTGTGACCCAAACCAATGATTATGTCTTCTAAAGACTTTATTCTGTTATCTTTGGCCTGTGAAGAGGCCTTCTCAATTTGCAATTGTGCAGTTGTGTTATTCAAAGAATCTTGCAGCGTTATAGCTACCATGGCCTTATTGGTAAGAGTGGAATAGACCATTTCCCCAGTTTGTCTGTGTAGCTCTATCTGGTCCAGAGGATGGATGTCCTTTGCAAAAACTTCAAAATTTGTCCTGATGTAGTCAGCTGCAGTAATGGGTTTTGGCACCTTTGACTTGAAGTGGCTCATTATCATTTTGCCTTGTGACATGTCAAATGCTGACATTAGCCTTTCTTGATTATGGGGAGCCATCTTCATATATTGATCATATACCTTCATTTTTAATGGATCATTCTTTGCTTTAATATTAATGAAGGTTCTTTTAATATCCCCTGTATCTGTTTTTGGTGGTCTGAAAGAGGATACCTCAGTACTTAATTGCTTTTGTAAAGTTTTCCCTTTCTGTCCTGTGTTTGTTTCACTAACTGTGCCAGTTAGTTGACTGTCTTCCCTCCCATCATCAAACACTTCATCTATGATTTCCACTTCTGGAAGTGGATCTGGTTTCTGTTTTTTGGCTTGATGTACCTGTGAGGTCCCTTTTGGAGGTGTGGTATCTGGAACCTGCCTCTTCTTTCCTATTTCCACATTTGATGGAGTTTGTAACTCTGGAACTTGTGGATGATTTACCTGAGTGGGAGAAACCTGTGATTGTTCAGGTGCTTTGGAAGTTTGTGGTTTCTCTGCCATGACCAAAGTTTCAATGACCTGGATTGCAGGTTCCTTTCCTTTACCTTTTGTCTCTGCTGCCACTGGTGGACTACCTTCCTGCAATCTCTGCTGTGGATTTGCTGCTAAAGATGTACCAATTTGGGGTACCTGCACTTGACCATAAGATTCTAGGTCATATTTCTTTTGAAGATCTTTCATAACTTTATTCATTTTTTCTTCTGCACTTTCTTCTTCAATAAGTGTTTTTTCCACCCATTCATCTTGGTTAGCATATTGCTCTATATCAGGAATCTTGTGGTGGATATAAGGGGAAGATTTGTTGTTTAATCTTTTTTCACAGATGAAACCAAATGGGTCATAAGGAACCCAACGAAAACTTCTTTGAAATTTGCAGCGGTTTTGTAATATATCCTCTGCTTCTCATTCAGCCTCTCTAGAATTGCAGATGTAGGGACCTAATTGGCTTTTAATCCGGAGTTGAGCTTTCTTTTTCACACTACAAAAATGGATCACATCTGAATTGTTCATTTGCCTGAAATATTCCAAGGCAAATAGTCTCATGGGTACATACTTTGGTAACTTGAATGGATATAATTCACATCCATAGATTCTGATGACTGTATGGTATTGATACAAATACCAATCCCCAACTTTATAGGTCCTTGAAAGTTGCAAGGTCTTTTTTATTTCATTACTGAGTCTTGGGGGAGGAATCCATGTCAACAATGTAGTTGCAGAATATACAAAAAGATCTATAAACTCAGAATAGGAATAGGGAGACTCATAAGAATGAATGATGGGAGACCAAAATATAACTGACCTTTGGTTTCCCTTGGCATCAAGTTTTTTGAACAGGGAAAGGGAACTTTTCTGACTGATAGTAGATAATGAGATGATAGATGACTGAGGAATATTTAAAAACTTTTTCATCATCTAGCCTCATGAACTGATCATGGATCTTGTTGGCTATGAAGGAGGCAAAGTCATATTTAATTCATCATAGTTCAACAGCATCCATGATCAATCATGAGGCTAGATGAAAGTTTTTGCTCATTGTCTACTATCAGTCAGAAAAGCCCTTTCCCTTGCCATCAAGTTTTTTGGAACAGGGAAAGGGGAACTTTCTGACTGATAGTAGATAATGAGATGATAGATGACTGAGGAATATTTAAAAACTTTTTCATCATCTAGCCTCATGAATTGATCATGGATCTTGTTGGCTATGAAGGAGGCAAAGTCATATTTAATCTCAGGAGGTTGCCCAAGGGTAAAAATGGATAGCAAAACCAAGGTTATCTCATCAACATATTCACTGGTGTTGAAACCCAAGACAAAAGATATCATATTGAGGATGAGTCTTCCCAATTGATTGAAATAATAAAAACCATAGGGAGGAGACCCCTTAGGTTGATGCTCAGGCAACATGAAAATCTGGCACATGGATTTTATCTTTTCTGAAGTTAATTGCCTAGTCTTCTCAATCAATTCTTCCATAGACAGAGGTGCCAATTCTTGGTCAGGTTCAAAGTGTAGCATTTGATTGATGGCCTGGGGAGTAATGGGGAATAGAACACTCTGATCAGGAGCTATTACAGCCCTTTGAGTGGGATCAGAGTTTGAATGGAAATAGTGGATAATTTCTGGGAAATTGATGATTGAGGGGATGAGGTACCTTGGGAGATTGGATTCCCACAGTCCAATGACATCTTGCCCCTTTGAATAATCTTCTCTGCAGCGACAAAAACTCAGAAGGGGGCTTTCATCAAAATGCAAGTCTTTAATCTGAAAATCTCTATCTACCAAAGGTAAATATTCCAATTCATGGTGAGGAGCATTCAGTGGAGTTATATTCAAAGCTGTCGGGGCCTCCATTTTGGTTCTTGTGGATTCAAAATGGAGGTTTCTGGTTTTCTTCACAGGCCGGGCGTGATTTCGAAAATGAAGGAAATTGGCACAATTTGTAGGTTCAGGGAGCAATTACACAGTTTTAAAACCTCTGGGAAGATCTCAGTGATGATTTTTAATCAGTAATTCAGCAGAAAACAAAGAAAACAGAGTTTTACTTGCAGTTCAGGGCGGAATAGGATAAATACCTATTTTTGGAAGAAAGCTGGTTCTTAACAGGTAACAGACGGTAGCAGAAGGACGCTTGAACGCAGGTCTGGCAGATTTATGGAGCGAAATTGAATGGAACAGTGGATTTGAATGAAAATTCGAAAACTGTAGTAGAGAGCACAGTCGCGTTTAATAACGAAAATAACGGAAAAAACATGAAAATTGGCTTTATTTACAAGTTAAAAGGGTTTTTTAGTTTTTCGAGGAGTGACGTCATCAATGTACGAGCTGACGTATGGTGGAGGGGCCGGGCGGTAAGTGGTAAGTCCCCGCACCGCTTATAAGCAAAGGCGGTATTAACCGCGAGGGCAGCGATTCCACAAAGTTGTTGACGCGTGGACGGGTGACTAGTCAAATACCACTAATCCCCCGCTGGTTAAAATGCTGACAAGGGATGGGCAGCGGGATGAACGCTAGCCGTAGATCTTACAGTGGGAGATCGGATGGCAGAAAGGACAAATAGATGGTGGGGTTTTCGTGTGCGGGCCCGGCGGGTTTTAAAACACAATTAACTCTATTTAAACATCCCGGGGGGCATATAATAGGTGGAAAGGTATGATTATTAGTTAATTCAGATAATTAACTAATTCCATGGTTATAAAGGAAATAGGGGTCGCGGTGGGGTTAAAAAGTCGGGTGAAATGCCAGGTGGATGAGCCACGTTGGCGCGGGATTTTCCAAAGTTTAGTTTCGAAAAACTTCAGGTTTTATTTATATTTTGGGTTTAAACATATATATCGTATGTTTAAAGTTTATTTTTCATATATATGTTT
>CM076575.1:1901656125-1901847593 GCA_034641835.2 Pinus albicaulis | reverse complement strand
AATTATTTTTAAACTGAAGAAACTGAAACAAATTATGGTGATTCTCCCAAAACAGAGGATAAAAGATGTATTATGCTTATCAAACTTGAGAATAAACATATCATATAACTGGAATGAACATGGAAAGAAAAAAAAATTCATACATATGAAACAGAAGTAGAAACTATGTCAAAATACAGTACCACACGAATCCCAAAAGAATAGCCGCAACTCATCTAATATATTCCTGCCAAAGTCTAAATACACTAGTGTCTCTGATCAATACAACAACATCCAACCTCTCAAATGAGTGAAGAGGTGAAATATATAGACATGAAACAACTTATCCCAACCTCAGGGGTCGAATCCCTGAGTTGTGGCGCTGATCCACAAAAGGTTGAACTACAAACCTAAAGTGTAGGGAGGTCAAACAGACTCATCCCTAACTTTGGTGAAACTGATTCATTCATCTTCAAAAAAACTTTTACCTAATGTATTTAACCTTTAGTAACTCAAAAATAACTTAATTACATTTAAATCCATCATTTACATTAGTAAAATCATGAATTTCCATGGTCAAAATCATAAAATTAAGAAAAAATCAGAAATATTAGTCACTGGTCAGGAGCGCAATGCTAGTGTTAGGAGCACATTGCCAACTTCAACTTAGCATTTGAGGGGGTTGCTGATGTCCAAATTGAGCTCAGGATAGCTCATTGGAAAGCCTGTCTTGTCTAGTTTACAAAAATGTACCTGGTTTTAAAAAATAAAGAGGTTTAGGCCTCAAAAAGTCGAATCTCCCAAGACTAGTCAGGAGTGTAGTGCCTCCCTGAAAATGAGGGCAGAAATGTCATTTTTGAGATATTTTTGGCCATTTCTCGTTGCCATATTGTCAAATTTTGCTTTGAAAAGTGTCAAAATTGAATTTTTTTTGTCTTATGAATCTAATGGTGGTATTTTTTTTCATTTTGAGGCCCTTATAAGAAGCACATTGCCTAGGGCGTTGCGCTCCTTACAGTCAAACTGTGCCAAATTTTTGGGTTTTTTTGCAAAACTAGGCCTCCGCAATGGAGCGATATATACCTAACCATGAACACTTTTTCAAAACTGAGAGAGGTTTTGGTTACTTGGCGCGCTAGGAACAAAAACATCCTCCTGTTTCCAAATATTCTTCTTGGATTGTCCAAAATATTCTCTACCAAAAGGTGACTTAAACATTACTTTGCAAGGGCAGAAAAGTAGGCTGTGAAGATGTGCATATATCTCTCATTCTGTAATACTCGTGTAAAAAGTGAGATTGGTTTTTGTACTTTGATATCTTATGAACAAAACCTCCTCCCGTTTCTCAAAATTCATCTTTTTTTGGCCACAATATGTTCTGAAAAAAGATGACTAAACAAGATATTTCTCGAAAATGTGCCTTCAAGGATTTTTTCAAATTTCCCAAATTTTCCCCAAATTTCCTCAAAATTGCTCCAGAATTGCTTCATGGAGACTTGATATGGTATGCTATGCTATCATGGATGTATTAATAATCAAATCCAACTTATCCTTCTCTTTATGCTTGATTAGGGTTTCTTTTGCACTGTGATTTCAAGTAGGGTTTATATTGCTCAAGGTCTAGTTTCATGCCTTAGGATTCTCCCTCATTTATTGTGGGTCTTCTTCTCTTCTTCTATGGCATCTCTCTTTTCATTCATGGTGTTTGTATTGTTTTGAAACCCTAGATAAAGGGAAGGGAAAGGGGGTAGGATAGTAGGTTTAGGGAGTTGGGATTAGTGTAGGAAAATTTAGGGGATTGGGGAAGGGAGTTAGGGAGCTTAGGGAAGTGGTAGGGGATAGGAAGACTTAGGGAAATGGGGTGAGGAAATTTATTACATGTATAGGGAGGCTACCTAGGAAATTTGTAGCCTAGGAGCTAGGGTTTTGGGGAATGTGTCTTAGGAATGGGGATTTAGTGATATAGGGATAGGGATAAGGTTTATTGAGATGTGGGAAGGGTAAATTTGGGTTTAGGGGAACAAATTTAGGATGTGGGAGTGAAACTAGGGTTTCTAGCTTGAAAACTCAAAACTTGAAACACGGAGAATGAACACCATGAAATTTGCAATGATGAAATGTATGGAGGGATTTTATGAGGTTAAATTACTTGTTTACAACTGAAGGAACCCTGAATTGATGATTAGAAATACTTGCAAGAGGTTTTGGGAATTATGAGAAAAGTTGGGTAGGAGCGCAACACTGGTCTGCTAGGAGCATAGTGCCTTTTTCAGGAGCGCAACACCACTTCAAGCCTACTTTTGGATGAATTTTCGAAGTCCAAATGGGGTGCATGATAGCTCATTAGAAATATATTTCTATCTACTACCTAATGGACCTATCAAGCACTGAAAATGATCAAGTATAGCCCCTCATAAATCAATTATCCCAATTCTGGTAAAAACGTGCAGAATGGGGGTGCAAAAAGCACAACGTGCTCTTGCAAGCCACTTTTGGAGGCCTTCCTGAACTCCAAATTAAGCTCATGATGTATAATTGGAAATATATCTCTATTTAGTTATCATTTGATTCATCAAGAAAGTTATTTGAACACTCCAGCTAGGAGAAAATTTTAGTTTCCCAAGGTCACTCTAGAAGTGCAACAACTCTCTTGTAGAAACTATATGTTTTATATTTCTCAAAAACCATAACACTAGTGTAAAAACAGGAGGAGGTTTTTCTTCCTTGTTCTATGCTTAACAAAAGCCTCTTTCAGTTTTGTGAAATTCATCTCCATTTGGTAATAAACATACTTTGAAGAAAAACTGGCCTATGTGTGGCAAATGATTTGTCCCTTGGAATGAATTCTTGAAAAATGATGGAGACATGATGTTTATGAGCTGAAATGGCCTCATACTTGATGAGATTTCATGAATTGGCTTGGGACCCACATTTCCTCTAATTTCTGGTGCAGGCTGGTGCAATTTTGTTTTTGATGACCTTGAAAACCCTAATACCTAATGGAGACTATGACTAAATGAAACGATGATAAAAATAACTGAAATAATAGTGAAAAATATTGGTGATGGTACACTCAACAAAGTGGTGAAATGAGCCAGCAAGTGATGAAATTTTTGAAAAGAGTGAGGTCTAACCTAGGACTACCTCCAGTGACCAAATTTTTGCATGATGACCTAATTAAATGACAAAAATTTCAGAATGAGACCCTAATATGATGTGAAAAGAGATATTTTGATCACTGGTGGAAGGATACAAAAATTTTCACTAAAATTGGATCCAGCTGGGGATGGTATCTCCTTGGAGGTGCCAATAACACTGTAGACCAAGTAGCCTAACCATTGGGCATGGATTCAAAATCTAAAAACCAAACTGAATACTAAAAACTTGACTCAATAAACTAAACTAACTCAGACTAAAACACAATCGACAACCTAAACTGTAGACTAACTGCAAGCTTTACTGGATGATACAACTGAAAAATATGCTCAGAATTGAGATTATTCATCACACCTACCTAACTGATTCATTCATCACCTAATCAAGTGAAATGGAACAACCAATGCAACCATGTAATAATTCTGGCTACTATTTGAATTCTCTGCAATTTCTTCGTTACGAGAAAGAAGAGAGAACTACTGAAAGGAAACTCCCATGAAAACTTGTCAACATATTTAATATTAATGAAATTGCAAGGAATTAGCCCACCGACTATCCTCAAGAATTATGCAAAAGGATCTTCATAGGAATACATATTAATTTCCAGCCCATCTAATACATTACTGCTATATTCTAGGCGATCTTCATAACATGAATATGAACTTTCATTTTTATCCTTACTTTCCTGATATGACTGCAAATGCTCAGATGAGATTTTAGTGAGACTCTTGCTGAAAATGATAAAGAAATTGGCTATCGGATCAAGTTTATATCAACACTCTTTTCAGGCTCATAGTTAACTAATGGAGAAGGAATTCTGCTGCATATATCATCCAACACATCAGCTATAGGGTCATGAAAAACTTGAAAAGTCTGTTGCAACCTATTTTCCATTGGTTCTAATGAGACTGCATGACTTTCTACAAGCTACTCATCCTTTTCTTTAGAGACATTATGAAAAATTTCCTTCAAAAAGTGAAATGCTTCAAAACATAATGGTACGGAATCATCTTGCATCATTTGATCATATGTTTCAACTTCTAAGCCTTCATCTGCAATTTTAAATTCAATGGAACTCGGTGGCTGCAAATATAGAGCTAAGGAGGCTTCTATGTCGCAGATGATTTCCTAAACCATTTCAAGAGAAGGTTTCTCATTAACAACTTGCTCAAGAAGTTCATTATATTCCTCAACCTCAACATCAAAACTGAAAGACTACTGATTTCTATTCTTGGAAAGATTTTCTCTCATAAATTGAAATGAAGCAAAACATAAAGGCGAAGATTGTTCACTTATTTCAAAATTTTCTTCATTTTCCTCATCTTTTTCATCATAGATATGCATCAGTTGATCACTACATTTCAATTACTGAAACTGAGCTTCTTCATCCCACAAACCAGCTGCTGATTTCTCTGCAGAATTATCTTCAATTTGGAGAACTTAATCATCATCACACTAATCAAACTTTGGCAAATCATCAAAAGAAAAAATGTCATCAAACATACACATAAGACCAAGCTCTCGCCAAGTAGATATCCCTACTAGGCAAGAGAGGGTTCTCTCCAAGGGATCACAACCAAGAGGGCTGGATCAATTAGGTTTTAGTCCAGGTATAGTAGCACAGGGGTTTTGATTGGTTGATTTGGGTGCTGGATGAGTGAATTAGGTTAAAGAGGTAACTAGGTCAGGTTAAATAAGATTAGAATTGCAGACATCTAATGGGGAAAGGTAGGTAAGCACTCTAACACTTTAGGGTTCTTAGGTGAGATGGATCAGACTGGTGAGGTGATAAAAAGAGCATGAGGGTACATGAATTATTTGTAAACTGAAGGAACTAAAACAAATTATGTTGATTCTCTCAAAATAGAGTATAAAAGATGTATTCTGATTATCAAACTTGAGAATCAAACATATCATAGAATTGGAATGAACATGGAAAGTAAAAAAAATTCATACATATGAAACATAAGAAGTAACTATGTCAAAATACAGTACCACATGAATCCAAAAAGAATCGCTGCAACTCATCCAATATGTTCTTGCCAAAGTCCAAATACACTAGTGTCTCTGATCAATAAAACAACATCCAACCTCTCAAATGAGTGAAGAGGTGAAATATATAGACATGAAACAACTGCTCTCAACCTTAGAGGTTGAATCCCTGATTTTTGGAGTTGATCCACAAAAGGCTGAACTGCAAACCTAAAGTGTAGGGAGGTCAAACAGACTCATCCCTAACTTTGGTGAAACTGATTCATTCATCTTCAAAAAGAATTTTACCTAATGTATTTTCTCTTAAGTAACTCAAAAGTAACTTAATTAAATTTTCATCCATCATATACATTAGTAAAATCATGATTTCCATGGTCAAACTTAGAAAACTAAGAAAAAATTAGAAATATCAGTCATTGGTCAGGAGCGCAGCGCTAGTGTTACGAGCACAACGCCAACTTCAACTCATCTTTTGAGGGGGTTGCTGATGTCCAAATTGAGCTCAAGATAGCTCATTGGAAAGCATGTCTTGTCTAGTTTCCAAAAATGTACTTGGATTTCATAAATGATGAGTTTTAGCCCTCCAAAATTTGAATATCCAAAGACTGGTCAGGAGCGCAATGCTTCCCTGAAAATGAGGGCATAAATGTCATTTTTGAGGTGTTTTTGGCCATTTCTTCTTGCCAGATTGTCCAATTTTTCTTTGAAAAGTGTCAAAATTGCATGTTTGCTGCCTTCTGAATCCAATTCTGGTCTTATTTTTTCATTTTTATGCCCCTAGAAGAAAATCAACACCTAGGGCACTGCGCTCTTGATAGTCAAACTGTGCCAAATTTCCTCGTTGTTTTATAAAAATAGGCCTCTAAGATGGAGACATATATCCATAACCATGATTTTTTTTTCAAAAATGAGAGATGTTTTTGTTCCTTGTTATTGTAGGAACAAAAACCTCCTCCTGTTTCCCAATATTTGTCTCTGATTGTCACACAATATTCTCTACAAAAAGGTGGCTTAAATAGGACTTTGCAAAGGAATTTGCAAAGGCAGAAAAATAGGCTGTGAAGATGTGAATGTATCTGTTACAGGTCAAAATACCTCCTCATCAGCTCATAGGAGAAGACAAATATGGAAGGAATACAAAGACCTAAATTAAACCTATTTCTGCCAAGGTAACACCTTTCTATAACAAATAAGGAGCGTTATAACGCATAATACCAGTAAATGTGCCGCGTTAGTGGCTAGGGCAACGCTCTGTTTACACTAGAGGGCAACGTTACCTGTGTTTTGAGTTTGAAATGGGAAAAACATGCGGAAAATGATTTGAATCTCTGGATTTCCCTCACAAGAGAGTCAGTTCACAAAGGAAACTGCAAAGCACCAATTCATTATTGGTCACTGCCATAAAAGACTGAACTCCCAAGGAGGAAAAAGCATAGAGATTAAAGAAACAACTTAGTTTTTTCTATTCCAAACTAGTGGAAAGAGAAAGGCAACAATGGATTTCTCCCTCTTCTATAAAAAGGAGCTGAAGGCTCTTAGTTGAAGGTCGAAGGATTGTTCATGTTCTGAATACTTGTGAAGTAGAGGATAGTGTTATAGTGTGAAGGCCAAGAGTCAAAGAGGTTCCTAGAGAGCTTGTTGACTAAGACTTCACTACTTAAGAGATAGAGATATTGGGAGGCTGAGGAGGGCTTGGTACGACCGACGGTTGTAATCCTCCTTCTTTCAATATCAATAGAACTATATTTGTTTTTTCCATCCGATGCTTAATATTGCCATTATTGTTTGAATATTTACACAGCATGATATGAATGGCCCAGATGGGTATAATTTAGATGTTCATTATATATTAGCTTAATTGATAGGATATATGTTGTGTTAGAAATTACACGGGTGCTTTGTTTGATTGCAGGACTAATATTTGGAGCCGGTGAAGGAAGACTCTTGCTTTGCTGCCTAGTGTTCTCCAAGGGACTCCGAGATCATCAAAGAGGTAATTTTCTATCGCATTCCGTCAAGTTGTTCCAAGTTAATATGAACATTTATATGCCATCTTTGTGAACTACACAGCTAATCTTACTGTCTGCCTCGGGCACCGGAAAGCCCTCAGAGGGATATACGATAACCAACAACCCAGGAATTTTACCCTATAGCAGAATTGGCGACTCCGCTGGGGATTGTTCCCCATAGTTTCCGGACTATTTCTTTCCTCCTTTCTGCTCCCCTCTGTTCATAGATCCTTTCGACCAGTACTTATGCCTAGTAAACATTTTAAAAGCTCGCAGAGTTCAATCCTGTTTCTATTTGACCATCTGAAGAATTTTTCCCTGGATAACGTTACACCTGTAGTTTCTCCAGTGCGTTATAATGCCGAATCTGCTTAAAAATAGTGTGTTAGTATCTGGATTAACGCTTACTTTACTCAGAGACAGTGCGTTACTCAGCCAAAAACTTGTTGTTCACTGCCGTGATTGTGTTTTAGCTGCAGAATTTTTTGGCCATCAGTATATCTCCTTGACTGAATCCCTGCGCTTTTTTACTAAACTGGCATTTATGTTTGTTTGCTCTTGTTTGAAAAGTTAGTGTCAAAAGCATTTACTTTTTAGAGAAGATTTTTTTTTTTTTAAAGTTTTTTCTACATCTAGTTGAGTTAATTTTGAAATTTTCAGTTTATAGACTGTTAAGAAGAGGTAGTTAGAAGTCTGAATCTTTAAAGCTAAACTGAGTTATTTTAATTTTATTGCATGGATGTTGAAAAGAAACCTCTCCTTGTAGAAATACTCTTCATCAAATTGAATATTTAAATCATGTTTTGCATGGTTTCTTGAGTCAGAGTCTCATTACATTTCATACGTCCACTCCCCCTCCGCAAGACTAATAATAAAGTACACTAAGAATCAAGCGATAATAAAATCAATCAACTCTTTTTTGAGCTCACACAAATAGTAGTTCAGGCTAGGATCTTGGGTTAGGAGCAGTGAGAAAATTACCCAAGATCTCAAAACTTGAAACTAGAGTCATTAACGAGCGAAATCCTACTGTAGTCATATTATCGGGACCGTTCCTTTACCGAATCTCAGCGCGAGACAACACTTGGGTGCACAAGAAGGTAGCCCGCCTTCGACTGCATTCGGTGGGTGTGTTATATATTGGGGTTCCCTTAGGGGATGTCGAAACTAGATTGGGGATCTAGGTATTCTGCCCATATAGCACACTGTCCATGACCGTGGACCCCCCTGATGATGTCTGTGATTTGAGTTATCTTTAGTGGCCATAATTTTTAGGGACTTACACAAGGTGACTGGGACGGGCTGTCCTGGTACCTGAAATAGACGGACCCACTCTGTCTTCAGTCTTTAGGAGGGTACTTGTCTTCACGAGAGTGCTTACACCTATCGTCTAAGGTTCGGGCGAAGCTCTAGAGTGATCGTAACTGTACTTTTGACCAACCCTCTCTGTATACTATTGTGATACTGGATTTCATCACCAGCAAATGGTAGTACTCAGACAGGGCACCCTATTCTGGTTGCTTGCTGATTGATTTTAGAGAGTCCTTTTTCTTTTTTAGGTGTGTGGTTACTGTCACTGAGACTTTATAATACATCACAATTTATTAAAATTTGTTAAAATTAAACAGGTCACCGTGGCATCCCCCGACCCACGCCGTCTGTCTAGACGACAACAAGGTCTTCCTCCTCTAACTATTGAGGAAGAACTGAACCTTGGTGAACCCGTGCCTTCTACGGAAGAGTAGTCTCCACTGACTAATCTTGAGTGTCACATAGCCTCATATCATCCGGAATTTCCGGAGGACCCTTTCACTGAAGGGGTTGTACCTCATTACAATCCTCCGCTCACTGATCTGTAGGGGCCTGTGATAATTCAGATTCCACCACGCCAGAATATGTCTTCGGCCGCGCAAACATCCATTGCACCACCAGCATCCACTGGGTCGATGCCAATGGCAACCATCCCAAGTTCGCCACCATCCTCCCCACCGGTGGTCAGTTCTATGCCATCACTGGGTAACCCCAGTAGTCAACATATACCTACTCCCAACCCTACGGTCATCACAACTGTCAGTAGCTTACCGAATCCTTCGGCATCTACTTCTACCGTGACCATGTTGGGACCCACGATAGCTCCTCCCACGAGTATGACTACTTCGGTGCCGTTTAGAAACCCTTTCAGTTGGAACCCTCTGCTGAGTTCAAACCCCTTGGCCACTATACCAGGGGGCAGTGTTTCCAATACACAGGTAGCAGGGAACATTTCGCTTCCCCTGCTATCCTTAGGACAAATGGGACAACCTATTTTCAATACATTTCCCTTAAGTGGTTCAAACATAGGTGTAGGGTCTATGCCATTGCCAAACTATGCAAGTAGTAGCATGCCTCTGGGAAACTCGATTGCATCCATTTGGACTAACCAACCCTAACCTCCATCTAGAATGGGAGGGCACTTTTATACTGGGGGCAACCAACCGTTCGCCCCACAATACAATATGCCCTATGGACAGCAACAGTATGTCCCTACTCCTCCACCTATCGGAAGTTTTTATCAAAGTCCCACTTATCCTCCTAGTAACACATTGATGAGGGGACCCTATGGTCCAAGTAGTCAGCCCATACTGCCTTGGTTAGATTCGGGAGAAAATCCACAATTTCCATTTTTGGCAGCTTTGGACATCCCCGATATCCATAAACTGACTAACTACCCCATCAATCACAACCCGCTTTGGCCTCCTGTACCGCATAAGATTCCTTCTGACATCCCGAAATTCGACGGGAAACAAGGGGATGACCCAGCCGCACACATCACTACCTTTCATCTATGGTCTATATCCAATTCCATGGTGGAAGATAGTGTTCGGCTTCGACTCTTTCCCCGCACCCTTACAGGCAATGCCTCCAAGTGGTACATAGAATTTCCACACACCGCCATCAATACTTTTGGCGCTTTAGCGACGGAGTTCCTAAAGAACTTCCAATTACCAATTAGAGTGGAAACTGGAACAGAATTGTTAACATCATTGCGCCAAGACACCGCCACCCACATCTCTGATCATATTCATGAATGGAGACATAGGAGGAGGCTAGTCAAAGCGCCAATCCCAGATCATCTCTTAGCCAATTGGTTTTGCAAGTCTCTTTTACCCCACATCTCTAAAGACATTGGCATTTCTGGTGTGGTTACGGAAGATCAATGTA
This sequence comes from Pinus albicaulis, assembly GCA_034641835.2. Lineage (NCBI taxonomy): Eukaryota > Viridiplantae > Streptophyta > Pinopsida > Pinales > Pinaceae > Pinus > Pinus albicaulis. The sequence continues at coordinate 1,901,837,256 of CM076575.1, read as the reverse complement.
TTCGCCGTGCCCAGTATTTGGATTTAATCTATTCACAATTTGGCACGCTATACGATCTGCTCCCCCACACCCCTGGTAACCCAAATCCTCCGGCCACTCAGAAAACCGGAGCACATGCCGATGGTCTTGTTGGCACAATCTCCGTTGTGGCCACAAATCAGTCTCGGGGGCAAGCCTCCCAGCCATCTTCGGCTGCCACCGCCCCTCACCAAATGACTCCTCTTCCTACCGCTGAGGTGAATTTTGTGCAAACCTCACAAAAACCTAGTGGGCAAAATAAGAAGAACAAGAAAAAGATGTCTTCTTCGGAAGAGCAGTTGGATAATCAGAATAACCCTAATCAGAAAACGCTGCCAAAAATGACAAAGGGAAGCATAAACCCATGAAATTTCCTTGCAAGATCTATGCGGAGGACCACTTGACATAAAAATGTCCTCGACTGCAGGAATGCACCGATTTTATTGCCAACAAGGATTTTGGGCGAACACCTACTGTTCTTCATAATCCTTTCCCTAATCAACAGCAACAACATCAACACATGGTTGACAATCGCCACAAGAGCCACTGTTAGCCCCCCTATGAAATTCTTGACAAGCAAGCTGGGGGCTGAATTGTTTTGGAGACCTTCAAGGAATGCATCTCCCTTGAAGACACATCATCCTTGAGGTCTCTATGTGCTTTGCCTTATACAAATCCCCTCTGCTGTTTCCCTAGCTCAAAGCCATCATTTACCTCTTGTACCCCTGAAAAATGTCCCTTTCCCCCTTCTCTCCTCCTTCTGTTAAAATACCTCTGTTCCCCTCTATCTCCCCCTATCAACCCTCTAAACCCCTCCAAAATCTCCTTCAAATTTTTCCCACACCCTTTATTTCCCCATTATTCCCCTTTATCTCCCTATCGTTAACCCCCTTAGGCCTCAAAATACATTAAAATGGCATAAAAACCCACTTTCGACCTTATAATAGGCCTAAGCCCCCTTCTCCGCTAGCCCCGCGCTCCTTTATCTTCCACGTGACCCGATGCTATGACCATAGCCAGGTTTTGAAAGGCGCTTATAACAGATCCATTTCGGGCGCAACCTCAGCCGTAGATCTCACCCGATCGAATGGTTGTTATTCACTACGGGGGGTCGCTCCAAAATTCTCGTGCCCGTGTGCCTTGGCCCCCCATAGTCCATCTCCATCGTCCGTTAAACACCGGATCCAACGGCGTGGAGCGCGCCCGAAATGGTGGTCCCCACTCCACGCGCTATTTTCCAAAACTCACCGGTATTTTCTGCACCACCGTTGGGCGCCGAGCGGTTTTCCCCAAAGACCCAGCGATTCCACTCACCTTCCGCCGCGTGTCCTCCTGTACGTTTCCAAAACCGCCCGTTAACTCCAACCCCCGCGCATTAACTTCCTACCCAAGACGCCCAGCGAAATCTGTGTCAGCCGTTAGATCTCGAAAGCTCCATCCGACGGCTCCCAATCACCAGAGATGCACGATATTTAATGAAATCGCGCACGCGATAGCTCTTGTTCTGGCCCACCATCTGTCGCCCTCCACCATTGATCTTAGCCCGATCAACGGTCCAGATATGTCCATGCATTGTTGACCATTCCACGGTCCCCCGTCTCGCCACGTCACCCCACGTGCATCCTCCGTACACACTCCCGTTCCATTGCATACAATTGGTGCATTTTCATGTGCTTTCATTTGTTTTTCACGTATATTCGCTCTGCAAGACCACCACCTCCACCAGAACAGATTTCCACTGTGCCTCTGCATTTTTCTCTGCCATGTCACCATCTGCACCACCTTTCTCCTCCTCCACATCACTCGCCACCCCATCCATGATCTCCTTAACTTGTTTGTGTGTTTTTCAGGGTTATCAAACGTTAATGGCCGCCATAACGCACGATCTTTGCTACAACGACAGAAGCATCAATGAAGACCATGTGCAAAGGCTGTATTCAGAGCCTGATGTTATAGGAAGCGTCTGAGAGCTACTTGCGCCATAAATTCATCAACGGACAGAATTTAAACTCTACCAACCCTCCAGCGCCATTAAAGATCCAACTTCATAGACAAGGTCAGCAGAGAGCTTGAGGCAGGAAATGGAAGACTCATAAGCTTCTGCAGAGGTTTTTAAAAGGAAAAGGTATAGATTTGAAGACCTCGTGGATCCCTTGGACGGTCCAATGCACAGAGATATAATATTATCAGGTTTTCCATATCAGCAGAGCGTTCTCCCATGAAATGACACGATACACATCATTTTTCAGCCTACATTGTGCCTCGAATGAAGATATACGCCCTTTCAGCAGTCCTACACCATCAAAATAATTTGTTACACGGTATGGAGACCCTAGCATCAGTATTTCTCCAGTTTTCCAGTCAACAGAGAATAGCAGTAGTTCTGCAGCCCGAGTACCAGAAGTAATTGCACAAATTTAAAGCAGAATGGGTTGCGGCCTTCCTCCTCTTCTGAGCGTTAATTCTCCATTTAATTCTTCACCTACCATCTTCTGCTCTGTTTCTCCTATAAGAATCCAGAAGAACACATTGTTAAGGTTATTGTTTCCTTGGTGTGGCAGTCGCTGTTAGAGGGATTCATTCTTGACTATTAGAATAGTCGTGGGATGGAGTAGGAGAGTAGTTGTATCTAATGGGTTGGGAGGAGAAATTTTGGATTGTATTAGCCATTGAGCTTATTGTACATGACTGGTTTTGCATCGATTAATCAAAGCACATTTCACAGGATCCTGGTCTATTACTATTGGTGATGTTTTTCCTAACTCTGTTTATTGCATTTTCATATTGTTTCATGTTCTTCTGGTAGGGAACAGAAGTATAGCATAGGATTCACCCTTGTTAGGTGCCCTATGTTTCCTGCTCTCCCTACCTGTAATGTTTTCTGCTTTATGTGTATCTAAGAGTGAATTCATGTGGTTTAACCAGCGCAATGGATGTTATTTCCTACTGGCTGATGTATAAACTTAGGGGTTTGCTGCTTGGATGTTTCTTCGTCAATCTTATCTCTGTTTTCCCTTGGAGTTGCTAAAGCAGACCTGGAGTTAAATGACCTCTAGTCTGATCTATAAGCTGCCCCTTTGTCCACCTTTGAGAGCTGCCTTTGAGTATGTCCAAGCAGGTCTGGAGTTAAATGACCTCTGACCTGATCTATAGACAGAAATATGGTTGTCTTTCCTTCTGTCACCTTCTTTCCTTAATGTTCCATCCCATCATCTATCTAAAAGATCCTTTAGTGTAGATGACTTGCCCTTTGAAAGCCTTGGCTAGTGGATGCAAGTAATTTCCTTTCATGACTCCATAGCCCAATGGATGGCACTTTCTTGGCCTATCCCCTTCACTGAAATATCCTGCTGCCTTGTTCCTTTCTCCCATTACCTTCTCAGCTTATGGTCTCCTAACCAACCCAGCAACCAACCAACCAAATCATTTAAAACCCCCCTTTTTGCTTCATACCTAGCCTAACACCTCATTTTGAGCTCCAAAGATATATATCATTCTTTTCTTTATTGGAGAGATCCCTCTCTGGGCCCAGGAGGGCTAGATCCTAGAGCCCAAAAGTGGTTCTGATGTTGTCTCATCTTTTGGTCTTGCCAATCTGGCCAAAACATGGGAACCCTAACATAATGGAGACTCCGCTGGGGATCGAACCCAGAATATCTGGTTAGATTAGCAGAAAGTCGTCCCTTTCTTGAATCAGCCTCTATTCATTGTGTGCCTCATACTCTTAGACAGAGCCTGGGAAGGGCCAGGCAGCCTCTGGATCTCACCCTCTTCGGAGGTGACATATCTGGTAAACGCCCTCCCAGTCAATCTCTGGTTGGAGTTTGTTGTGTTTTGAGGTTATTCCTGAAAGGTGACATTACCTAATTGCTGATGGTGGACAGCATCCTACTTCAAACATTCATAATCATCCACCTGGCGACTCCACACTCCCTATGATCCAAAGACCAAATGACTCCACTGGCGAAGGACACTGAACTGGTTGAGAAGAAGCAGTAGCCTTCTTTGCAAAAGCATGAATCCAAACATGGACAGAGATGCAAAGTATGATGCTTTGTGCGATCAATTAATTGAATTAACAGAAACGTTTGGTGAAATGCTAAAGATGCACATGGCTAATATGAATACATATGATGACTATTTCGAGCAGCCTATGCATCTTTCAGAGCAAGAACAAACTCAAGACCGAGAAGATGAGCAAGACATGTATGATGCTCAAGAATCTATAGAAGATGAGGAGGTCAGTGATCAGGAACTACCTGATTGCTTACCTATGCCTTGTGTTATGCTGACCAAAGAACATCAGGACTTATTAGCAAAGGTTGATAAGGAAAGCTGCCTTGAGGAAGCAGAAGACTACATGGAAGAGGCAGATTCTGGTGTGGAAGATGAGGCTCAAGAAAACATCCAGCCTCCAAATCAGCTAATACAAAAGAAAGAGGACTGTTGTGCTTTTGTCCATGATGAAATGGAAACCCTTATTTTTACAGAAGAAGAGATAGAGCGGATATTAAAACAAAAGTCCACCTCCGAGGCCTTCTATAGAACACGCACTCTTGCCCATTCATCTTATGAGTTTGATGATTCAGATTCAGAAGACTCCTCTGTGGATCAAAATGAAGAAAGACCTGCTGAGAATCCGATAGGTTTGGAGGGTGACATTACTTACAATTATGATTTTCCTTTTTATGATCCGTTTGATGATGATTTCTTTCAAAGAGAAGCTGAGCTTGCAGGACCATCATCCTTAGATCCGTGGGAGGAAGATCAGGACCAACGGCTCCAGAGAAGTAATGAAACCAGTCAACCTATCTATGATACTAATGGGGAGAGCTATGACAGTATAATAGTAGATGAAGATTCTATGAATCTTCATTCTGCTCTACCACACATCATCAATGAGATGGGAAACCATCAGTTTTTCTTTTCAGAAGACGAGGAGGAAAGCAAAGAAGAGATTCTGGAGCAGAATGTAAGAAAAGAGCTTTCTCTTGAGAAAGAGGAAGCAATGGACCAAAACCCTGCTCAAGAATACATAGATCTTCTCACAGAGCTCAGCACCTCAGAGCAAAATATATCAGAGCTCCAGGAGGACAACACTGCCATATATGATGAGTCCTCTAGTTCAGAAGATGAAGAAGATTCTCTTCTTCAACAGAATCTTATCCTTGATCCAGTGGAAGAAGAGGAAGTCCTGGTTGAAGCCTGCTTGCCAGATATTCATAACGAGGTACCATTTCATGATCCTTATGCACATTTCATGCATATACTTGAAGAAGGATCAAGGGTCTTTTTGAGCAGCATGTTGCAAATGGAGAGAACATTTTTCAAGGCTGCTGTTATGGAACAAAAAGAGTGGGAGCTGCCCTGCCTATCCAGCATGCTCAAGGAATTGAGCAAGAAGGACCAGCCATGGGATCATTTGATGGACTGGTTAAATTGGAAGACAATGTTTGTAAGCTAGACTTGTAAATATTTCAGTAGAGTAGGGTAGGTAGGAAAAGCTCAATAAAACTCAGCCTATGAGCAGGTAGTTAGTTGTTTCAATTCTTGTCTTAGAATGTAGTGAAGAAACCTACTAGACAGTCTAATCCTAGAAGGTAGTAGTGCAGGTAGAGAAACATGTGAGACCAACAGTCTAATCTGGTCTCATGGAGCAATAAGGGTAGAAGTAGAATAGGTTTGTTTTCTTGTTTGCAAATAAAATTATGTAAAGGGTTTGCCAGCTCAAACGCACCCTAAGGAAAGAAAAAAATGCTAGGATTGTAGTGTGGGTAGGTAGACTGATTGGGAAGAATGTTCTGCTGATGTAACATATTCATATTGTGGTAGCTGATCAAAGAAAGGGATGAGCCAAGCAGCAAGCAACTGGCCTACTCCAAAGATCACTTCTGGTTTCTTGACTCCTCCAAGGAGAAGCCATCCCCATGTGGAGCCACTGTTAGCCCCCCTATGAAATTCTTGACAAGCAAGCTGGGGGCTATATCATTTCGGAGACCTTCAAGGAATGCATCTCCCTAGTAGACACATCATCCTTGAGGTCTCTATGTGCTTTGCCTTATACAAATCCCCTCTTCTGTTTCCCTAGCTCAAAGCCTTCATTTACCTCTTGTACCCCTGCAAAATGTCCCTTTCCCCCTTCTCTCCTCCTTCTGTTAAAATACCTCTGTTCCCCTCTATCTCCCCCTATCAACCCTCTAAACCCCTCCAAAATCCCCTTCAAATTTTTCCCACACCCTTTATTTCCCCATTATTCCCCTTTATCTCCCTATCGTTAACCCCCTTAGGCCTCAAAATACATTAAAATGGCATAAAAACCCACTTCCAACCTTATAATAGGCCTAAACCCCCTTCTCCGCTAGCCCCGCGCTCCTTTATCTTCCACGTGACCTGATGCTATGACCATAGCCAGGTTTTGAAAGGCGCTTATCACAGATCCATTTCGGGCGCAACCTCAGCCATAGATCTCGCCCAATCGAACGGTTGTTATTCACTACGGGGGGTCGCTCCAAAATTCCCATGCCCGTATGCCTTGGCCCGCCGTAGTCCATCTCCGCCGTCTATTAAACACCGGATCCAACAGCGTGGAGCGCGCCCGAAATGGTGGTCCCCACTCCACGCACTGTTTTCCAAAACCCGCCAGTATTTTCCGCACCACCGTTGGGCGCCGAGCGGTTTTCCCCGGAGACCCAGCGATTCCACTCACCTTCCACCGCGTGTCCTCCTGTACGTTTCCAAAACCGCCCGTTAACTCCATCGCCCGCACATTAACTTCCTGCCCAGGACGCCCAGCGAAATCCGTGTCAGCCGTTAGATCTCGAAAGCTCCATCCGACGGCTCCCGATCACCAGAGATGCACGATATTTAATGAAATCACGCACATGATAGCTCTTGTTCTGGCCCACCATCCGTCGCCCTCCACCATTGATCTTAGCCCAATCGACGGTCCAGATCTGTCCATGCATCGTTGACCATTCCACGGTCCCCCGTCTCGCCACGTCACCCCACGAGCATCCTACGTACACACTCCCGTTCCATTGCATACAATTGGTGCATTTTCATGTGTTTTCATTCGTTTTTCACGTATATTCGCTCTGCAAGACCACCACCTCCACCAGAACGGATTTCCACTGTGCCTCTAGATTTTTCTCCGCCATGTCACTGTCTGCACCACCTTTCTCCTCCTCCACATCACCCGCCACCCCATCCATGATCTCCTTAACTTATTTGTGTGTTTTTCAGGGTTATCAAAGGTTAATGGCCGCCATACCGCACGATCTCTGCTACAACGACAGAAGCATCAATGAAGACCATGTGCAGAGGCTGTATTTAGAGCTTGATGTTACAGGAAGCGTCTGAGGGCTAATTGTGCCATAAATTCATCAATGGACAGATTTTAAACTCTACCAACCCTCCAGCACCATTAAAGCTCCAACTTCACAGACAAGGTCAGCAGAGAGCTCGAGGTAGGAAATGGAAGACTCATAAGCTTCTACAGAGGTTTTTAGAAGGAAAAGGTATAGATTTGAAGACCCCGTGGATCCCTTGGACAGTCCAATGCACAAAGAGATAATATTATCAGGTTTTCCATATCAGCAGAGCGTTCTCCCATGAAAGGACACGGTACACATCATTTTTCAGTCTACATTGTGCCTCGAATGAAGATCTACGCCCTTTCAGCAGTCCTACATCATCAAGAAGCATTTGTTACACGGTATGGAGACCCTAGCATCAGTATTTCTCCTGTTTGTCCAGTCAACAGAGAATGGCATAAATACTGCAGCCAGACTGCCAGAGGTAGATGCACAGATTTAAGGCAGTATGGGTTGCGGCCTTCCTCCTCTTCTAAGCGTTAATTCTTCATTTAATTCTTCACCTACCATCTTCTACTCTGTTTTTCCTATAAGAATCCAGGAGAACACATTGTAAAGGTTGTTGTTGTTAAGTTGTTCGGCTGTTGCTGTTAGAGGGATTCAGCTTGACTGTTAGAACAGTCTTGGGAGGGAGTTACAGAGTAGTTTGTATGTAATAGTCTAGGAGGAGAAAGTTTGGATTGTATTAGCCATTGAGCTTACTGTACATGACTGGTTTTGCACCAATTAATCAAAGCATGTTTCACAGGATCCTGGTCTATTACTATTGGTGATGTTTTTCCTAACTCCGTTTATTAAATTTTCATACTTTTTCATGTTCTTCTGGTAGGAAACAGAAATATAGCATAGGATTCACCCTTGTTAGGTGCCCTATGTTCTTGCTCTCCCTACCTTTAACGTTTTCTGCTTTATGTGTATCTAAGAGTGAATTCATGTGGTTTAATCAGCGCAGTGGATGTTATTGCCTACTGGCTGATGTATGAACTTAGGGGTTTGCTGCTTGGATGTTTCTTTGTCGATCTTATCTACGGCACTGCTTGGAGTTGCTAAAGCGGACACGGAGTTAAATGACCTATGGTCTATTCTATAAGCTTGCCCCTTTGTCCACCTTTGAGAGGCTGCCTTTGAGTATGTCCAAGCGGGTACGGGTTAAATGACCTACGACTTTGATCTATAAACGAGAAATACGGTTGTCTTTCCTTCTTGTCACCTTTCTCTCTTTAATATTTCACTCCATCATCTATCTCAAAGATCCTTTAGTATAGATGACTTGCCCTATGGAATACTTGGCTAATTGTTTTCAAGTAATCACCTTTCATGACTCCATAGCCCAATGGATGGCACAGCCCTAACCTATCCTCTTTTACTGAAACATCCTGCTGCTTTTCTCCTTTTCTCCCATTACCTTCTCAGTCGATGATCTCATGACCAACCCAGTAACCAACCGAATCATTTTAAACCCCCCTTTGAGCTTCATACCTAGCCTAACACCTCATTTTGAGCTTCAAAGATATATCATTCTTTTCTTTATTGGAGAGATCCCTCTTCGGGTCCAGGAGGGCTAGATCCTAGGGCCCAAAAGTGGTTCTGATGTTGTCTCATCTTTTGGTCTTGCCAATCTGGCCAAAACATGGGAACCCCAACATGTTCAGACGATACAAGATACATGATTGATGAGTTAAACGAGTATATAACACTATGCGTAGCAAGATGAATAATAAAACATGAAGCCAATAGAAATACTATCAACAACATATCATTAGGGTCATGATTGCATGTTGTTCTAACCACAGAAGAAACAATTCTTTATGGCAGAACACCCCTCACTTCCTTAAATTCTTATGATGAAAATTTAAATGTCAGTAAACAAAGTTATTAACATTCATTGAGGAATCATAAATAAACTTAAAATCATTAACACAAGTACAAAGAACTATAATGCATAAATGATGCCATCGGGAACATAGTTTCATTAATAAAAAGATGTTGGAAACTGGAAAATAAATACTCATAGTATTCACACAAAAAAACACATCAGATCCAAAAGGAGTTTAACAAGTATCTGTATTCATATTCAAAAGAGTGTAGTCCTTCTAAACAATTCTCTCTAACTCTTTGAGTCCCCCCAAAAAAGCTCCTTTACAATCTTCCTGCAAGAAGTTTTATAGACCAAAACTTGCCCTTTGGGCTTCCTAACTTTTCACCTCCCTAACTGTTGGGCTTCCCTACAACCTGAATGAAGGCTGCGACCTACGACCTAGTTGCAAAGTGCGACCTACGACCTACTGCCAAGTGCGACCTGCGACCTATTGCCATTCGATCATGAGAATGTGCGCGCGATCATGAGGTTAGGGGCATTAACTTGTTGCTATCTGAGAAAGTTCTGCCACACACGATAATTTGCTGCTATTGGGGAAATAAAGGGAACTTCTTCCCTTAACCAATGTAGACACTCCAAGGAATTTGGAATCAGAGTCTCCCTTTTGAGCATGACTTGGTTGGCTAAAGAGGCCAGTTTAGTGTAGATCCAAACTAGTGTGACAATGAATTTACCCAAGTTCTCCTGCGATGCTACAAGATCGGAAGTGGCAGCGACTTGCCTAATAGGTTGAAAAAATGTCTGAATCTCCTGATCAACCTTGTTAGGAATTTATTGCAGAAATAAAATATTTACCGAGAGAATAATACACATACAAAACTCAGCAACAAATAACATAAACATAAACATAATTTTTTATCCGGGAAAACCCCAAATCCGAGGAAAAACCCAACCAATGAAATTTCATTATGCATTGGCCAAAACCCTGGCCAATCCAACCAAGTGAGCTTTCACCGCTCACCTCCAAGCCTTACATTACAATGAAGTCCTCCGAGCCTTTTATAGGCTCCATTACATGCAATACCATGAGCTTAAAACCATGGGTGCACAATACCATGTGCCCCAAAACCATCATTGTTTAACTCGATCAAACTTGACTATAATCACAAGTCAATTTACCTAACATTCCCCCGTTAAACTTGACTTGGGGTTTCCTGACTAAATCCAGCGAAAACTGCTAAATGAGACAACCCCACTCACTCTAGCTCCTCCCCCCTCAAATTTTTACCTAGGGTAATTGTTAAATTGACATCCCCCTATCACCTAGGTCTAACCCGAGACTTTACAAGTGATTACCCGAAGTGCATGCCACACCGAGTCTTACGGCGGTATGCCCATTTACATGTAAAAAATTAACTCCATTATAATAGTATTTTTTTGTTTCATTGTTGCTCTTTGTACATATGAAATCAATGTCCATATAAAAAGAACCCATCTACTGGATTACATGGGTCACCAGCCTCTGTAACCGCCAGTCCTTTAGGAGTTCTCTTCAGATACATGGTTCATCAATTAATTAATCCACGTGCAAACATCCTCTCATCTCCGAATTTCTCGAACCAACTTCTTATCACTGCTAGTCGCCAAATCTGAGTTGTGGCAGCACCATTGTTCTCTTTATCCATTGAGAAACCCTCCATGGAATTCCCCATGGAATCAATCAATTGGATATTTCCTATTTTCTAGAAACACCATGCTCAGCGCAGCCTTGAAGAATCTACAAAAGTTTGCATTGATTTCTCCAGTCTCACCAGACCCCGATAAAACCTGTACCCTTGGTTGCAAAAGCGTCCCTTTGAAGCCAAATGGCTACGATACCATTTGTTGGGAATTTCTTTTGTAGAAATAAAATATTTACCGAGAGAATAATACACATACAAAACTCAACAACAAATCACATAAACATAAACACAATGTTTAATCGGGAAAACCCCAAATCTGGGGAAAAACCCAACCAATGAAATTTCATTAACCATTGGCCAAAACCCTGGCCAATCTAGCCAAGTGAGCCTTAACCACTCACCTCTAGGCCTTACATTACAATAAAGTCCTCCGAGCCTTTTATAAGCTCCATTACATGCAATACCATCGGTTCACAATACCATGTGCCCCAAAACCATCATTGTTTAACTCGTTCAAACTTGACTATAATCAGAAGTCAATTTACCTAACAAACCTGTCCCCATTTCTTTTCCTCGTTCAATGCACCCAGCGATGGAATGTGGTGTAGGTCGTGCATTGAGTCGATGTCGTTGATCAAATGCTCGTATGCGGCCATAACCTTTTCTTGGTCCTTGGATAGCTTATCTTTGGACTGCATTTTAATTCGGATCTGGACCTTGGCATCTTGGGTGTGGATCCAATCTTTCTTGGGCAAGTTTTTCGAAGCCTGGGGGTACGGACCCGTCCATTCTATCATTCTGTCCAAAGCGGTTAAGGCCTCCTTCAGTTGCTTGCTCCTCTGCTTAGTCTCTGCTTGGGCTCTTAGCAAGGGAGCAACTGTTTGTTTTATAGTGAACATTTCCCCATAGACCTGCCTCATCGTGACCTCCAATACATCCAGATCTCTTCGAACGGTGAGCGATACTTAGTTAACATGAGCGGTTTTGTCTTGGAGTTGTTGAATCTCCTCCTTTAACACTGCCTTTTCCTGCTCTGCCCTTGCCTCCCTTTGCTCTGCTTCTTGTAAATTATTTTGTAGAGAGAGGATCTCTCTACTCATTCGGTTTACATTTTCCTTCGTGGCTGCGGCGAAAGCAGTGCCGTCCAATGCTATCATTACCGGGTTAGTCCTAGTGTCCAAGACTATATATTTCTCCGTCGCGGCTGTGGATGGGGCAGAAGAGTTTCGTGCCAGGAATCTCCTTTTCTCCTGTCGGATCTTGAAGGAGAAATGATCATATGTGAGCCTAGTAAGGTTAAATACTTCTTCTTCTTGCCCTTCATAAGAGCTTGCATCGTTGAGTGCAGAACATGTATTGACTACAGACACTTCAATGGGTTGTAGCTCAGTTAGTGATTCTGTGACTTGGGGAGATGTATTGATGTTCTTTAATATTCGATCCTCCTCCTCTTTTCTTTTCCTTTCTTCCTCCTCTTTTTGCAGCCGCTTTGCTTCTGCCTTTTCTTGTTCTGCTTTCCGCTTGCATTCTACTTCTGTCGCTGCTTCCTGTTCTCCTTTCTTCTTGCGCTCGGCTTCTGCCGCTGCTTCCTGTTCTGCTTTCCTCTTGCATTCGGCCTCCACCTGATCTAATTCTCTTTTGAGTTGTCGTTTCGCCTCAGCCTTTGCCTCCTGCTCTTCCCTTCTTTTTCTAGCCTCTTCTGCCTGCTTCTTGTTTTGCTCTGACCTAAGGCTCTTTTTACGCTTTTCTTCATCCTCTTTTGTCTTCTTTTCAGTTTCGTGTTGAGCTTTGGCCTCCTACTCTTTCTGCTGGGTAGTGGTGTTGTGGTCTGTACTGGTTTGAGGCTTGTTGGCCTGAGAAGAGGAAGCGCCTCCTAATTCACTGAATCTTTCCTCCAATGTGTGATCATCTGGATCTTCCTGATCAAACCACGCCCCCGGGGCAAGTTGCCTATCCGCGTTATACCAGTTTCTTTTTTCATCCTCATATGGGCACTTAGTGTGCTGGTAGCTCCATTTGAACTTAGCCCGCTTACAGTGATGAGGGACTATCCTCTCCGGGTCATACGTTCGGTGGTCCAACGACCTTAGGCGAAAACCTCTTATTTATTCTGATTCTGCCTCTACCTCTTTGAAGTCTTTGACCGTGTAGGTACCGATAGTGAGAGGTAGTGTAGGCCATGGCTTCTTCTTGCCTTTAGTCAGGACCTTAGAGAAACCGGAAGTCATATGGAAACAAACCTCCTGAAGGAGCATTTTATCTGTAACATATCGGGGCATAGCATGGGGAGTCTTGTATGAACCAAAGACTCGAATAAACGTATATTCGGCAAGTGGGAACCAATGCGCCACCTTGACTAACATCTCCATGGCTCGCCAAGACATGCAAGGAGTGTCTTGGCCGAACAATTTTTTGTAGAGGGCCGGAATGAAGACTTACGAGATTGGCTCTATGTCCTACTTATACCTAAAGTCCCAAAATACCTTCGTCTCTAAGTGGACTGGGCGTGCCTGCTCTGGATCCCAGTTGTGGGCCCATCCCTCAAAGTGGCACCTTGAACAAACAACATCCAACAAGTAGGAAGCCATGTAGAATTCAAAGAGATATCCATCATCTGGTGCCAGTGTCGAGGATATGTTTGTCTGGAGAGAGGCCATCAGCATGATGGTCCAGTTGAACCGAGTGTCGTGCACAGTGACATACTCCATCAGGGATACCCACATATCGTTGAAAGTGGTGGCATCAGGACGACCGTATATGCTGCAAAGCATAGCGGCCACCAGTTTATACACCTTCCTAAGACCTGCCACTGGATATTCCTAATCTTTCCTGGCTTTGAATTTTCGGGCTCCTCCCACCACCCCTTCAGGGTATCTGTTATGGCGACTGCGTGGGTGGTGGCCCATTCTTCTGTGAAGACCTCCTCTCATTCAGGCAGTGCGTAGTAAAACTGAGCATCCAAGCCCTTGAGAGTCGCAAATGCTTTGCCTTCATAATCCCTGATTACCCACTTTTTGGGGTCGGTGTTTTGTATAATCCACTCAATGACCTCCGCGCATGGGAATATAGCAGGGTGGGCACCTGCATGGTGGAGCCTTAACCTTTTAACTTGTATGTATGCTTGTAGGTCAGGGAGGTCCTCTAGGAATTCTGGCCGAGCAAATTCCTGGTACACTTGATACCAACGCATGTTGTCCCCTTTGGAAAATGTACACAAGGTGTCCCTGTAGAACGGGGGCGGGGACATTGGTATATCCATCTCTATGTCTTCCGCTTCTGGGCTCTTGTTCTTTCTGCGGGCCACTGGAGGTCCCATGTCACTTGAATCTAAAGAGACAGGGACACACTCTAAGTCCACTTCAAATTCACTTGTCATGTTCATGAAAGAATCCCAGGATAAGAAAGATGCCATAATAATAAAAGCCTAGGCACAACTTATTAGCTTTTCCCAATTGAAGACATAGGAAGGGGTGAGTTAGCGACCTGCGACCTTCAGACAGGGACACACTCTAATTCCGCTTTGAATTCACCTGTCATGTTCATGAAAGAATCCCAGGATAAGAAAGATGATGTAATAATAAAAGCCTAGGCACATTTTATTAGCTTTTCCCAACTGAAGACACAGGAATGGGTGAGTTAGCCACCTGCGACTGGGTCGCAGGGTCGCAAAGGTCACAAGGTTTGAATTTTCAGGAGGAAGCACCCCTGCAACCTCGCAACCCTAGGCCCGGGTCGTCGAATCGTCGGTCGCGAACGCTTGGTAGTTGGAAGGAACGACTCTGCGACTGCGACTTTGCGACTAGGTCGAGGGTGCCAAGACCGCATGGGTTGAAACAACATGCGATTCGAAGGTGCAAACTCTGCGACCTTCAGGATGGCCAGGGTCACAGGATTGCACGGGTGCAAGTCACACTAGGGCTAGCTGGGGGTTTTAGCGTGCGATGAGGTTAATGGATTTCCCTCTAACTTAATAATGCAAGGCTCAGTAAGCCATCAAAATAGATGAGGGGAGTAGTTTGAGGAGAAGCATACATGTCCAAGAGGCTGGATGAAGAAGCAGTTTGCCCAGTTGTGCAAGGAGGGGGAATGTCAAGAGGGAGTCTAGGACTCCCAGCCTTAAGGGTCAAATCAGAGCAGAGATGATGGATGATTTTAAAGGTTAAGGCAGATGTAATCAAGGCAACAAAACCAAAAAGGGAAAGAACAGGGGGAAACCGCAACCTACCTAGGAAAATCGTGCTCCAGTCGACCTGTCAGAAGCATTTGTTTTCTATCCGCTGCATGTACAGAATGCGACCTAGCGACCATTCTATTTATAAAGGGGTCACGTGAGCAAGCCATTAATGAGGTCGCTAGGTCGCACGTTTCATGTTTTAAGGAAGGCGCGACCTCGCGACCTGGGGGTCGCGGGGTCGCGATCTTGAAAATCCAAGAAATCTACGACATAGTGACTTAGAGACCGGAGAGGTCACGGGGTCGCTAGGTCATATATTTGAGGAAAAGAACCATCTTGCGGCTCAGTGACTCGGCGACTCTTAACTTTTTTAACTTCTAAAGGTTTTAACTTAGCTTCTTCTTTTTTATGCTTAGGGGGCTCCAAAATTTTAGAGGGTGGATATTGGAGGGTGTTGTAGAGGCTACAACATCACTCTATGGACTGACCTCCATCTATCAAAATGCAGTCAGCTACAATTTTGACAGTTATATATGTAATTTTTCTCGGTTATAAGTGCATTCAGTAGTCAATTATACAATTTAACCTTCCTAAGACAGAGGGATCTGATAAAAGTAGGTTGTAATTAATTTCCTTAAAGCCCAAAGCATAACAAGACCCATCCTCATATATCAAGATCACATAATAAAATTAGTGATATGTTCTCTTGGAATTGAAGAACACCAAGAACCACTAATTAAAATTATGAAAAATTGTTCAATAATAGGTTCTTCTTAACCCAAAAAAGAAAAAAACTTTGAAACACACTAGAACAAAACCAACAACTATCGTTTTATTCCGAACAAAAACAACTCTCCTCATCCTCCAACATTTTTCTATGAATCTAGTAATCACTACGTAGAATTTAACAGGAGAAAAAAACAAGTATTATTATTCACTGAACTAGGCACTACCAACCACGTCAAACCATTAAAAACAACCCTATATAGGAATAACTATCACAATGGGTAGTTTGTTGCTCAAAAAATGTGATAATAAGGCCAAGAGCCTTCGAGTAACATTTTTGGTTCAAAGTGGATTGGCTGATAGATCCACATAAACCCAATTTTTTTTTTTTGTAAATTTCATAGGACCTGTTATTTTGTATTTTGTAAAGAGCAAGTTGCTATAAAAAATATGCAATGTTTAGTAGCCTCAACCTGCCCGAAGGAAACCAGGTCTGTCAACCAGCTCAGAGAGTTATAAGCCAACCAAAACTGGTATTGTTTCTTCCTTCTAATAACTGCAAGTAATCCATTACTATGTCCATAGAAACTACACATAAAACATAGAGTAAGCCTAATAGCATCAAAACACATACAAAATATATCTTGAAAAAGAGAGTTAACCATCTGATGAATCAACAGGTGCAAGGTATTTTGTAGTTGACCCTAGCATCTCAGCTTGCTACTATTAGCCACCTATAAATTTTGTCATACTCAGTGGTGGCTAAGCTTGTCCTTTAAACCTTCAAGAGCTAGTTCCCTTTGAAAACTTATCATCTTTTGAAGTTTTATGATGATTATTACCCTTTGAGTTAATCTTCACTACTATTTCACTATTAGCCCTAAAGTACCTACTGTTTACTGAGAGAAAGACAACTTAAAAACTCCATTTGCCATCATTTCAATTCTCCATTTTCACCTTTCTTCCCTTTCACAAATTCATCCATAAATACCTTCATTTGTCTTCTAAACCATTCCAAAATCCTTTTTAAACCTTATGTTCCCCTTTCATTTCGTTTAAAAACTCTTATCTCACCTATCGAGACCCTCTTTTGGCCTTAAAATCTTTGTTTTAGGCCTAAAAATAGCCCTTTGCACTTCTAAAATCATTAAGCCCCTGAGGGCCAATTTAGATTTTCCCTTTGATATCCCATATCCATTGATGAGCTTGTCATAAACCTCTTCTTGACCCCATTGCCCAATGAATCTGATACTTCTTATTTCTCTCTATACTACCTAGACCTTTCATGTTCTTCTGTACCAATTCAACCAAACAAACAAACCAAACAAACACTTGCACTTAATAACTAGTCTAAAATCAATACTTAAAAGCAAACAAGACATATCTTTGCAAACAATTTGAGAGATCCCTCTCTGAGAATAGGAGGACTAGATCCTGGAACTCTAAAGATTGGTTCTGATGTTGCCTTGTCTTTTGGTTAGCCAATCTATCAAAACATAGGACCCCAACAGTTGTAGGTTTTGCAGTTGTTGCTCCATCCATGCTAATCTCGCATTTGCTTGGATCTACAACTTTGTAATTTCCCTCATGTCTTGTTTCATCTGCTGGAGCTCAAACAGCGAGGAAGAATTTAGTTGTCTTTCCTGTGTAATCAACAGTGCTTTTGCAAGCACACATTTGATCTTCCAGTAAGTTTTAACAGATTTTTGAAAGAGAGAGACTCTCCCTCATGCACTGCCTAGGTCTGAGAGGAAGTATATTCCTTCCTGGATATCACCATCTTCATCATCAGTATCTCTTTCCCATCCCTGTATTGTTTTCCGAATTTCTATCGGAATTCTAGTTTCATAGCTGTTTGCTAAGCTTTCAAAGGTCTGTTGATTGGTTTTCCTTCCTCTTTTGCTTATTTCTGCAACTTGGTTTGAGTGAATTTTCCTTCCCTTTCCTTTTGTCATTGTAACCTGAATGTCCCTGTTCCTGCTTTGAATTGAAAAAATTTGTATATGGGACAGTAGCGAATACGTAAAACTTAGAATCCTCATACCAGACCAACCCTTCTTGATTCCTTCGTAAAATATGAGACAGAGCAGTTACGCCATTCATAGATGAACAGATGTCGAGATGAGACTGAGCGAACTGGCTCAAACTATTAATGGTGCTTTGGAATACTACTGAGTTGAAATTCTTACAATAATTATAATAATAAGGGCTAAACTCATTGACAGATAGACTCTTGGTAAGTTTTAACAGAACCAAATTGCTCAGACCTTGACTATTATCTTGGAAAAAGACAGAAACAAAAATCTTGTAGTTGAGGAAATGACCATGTAAATGACTGTTCCCAACGGACTTCTCAACAACTATATGACCAACCCAGAACTGATTTGGTTCAGCAATATTGCGAATACATAATTTGAAGGTGCAACAGTGAAAATAATAGCACACTGTGTTAGAACCCTTAAATTGAACGAGGTCCCAACAAACACTACAAGGCATATATAAAATCGCATTTTGAATATAAGCAGAATGCGTCTTCAGATATAAACCAGAATTATCCCCAAGGTTGCATGCTGTGGGAATAATGCAGAAATGAAACCCCATACAGAAAACCAGATGGAAATTAGGACTACGAAAACAGGGCTGGAAATTAAAGTGAATTCCTTCTATCATCACATGCAGGCCTATAAAACCAAGTAGAGAACCTAAAAAATCAGCTTGATCGACACCACCTGACATAATAGCAGAAGACATCTTCTTGAATCGTGGAGGCAGAACTAAATTTGAAGCCATAATAAGAGAAACCAGAACATACCCTATCGAGAAACGCAACCCGTCCTTCCTCGTCAGCGTCCTTGGCGCTTTGCAAAGCCTTTCTCCAGTTCGAAGAGGGATAGACTCACAACCAAAACAGGAAAAGGATATAATCCTCCTACCTTGCTGCCGAGACAGAGCCAATTTGTCGAGACAATTACTGTAATAATGAAAGTTCATTGGGATGGTGGGTATGCAGCATGTGAGCTGAGCCACACCTCTTACCATTAACTTGCCTTAATTATCCTCTAACATGCCTTACAGATGGCAATGTCATGCTCTCATTCCGCCACCCCGATCGGAGTTCACATAAACCCAAATTTTGATAATTATACCATTAACAAATTAATTATGAGCTTATAAAATAAAGAAAAGGAGCTGGGGAATTTTTGACAACATGATTGCTGTTATTAGCATTGTTTAAAAATTAACCTGAGCATTCTGAGCATTTAAATCACATTGTCCCTACATTCCGTAAATTATAAATCTCTAATTCCTTAAGGAGCTAGATATGCATTATTTATGATCACGATGCACACATCTGTGATTTGTTAGGGTTCTAATTTTGGATGAGCCGATCGGTTATTTCGTTGGAATCCAATGTTTGCATTTTTTATGATCCATATGCTCATAACGTTTTAATTAAGTCATAGCTCCATCCTTATTCAATTATATGTCATTGCATTTCACATTAACCAATTAACCAATTATATGTCGTTGCATTTCACATAGCCCCATAGCCCCATAGACTGTTAATAAAAAGCCATTCACAATTATCTCCACATCATAAATATTTTAGGACAATATATATATATATATATATATATATATATATATATATATATAGAATGGCAAATTCGTTGAAACAAGAAGGTAGTGAAAGTTCCCAAGGCTCCAGTAGTTTATGTGAATGGTTGAAATTCAAACTGAGCACAAACCCTAAATTATATTCATGTATAATAGCCAAGCTTGAAGCTCAAGCAAATAAGCAATAATTATTATATATTAAAAAAATTATCATATCGAGATATTATACAATAAAGAATGCGCAAAAAATATGGGGTTTATCCACTCTTTAAGCCTACAAAAGAATATGAAACAGACAGAAGAATATAACGCTCAGCAGCCATAGCTCGAAATGGCTCAAACAATAACCAGCAGCAGCCGTAGCTCGAAATGACCTGAATGTATCCCATAACCATACATCTGTAACACCTTGAAGAATATTGAGTGAATATTTCACTTCCGTAAAACAATGAGGATGAAGATGTTAACACATGGAGGTAGGCTTAAAGAAGGAAGGCAGCTCCTCCAACCAGAGCGGACCCAAGTATTGCCATCTTTGCTAAGCTAGCTGTAGAGACAGCCCCGCTGCCCCTAGCTCGGTGGCGAAGCGGTGGGTGGGCCTTGAGCCGAAGGGCCAGAAGCTACATACGAGAAGTGGGAGAGGAGGCTGAGCTTGGTGGGGTGGCTACTATTGAAGGAGGAGAGACGGGAGAAGAAACAGTTGGGGAAGTCGCAGGAGCAGAGACGGGAGAAGAAACAGTTGGAGAAGTCGCAGGAGGAGGCGAAGCCGGTGATGGCGCTGCTGGGGATTGAACCGGCGACGCCTTGGGAGCTGCTGCAATAGGGGACGGTGCTGGTGCCCGTGCGGGAGAAGCTGAGCTTATCAATCCGAACAAGAAAAGGAAGCAGAAAAGCGTATTGAACCCAGCCATATTTTTAAAAGTAGCTGTTCTGAAAGGATACTTGTGCATGGAGTCGATCTATTCGCTTCCTCAGAAATGAAGTGATACTAGCAAATTTGTGAGTCGCTTCCTCAGAAATGAAGTGAAGAGGTATGTCGAAGAAGATAACTGAGAGAGAGAGTGGTTGTGAAATAGAGGGCAGAGCATGATATATATATATATATATATATATATATATATATATATATATATATAAAAGTATTGCCGCGGGCTTCAGGGAATGAAGGATTTGTTTTTCTTAGTCAAACACGCTACTCCATTTCATGGGACGAAGGCCACTTCCAAACCTCTTCATTTCGGTGAAGCAACATGGTCACTGTTGTCTTTGGTTGCAGTTTTATCCGCGTTGTTGGCACCGACCATTTCAAGTGAGCGTATATCTGTCCATTGGCGCGTAAATTAAGACACGCTTCTCTGTTGAAAGTGACGTCTGACTTTTTCCAAAAGCAACCATCGTGTTACAATAGACGATCGGGTAAACGGGCATGGCGAGAATGTTTCTTGATGCACATGCAGAATGGCATGGTCGCACTGATGAGGTGGGAACATCCTGGTAGCTCTTGAAATTTATCAAGTTTAAAATTCCAAGCTTTCGTTTCAAGTCACCGCCATAAGTATCTAACGTTTAACGTTCCACCAACCTGAACGGTTGTGGAATACATTTAAACACCTCTGGGGCGTGAAATTTTTGTATTACATGGAGAATTTAGGGGAAAGTGTAAAATTTCCAGAAAATTTGTATTTGGAGAGATTTGATCTTTCTAGATATTTGAAAAATCTATATTTAAAACGGATTTAGGCTGGTATATATATATATATATATATATATATATATGAATGAAAATTCGGAGATCAAAAACTATGGTGGAGCATAAAATAATTAATCTTTTTACAAAAATACATGTAAACCACACATACATGTTATGGAAATCCAAACTTTTAGAGATATTATTTCATATAAACAATGAAACAACCTAAAGAAAAATCCATGCTTGTATCTCTAGTCATGATTAGTCATAAAAAAGGAATTGATCCAATAAAAGACATGGTTTAAACTACATCAAAACCAAAACTGTTAATCCCCTATAAACATATATTTTTGGGGTTGAAATAACCCCCAGAAATAATGTCACATTCTAATAGGAAATACTAATGTTTATCTCAAATAAATGTTAACCATCTCCAATAATTCAAATGCATTATGGATCAATATATCTTTAGTGTTGTAATGGAAATACAACATTGTAGCATCAACCTATCTTTGTTTTATATAATTTAATGAATAATTTCTTATCACTATTATACAAACAATCTATATAATTTTTTTATAGAATCTTTTGTCCACACAAAATTTTCAATATTTCTCAAATTGCTAGGGGCCTTTTCTCTCCCTGCTTTGTTAGATTATCCACTCATCTAAATCACTAATATAAATAGGCATACATTTTTCAAAAGGCTAGTAGTGAAGATCATAATGCTTTCATCTCACTCTTTCAGGAGTACAAATCATTTTTTTTTTTAATAGGATATGGTTTGGAATTTTTTACCACAATGTTACTAGAATTAAGTGTTAAGAGGGTCGAGGTTAGTTGTTTTCTTTGAGTGATAGTCCTTTACATGATTACCTAGTTCCTAGCATGCAAATAATCATTTGGTACACTAGATATATTATACACTGGAAAAACAACATATTAACTTCCATTCCTTTTATAGATTAAAAATTCTTTTGGTATTTCTATTTGAAAAAAACCTCACAAACATGTATAATATCTCAAAATTTTTGCATTAAAAACCAATCCTTCCCAAAATTCTCCATAATTTCCTTAACACAATACTTTTGTCGGTATAGAGAATATACTGAATTGTGACATTGGAAATGGGAAATCCTATGAAAAGCCACAAGTGGTCATCAACATTGTGTTAGATGATCCAAATATCATAGTTTAAAGTTAGCATAAAATATTTAATTAATATTAAACACACCTAGAAATAGAATATTGTTACAAAAGATATGACTCTAGAATAGTGTCATTTCTTAGGCTCTAAAATAGGAATAAAGTTAGTAGATTGGTTAAAAGGTTATTTATTGTAAATGGACACTTGTTGTGTTATCAAGTGGTCCATAAATAAATTAAGTTTAACATGTAGCTTATAAATAGGTTATTTTTCCTAATTGCAAGAGTGTTGGAATTTACATGTGTAAACTTTTGCAATTCCTATGTAATTTTTTTTCCCATTATCAATAAAATTACTTCTCTGAGGACACTTCTGTATTATTGTGGTATGAGAGCTTCACTAATGCAGCTGATGGGAGAAGGAGATTCCAGCTCTACAAGCTTATGGAAAACTCCATTATATTTTTCATCAATTGAATTGGTATGCAAATTTGTCCAATTTGTTTTTTAGGGAAAATAAATTTAATTATTATTTGGATTCTAGATTATTTGATTCATTTTTTTTAAAATATGAAATTCTAATCTCATCCTATGCTGCCCCCAAACACTGTGTAATTCCACTGTAATTTCCATACCTTGGAGACTGTTGTGAGGTGCTGAAGCATTAGCCTTGGAACTTTGGCCAAGCAATCCAACACAATTTCATTGGGTAGTCCAGGCAAAGTGATGTTTGATGACTCCCCATCACTGTCCTCGAATCATTTTTTTGAGCTCTTCTTCTCTGCCTCCCGCTACCGCATAGCTCTCTGTGAAATGGGTATATGACCAGTAAAGCGTTTAGTGTTGAGGGTAGATCAAACTTAATCCATTGCCCTGCTACTAGAGTTAAACCTTAAATATAAAGACCCTTTTCTGATAAAATGTGCCTAGCACTACACTTGCTCCCTATTTACTGCGCGGTTAGGGCAAACCATAAATTCTGGAGCGGCCACAATTAAATCTCCAGAGACATTTATCCCCATAATTACTGTGTTTTTAATCAACAGACAACCGAAGCAACGTGGGATTTGGATTGTGAAAAGTTTTTTATCACTGAAACAGAATATTCCATGATTTTCTTATTTATATGCTTTCTGAAAAGAATAACTAAGGCACCTAGTCCAACATTCCATTGCAAGTTCTCATTCTTTCGGTGGCCTAATTCGACGGAGTAACATCCATTGAGCAACTGTACGGGGGACACAGAGACATATCATTTTAGTCAACGAAATAATTCTCCATTGCAGAGCTGATTTTTCTACCATCTCGATTGATTTTTTAGAGTTTAACAGAAAGTCACATTATCTCTCATTAGCTTCTTGCAAACTGAATAATTTATTTTACTCGAAAAATCTCTGATTTGAAGGGTCATATTTTCGGTTGGATCAAGGTCTGCGATCATCTGCAATCGATATGAGCTTCCTCTTCAAAAAGAAAAAAGAGACTCCTATAGAGCTTCTGCGGGAGAATAAACGCATTCTAGATAGATCTATTCATGAAATAGATAGGTAGAGGAGGCGAGAACGCGGGTCAAGAGGCAGCGCTTAGAAAGCGAAGAAAAGTGCCAAGGATCATTTTGTAAATGATTGGGACAACAACTTCGGTCATTTTTGGGAGAAAAGTGCTAATTTTAAAATGTTTGTAATGTAAGTGGTATAAAAAAGAGACAACTGTAGAGCTTCCGCAGGAGAGTAAACGCATTCTAGATAGATCTATTCGTGAAATAGATAGGTAGAGGAGGCAAGAATGCAGGTCAAGAGCCAGTGCTCAGAAAGCAAAGAAAAGTGCCAAGGATCATTTTGTAAATGATTGGGACAACAACTTTGGTCATTTTTGGGAGAAAAGTGCTATTTTTAAAATGTTTGTAATGTAAGTGGGATAAAAAAATTTTGGGGTGATTATCTTATAAAATTTGTAAATCTATGGAGCAATAAGGAGATGTCAATTGTAATATTTCTAGAGAAAGAAGGTGTGAGGGGTTATTTGTAAACATTTGGAGGAGAAATTTTTGTAATTTTTGGAGTAATAAGTATATATTATTTGTAATTTTTATTTTGGAAAAATAAGGGCCATTATTTCTAACTTAAAGTACTTTTTTACTTTCAGGGGGGTAGATTTTTTTAAAGGAAATTTGTAAGGGAATTGTCAAGTGGTCAAATATTGAAAGCATTTCGTTCTAAAACATGCAACGAGAAATTGAATAGAGCCAAGTGCAAGGCTTAGTCATTTTTCTCCTTTTTCAACGACCATATGAGGGTCAAGGCCAAGCCCTGATAGATCATTTTCTCTTTGCGTGGCGTGTGTCATTTTTTGCATGGCATGTTTCGTGTGACGAGTTTCTCATTTTTTCTTGTGCTTGATTCTTTTGGTGCACTGCAAAAACACTATAATGTCGAAGTTAATTAATCTGTTCTCTGATTCTGATAAGCTAGAAGGGGTGAAATATTATAAGACATGGAAACGTCTAATTGAAAGTACTCTCATATATAATGAATTGTGGCATGAAATATGTGATGGCGACATTAAGCCTAATAAACCAAGACATGCAGCTTTACTTGCAAAATGGGAAGTCAAAAATTCCAAGGTATTAGTTCTTATAAAGTCTTCAGTTAACAATGAAATGTACATTCATACTGAAAACGCATGAGATGCGTGGAATGCTTTGCATACATTCAAAGATATATGTGATACACAACTCGAATCAAAGAAGGTTGATCTTCAATTAAAATTTCTTCAACAAAAATTAACTGAAGGTAGTGATGTTCTTGAATATATTTCTCGGCTTAAAAACATCAAGCATGAAATAATAAACGTTGGTTTTCAAGTTTTTGATGAAAGTTTCCTAAATACAATTTTAACTACTAGTTTACCATCTTCTTACACACATTTTTTGGAAACTTTTCAAGTCACTAGAAAATTATAGAAGATCAAGTTTGATGAGTTGAGTGATATGTTAGCCCAACATGACAAAATTTTTGGGAAGAAGAAACAGATTGGGGAAGATGTCTTCTTCATAGAGGCTAGCACAAGTAAAACCTCAACTGACAGTTTGAGAAGCAGAGAACGGAGACATTTCAATCAAATTCATGTAGCACACAATATACAAGGTCATGGTCACAACCAAAGTAGAGGAAAAAATTTCAACATAGGTTACAGTTCAGGCAGGAGAAATTTTCAGGTAGGAGCAATTTTCAAGGAAGAGGAAACAATCAAAGGCAGAGGATATAATCAAGGAAGAGGACAAAGTCTAGGCACAAGACAAACTCAGAACAGAGGTGAAAGCAGAGGCAAAGGACAGTATCAAGGAAGAGGTAGAGATTTAAGTCAAATTGTTTGCAGAAGATGTAACAAAGTTGGACATTACGATGAGGATTATAGAACCTCCATTGATAAAATTCCTAAGTTTCATCCAAACTCTGCATAGTTTTCCAATGATGAAGATAATCATGATGGTTTCGAATATGTCTTCACCAACATATAGTCAACAGATTTACAGGTTTTAACCTTTCTTAGAAGTGATTATGAAGATGAATGGATTATGGATACGGGAGCAACTCAACACATAACTTTTCGACACACTTCTTTTGGAACTTCCAACAATGCCATATCAATTCAATCTATCTCGCTGATAAAACAAAAGATACTCCTTATGGAAAAGGTGAAGTTAAACTTTTTTTACCTGGCATTAGAGAAAGAATGATTCCAAATGTATGGTATGTCCCAACATTTAAGAAAAAATTTCTATCTTTAGTAACGATTCAACAAGCAGGATATCTGGTGATTATGGAAGATGGCTTAGTTAAAATTAACTCATTCAAACAGAACAAGAAAACAGAAATGGCAAGCTATGAAGACGGAAATCTGTTAAGGATGAAAGGGAGAGTTATTCGAAGAAATTATGAGTTTGTAGGTGCAGCAAGTAAAAACATTTCATTGATAAGATTGTGGCATGTAAGATATGACCATCTCAACTTTGAAATTATGTCTCAGTTAAAAAATAAGGGAATGGTTAAGGGACTTCCAACCTTCAAAAGGGAAAATGAAAAATGTGAAACTTGCATTTATGGAAAACAACATCGAGAGACTTTTGCCACAAGTTCATGGCGAGAAAATAGGCATTTGCATTTGGTTCACAATGATATTTGTGAACCCTTACAAACTTCACTAGGAGGATGTAGATATTTCTTACTCCTTATTAATGATTTTAGCAGGATGACTTGGGTATATTTTTTGAAGTAAAATTCAAAAGAATTTGAAAAGTTTAAAACTTTTTCCCAACTTACTAAAAATGAAGTTAAGGAGAAGATTGGAACTCTTAGAACTAAAAATGGAGGAGAATTCACTTCAAATGAATTCAAAATGTATTGCATAGATAATGGCATAAAATGACATCTTATCAATGCCTACACTCCACAGCAAAATGGAGCGAATGAACTACACCTTGTTAGAAATGGTGAGATCTATGTTAACTTTCAAAAATTTAAGTCCTATATATTTGGCCAAGGAAATTCATACTGTTGTCTACTTAAGGAACAGATCATCCACTGCTTCTTTAGATGGAATCACACCTTACGAAGAATGCTTGGCTTCAAACCTCGAGTTAAACATCTCAGAGTTTTCAGATCAGTATGTTAGCCTTATTTTCGAAGGAAAAACGAACTAAGCTTGACTCACGAAGCTTGAAGTGCACAATGATTGGGTATTATGATGAGAAGAACGGGTACTGAATTTTGTCTAATGGGAAATTTATTGTGAGAAGGGATGTGATTTTTGATGAAAATGAGAGTAAGAGTGCTAAAAAAATTGAAAGTATTCTTCAAAAGTTAGAAACAAAAGGTGATAAAAGAAAAAGAAATATACAAATTAAACTAAATTCACAAAAATGGTATGAACTTGAGTTTCCTTCATCTGAAAATGATTCATCCAGTCCATCTTCTTCACCAGCGCCATGTGGGTCTTCTGGAAATTCATCCAAATCTCCTAGCAGCAACAGTTCTTCTGACAGTGACTCTCCGCCCCCAGAATTCGTGGTTGATCAATGAACATCTGTTTACATCAACCCTTTTTACAATGATGTTGATTTTTCACAATCTTAAACCAAGGAACATCAATTGCCAAAATGGGCATTTCAACTTTTGAAATATGTAAGGCCTAATGAACAGAATAAAGCAGGAACAAGAGAATCACAAATAAGCAAAGGAAATTTTTCCTTGATAGCAAATTATTTTACTGAACCTTCTACTTATCGAGAGGCAGTAAAATATATAAAATGGAAACAGGCTATGGTTGATGAATATCAGGCAGTTCTCGACAACAACACTTGGAAACTTGTTGATTGTCCTCAAAATGCTAAACCCATCGGATGCAAATGGGTTTACCAAATTAAGTACAAGAAAAATGGTGATATTGACAAGTACAAATCAAGTCTTGTTGCTAAGGGTTTTGTGCAACAGGAAGGGATTGATTATGAGGATATTTTTTCTCCTATAGCTAAATGGATCACCATCCGACTCACACTTGCCTTAGCAATTCTACAAGGATGGAAATTTCATCAGATGGATGTAAAAAGTGATTTCCTCAATGGAGATTTACAGGAAGAAGTGTATATGACACAACCACCCAGTTTTGAAATTGAAGGACATGAACATAAAGTCTGCAAACTAATAAAGACTTTATATGGGTTAAAACAAGCTCCCCGAGCTTGGTATGCAAAATAGACAAATACCTTCAGAAAGTTGGCTTTCAATAAACGGAATCTGATGATACCTTATAATTACGCCAACAAGGAAAAAATCTGGTGATTCTGGTTATGTATGTAGACGATTTTATTATCACTTGCAATAGTGATGATCGCATTGCACAAGTGAAAAAGGAATTACATGCAGGTTTTATGATGACAGATTTTGGACTACTTCACTACTATCTTGGAGTTGAATTATTCCAGCATCCCCATCATATCTTCATTTCTAAAAGTAACTTTGCAGCAGAATTTCTTCAGCAATTTGGAATGTAGGATTGCAAGCCTATTCTTACCTCCATGGGAAAAAACTTGAAACTTTAAAAATTTGAAGGGGGGGATGGTGGATAGCACTAATTATCAACAGTTGATTGGCAACCTGGTTTATTTGAAAACTACTCAACCAGATCTTTCTTATGCCATCAGTATTTTTTCCCTCTTTATGCAGGAACCACAAGAAAACCACTGGAATGCATCCAAAAGAGTTCTTCGTTATATCCAAGGAACAAAAGATTTTGGTATTCTTTACAAAAAGACTAAAAACTTTGTATTTGGATGATTTTCAGATGCCGACTTTGCTCACAGTATTGATGATAGAGCATCAACCTCAGGTTATTTAATGAACATGGGGTCACCTGCAGTGTCTTGGAGTTGCAAGAAGCAAGCTACAGTGACCACTTCTTAAGTAGAAGCAGAGTACATATCGGCATGGGAAGTAACATGTGAGATTGTTTGGTTGCGTAGAGTTTCACAGGACTTGGGAATTCCTCCAGCATAAGCTACATCATTATTCATCAACAACCAGTTAGCAATAAATCTTGCCAACAACCCAGTTTTAGATTCAAATATAGAGCATGTGGACACTAAGTATCATCATATCAGATTACTCATTGCAAAGGATGTCATCAAGCAAATTTATTGTCCTTCAGAAGATCAGAACTCTGATATCTTCACCAAACCTCTTGGCACAATAAAATGTACTAAGTTCAGGGATGAAATTGGTATATGTTGTAGTGTATCTTTGGATCATAGGGGGGAATGTTAGATGATCCAAATATCATAGTTTAAAGTTAGGATAAAATATTTATTAAATTATAATACTTAATTAATACTAGAGACACTTGGAAATGGAATATTGTTACAAATATGACTCTAGATTAGCGTCATATCTTAGGCTATAAAATAGGAATAAAGTTAGTAGATTGGTTAGAAGGTTATTTACTGTAAATGGACACTTGTTGTTTTATCAAGTGGTCCACAATTAAATTAATTTAGGACATGTATCTTATAAGTAGGTTATTTTTCCTAATTGGAAGAGTGTTGGAGTTTACACATGTAAACTCTTGCAATTCCTATGTAATTTCTTTTCCCATTATCAATAAAATTACGTGTCTGAGGACACTTCTGTATTACATTGAAAGATTTTGTGATGGCTCTATATTGACTAATGGAAATAGAAGTATTTCCAACTAAATATACAATATATGAATACTGCATCATGGATGTTATATTCCAATTAAGGAAATAATGATGCCTAGCTATTAGTCAACACCAAAATAGCACTATGAGTAAAAGTGAGATGTAGCTACAATAACTATATGTAATATCTTGATATAAGAGGTTGTTTATGCCCATCACAATAAAACCTTAATATTAAACTAAATTAATGAGTTATCCACCACAGTGATATAGGGAAACTTTCCTATACACATTTTTATTATAGTAAAGAATCTATGTAAAGGATAGTTTTTTCACTAATGGTCCATATAGAGACTTAGAATATAGGCATTATAGTTGAAAATATTGATTAATAAGAATACCCTTTTACTGAGAATACATGTATAATTATTATTCATTGGAGAGAGATTTTGAGACCCTTCAAACCAATATTCAATGGGATCAGATGCACTAAATACTACTTTCATGATGAGGGTTACTCAAGTTCCATGAGAAACCCTTTTATTTTTAGATGTCATAGTTCCTTTCTCTAATTTTATTGAGAACATGGATACAGATGCCAAGGTGCTTATATCACAAGTTTTCTACTTTCATCTCACTTTACAGGATGGAAAATTTATCGAAAACATACCAATATATGTATTTGTTAGTGACATTATTCCAACAAGTCCATGTTATAGACTATTACAGGATTTAATCAGGAGACACTATGTGGATGTTATGAGGGTGAATTATCAAACCATCTAGTTACAAGATAAATTTAGTGATTACAAACTCTTACTCTTAACTACTAGGGTGGTACGAACCTCATCATGTATCAAGAAATTAGATGGTAACCAAAAAGAGAGATCTTGAGTGAACCTACTTTGGATGGGCCCATATGTATCTAACTATAACAAGGTGATAGTTGACCATATGGAAGTGAAAAAAAAGTGTCGATTTTATGTCCAATACCCTTATATGTTCCATTCTATTTTATATACTTCATATCATTGGAGGTAGAAAATTACCATTTGCAGGGAAAACTGTTGTACCACCTTGGCTAACTATGTATACCTACCAATCAAAGAGTGCATGCAATATGAGAAGCTCACACTTCTCTTATATCTAGTCATTTTGGTGTAGGAATGACTATGTCTCACTTCCATATGTTTTTCTATTTGCCTCATATGAAAGAGATTATAGCAAAATATGTCAATGTACGTGTGATGTATTATGATTGTATGCCCAGGAATAGAAAATTAAGGTTATACACACCACTCCATGTTCCTTCTTGTCCTTGGGAAAGTGTCCCTGTGGACTTTGTAGGAGGGTTTCCTTTGTCAAGAAAGGATCATGGTTATTTGTATGGAGTGATGGATATGTTTAGTAAGATGTGTATCTTAATGCCATTTAAGAAGCATATTACTACTAAACACACTGTTCAACTCTTCTTTCAGTATGTATGGGTTTATTTTTGGCTGCCCCCATTTATTTTATCTGATTGGGACTCGATTCCTTGGAGAGTTTTGGAAAATTTTGTGGAAGATGATGGATACCAAACTAAACAGGAGCATGGAATTCCATCCATAGACCAATAGAGAAACAAATGTTTTCAAGCAAATGATGGTTCAATTGCTTTGAGGCTACTGCAGCAAACATCCCAAGCTGCATCATGAGTAGATCCATTATGTGCAACATGCATAAAATAGGGCCATGCACTCATCTACTCAAAGCTCATAGTTTGAGACATAATTTGGGTACATATCAAAAGATCCCTTAAACTTTGTCTTTGGGGAGGATGATGATTCCAGTGACCAAAGTGATGAATATAAACCACAGAAGTTCATTCAGCGAATTCAAATAGTTGATCAAGCACTGTAGGAACACTTGGAGAAGAGTCATGCTTGATATGAAACTTAGATTGAAAAACACTGAGTTGATCATCAATTCAAGGTTGGAGACAAGGTATGGTTCCATATTAGAAAGGACAGGATAAATGGATTAGGTAAGAAATTTAGACCAATCAGATTGATATGGTCCTTTCACCATCCTGGAGAAGATTGGGAACAATGCTTCGCCTTTATATTCCAACATATCTACAGATTTATTCCATGTTGAATACTGAAAAAATGAAAATATATGAGGCACCTATCATCATGGATGCATAAGAGGGTGGAGTGGTACCTTAAGTGGATGATTTTGCACCAATGTACTTGGAAAAACTACCTTAAAAGATCATCCTTCACACGAGGACCACGACTTCATGAAAGGGAGAGGCGGAGTACTTTTGTGTGGGTTTCAAAGGGATGCATCCAAGTAAATCCTAGTGGATTGAAAACGAGAAAGTGAGGGATAAATTCCCTCACCTGACAGTTGATTGAGAAGGCTTTTGGAGGCTCAAAAGCTTCTTAGTGAGGAGGAAAGATCTAGGAGGATCCCAAAAGGCCAAAAGTTTGAAGTCTTCAAATATCAATGCAACCTTTCCCAAATCATAGAGCTCTTCATTTTGAATCCAATGGTGCAAACATAACCTCAATCTAACATCTTATGTGAAAGTTATGAAAATATGTAGTTTTCTTCCAATAGTAAAAAAAAATTGCAGGTGTACCTTAAGTTTCAATGTGGCACTCCAATGGGATATCATGTGGTAGTATGGACAACACCTATCATCTTTAGTAAAAATTATTCTAGTCCAATCCAACGTCGACACATGGTAGTCCATATAGTGACTAGGAAAGTAATATGGCAGGTGATTAGGCACATGCATACCAATGACATGCTGCCATGTGGGACAATCACATAGTGTCACGTGGAACCATGGTTGAAGCCCATGAGGATCGATCAAGCCCATGTGGAGTAGTTATTTTGTGATAATCTGATAGGTTTTTAGTCTACTTTGTTGGATTGTTAAGCTTTTTGGTGGTAGATAATTGAATACCAACTACCAATTCGATCTCCAAAGAAGAATTTTTTCTTTTATATAACAATAGTGAAAGGTCGACGGTTTTGGGGTTTGAACCCCCAACTGATTAGCTGGCCATGAACTAAATATAGGCACGTTACCATTGGGCCAACAACTCACAATTGATGTGTTCGCCCAATAAAATTTATTTAAACCAATTTGTTTGTGCATATGGGAGGAGGACCATCGGGTAGTATTGGAACCTGAGCTTTGGAATCATGCACTGGAGGGAACCAAGAGAAGAACAGTGTGACACATACTTTGAGGCAAGGAATATTTTAGGAGCATATTCCTTAGAATATTCTAGGAATATTTCTATGGGGGATTTTGTGTGGAATATTTTAGATTCTTTGAGGGATCATAACTCTAGGTGTCATAATATAGTCAAATTTATGCTCAAAGTTCTCATAATTTCAAGAGGATTTCACTGGTCACACTCAGGATTGGATGTATAATTATGTTTTTTTCCATGTAATTCTTTTTTTTTTTTAGATGAATGAATAGGCCTCCCCACTGTTGAAGCACAACTCAGAGATGTAGTCCATATTGGATGAACATCATTATCAAATTTTAGTGTGATTTGTATTTATGGTATCCTTTATATTTCCTCTTTTTAATGTGTTTGAAAATATTATTTTTCATGCTCCTATCCATGCAATTCAGTAACATCATTAAGGAAAATATCCCAGATTAGGCCTAAATTCCATGGCTACCACAACCATAAACTAGAGCCACCAAGGCTCACACTCGAAGATGCATCCTCTATGGAATGGTTAAGTAGTTAACAATGCCTTAGTTAGTTATAAGAACCTAACCTGAGCCTCACCAAATTTTCATCAAGTTACAAAACCCAAGCACAAGGATCAACAATTGGTTGTTAAAATTTGAGTTCACTAGAACTATATTCATTTCTAGAGTCAAGGCATAGGACTCACTAACTAGAATCCCTAATTAGTTCCAAAACCCAAAAGCTTTTGGAACTAGAATTGAGGTATATGAAGGCTTTTGGAGGCCCAAAATATTCTTTGTGAAGAGGAAAGATATAGGAGGATCCAAAAAGGCCAAAATTTTGAATTCTTCAAATATTAATGCAACCTATCCCAAATCATTAATCTCTTTATTTTGAATCCAATGGTGAAAATGGAAACTCAATCTAACACTGTATGTGAAAGTTATGAAAATCTCTAGTTTTTTTCCAATAGTAAAAAAAGATTGCAGGTCTACCTTAAGGTGCCATGTGGCACTCCCATGGGCTACCACATGGTAGTATGGATAACACCTATCATCTACAGTACAAAAATTTCTAGTCCAATCCAATGTCGACACGTGGTATTCCATACGGTGACTAGGCGACTAATATGGCAGGGGATTGGGCACAAGCATACCAATGGCATGTTTCCATGTGGGCCAATCACATAGTGCCACATGGAACCATGGTAAAAGACCATGAGGATCGATCAAGCCCACATGGACTAGTTATTCTATGATAATTTTATAGGGGGTTCAATCTATTTTGTCATATTGTTAAGCTTTTTGGTGGTAGACAAATGGATACCAGCGGCCAATTCGATTTCCAACAAAGAATTTTTTTATAAAAATAGTGATAGGTTGACAGTTTTGGGGTTTGAACCCCCAACTGGTCAGCTAGCCATGTACTAAATATAATCACGTTACCATTTGGCCAATGACTCACCATTGATATGTTCTCCTAATGAAATTTATTTAAACCAATTTGTTTGTGCATATGGAAGGAGGACCATCGGGTAGTATTGGAACCTAATCTTTAGAATCGTGCGTTGGAGGGGACCAAGAGAAGAACAGTGTGACACATAGTTTGAGGCAAGGAATATTGTAGGAGAATATTCTAGGAATATTGCTATGGGGGATTTTTTGTGGAATATTTTAGATTCTTTTAGGGCCCAGAACTCTAGGTGACATAATATAGTCAAGTTTATGCTCAAATTTCTCTGAATTTTAAGAGGATTTCACTGGTCACACTCTATATTGGACGTATAATTATGTATTTTTCCATGTACATCTGATTTTTGTTGAGATGAATAAATATGCTTCCCCACTGTTGAAGTACGGCTCAGAGACATAGTCCACATTGGAGGAACTTCGTTATCAAATTTTTGTGTGATTTGTATTTATGGTTTCCTTTATGTTAACTCTTCTTAATATGTTTGAAAATATTTTTTTTCATGCCCCTTTCCATGCAATTCGGTAACATGATTAAAGAAGAGATCCTGGATTAGGCCTCAAGTCCATGGCTACCACAACCATAAAATAGAGCCACCAAGGCTCACACTCCAAGATGCATCCTCTATTGAATAATTAATTAGATAACAATGCCTTAGTCGGTGATAAAAACCTAACCTGAGACTCACCAAATTTTCATCAAGTTACAGAACCCAAGCAAAGGGATCAACAATTGGTTGTTAAAAACCGAGTTCACTAGAACTCTAATCATTTCTAGAATCAAGGCATAGGAATCAATAACTAAAATCCCAAATTAGTTCCAAAACCCAATAATAGGGCTCAACAAATGGTTCATAACCATGAATCATTGTCCCACTTAATGCACTGACTGAGTTCCTGATTAACTGTCATAACATCCATAATGCATGCCTACTACAAGAATGGCTAACCAACCGACTCCCCTTTCTGAATAGCAGAGAGCTAGTTTTATAAACAAATGTTTCCATTATTTAATATAATAATATTGTATTATATTATTATAACCTAACATTTTCATCTAGATTTGTTTTCTCCACTGTGGATTCATGTCCCCCCATACCCTTTTGTCTAGGTCTGCCTACAACCATTATGTGTTTATTAATATTCATAAATTAAACATGCTCATCACATCAAGCTTTCTAGCCTCATAGCATAAAATGTACATATATGTAGGCACACTAGACCCAATACATAGACACACATACACATAGGTGTACCACCCCAGAAGGAACTCTTGGATTACGAACTTAATTAATTATGACATGACTCACCAACCTAATAATCATGGTCCTCAGATCCATTACATAGTCACATCAACCTTATTGATATTCATAACTTGGCCCACTATCCTAACATGTACATACACATAGAGGCATACGATCCCCATGAGTCTCAGGCTCACCAACTAGCACATATTATAGATTGATATTACATTAATCATTTAGGAGTGGAACTAGGGATGATTCGTTCCCCTCCCCCTTATAAGAACATCATCCCCAGTGTTCCATTGTCTTCAACAATAGAAACATACTACCAGGTCATGAGTATTCATTACATTTGTAACTTAATTCTCTTCATTTCCAATGGTATTCATTCAACTTCCTTGATTTGCATGCATGGTCTTATTTTCTTCGTATACACTTACAACATTCAAAAAAAAATATGCATGTTGTAATCATGTATATACAATAAGTATGTATTTATAATAATTTCAATTCATAATTGAAGCACATATATTCATAAAAAAAGAGAAGGAAACCAAATATTTATTTGTATAAGTATTTTTATTATTCCTAGTTCCCTCAACTAGATAAAGAACTAGCCATAGCAACCTCTAACGTACAAAATCATGCCCCCCATTAGCCCTTGTCTAAGTTGTGCACCCATTCTTTGCTGCTAGTAGTCCCTTGGGTCTCATGTCACCATGTACGAGATGAATTATTACCAGAAGTGGATGTTCCCATATTCAATGGCTCCAAGAGTCCATGTTGCTCTTCTAGGGCTTCAAACTATCCCCCAATCCCTCAAGTAAATCACCTTTCCTTCTTTCTTCCCATATTTCTTTCTTTCTTCCTTAATATGGTGGTAAAAACATCACTGCTGCTAGCGTTCAGTGGTGAAGCAGTGGCTGGGCCTTGAGCCGATGGGCTAGAAGCTACAATTTGAGAAGTGGGAGAGGAGGTTAAGGTTGGTGGGGTGGACACTTTTGAATGAGCAGAGATAGAAGAAGAAACAGTTGGGGAAGTCGCAAGAGGAGGCAAAACCAGTGATGGCACTACTGGGGATTGAGTCGGTGATGTCTTGGGAGCTGCAGTAATAGGGGACGGTGCCAGTGCCGGTGCCCATGCAGGAGAAGTTTAGTTGATCAATCCGAACATAAAAAGGAAGCATAAAAACATATTGAATCCAACCATATTTCTAAAAGTAGCTTTTTTGAAAAGATACTAGTGCATGAAAAGTGAATGCAATCAATCTATTCACTTCCTCTGAAATGAAGTGAAGATGAATGTCCAAGAATATAACTAAGAGAGAGAGAGAGTGGTTATGAAATAAAGGGAAGAGCATGATTGATATATATATATATATATATATATATATATATATATATATATATATATATATATATATATATATATATATATATATATATGGCCCCGAGGTCGACTTACAGGAATGAGGTATTTGTTTTTCTTAGTCAAACATGCTACTCCATGTCATGGGATGAATTCCACCTTGAAACCTCTTCATTTCGGTGAAGCAACATGGTCAGTGTAGTCTTTGGTTGCAGTTTTATCCGTGTTTTTCACACTTTGTCACCAACCATTTCATCTGAGCGTACTTTTGTCCATTTTCGTGTAAATTATGACGACTTCATGCACACGTGTTTGTTAAAAGTGAAATTTGACTTTTTCCAAAATCATTGCCAACCAACTCTGTGAGGCGGGATTTACGGAAGAAACCATCGTGTTATAATAGAGGATCGGGTAAACGGCCATAGTGAGAACGTTTCTTGCTCTAGGGAATACTGATGCACATGAAAAATGGCATGGTCACACTAATGAGGTGGGAACATCTTGGTAGCTCTTGAAATTTATCAAGTTTAAAATTCCAAGCTTTCATTTGAAGTCATCGCCATAAGTATCCACACATTGAAAGTTCCACCAACCTGAACAATTGTGGAATACATTTAAACACCTCCAGGATTAATTGCGTGAAATTTTTGTATTGCATGGATAATTTTAATAGAGAAATATTATTGACTAAACCAACCTAATTTTATCATTAATTTATATTATTTGTTTATAGGTGAGAGGGATCAAATTAATTTCGAGGAAATTTGGCACTTGGACAAATTTCATCTATCTAGATACTTGAAAATCCATATTTAAATTGATTTTAGGATGATATATATATATATATATATATATATATATATATATATATATATATGCCTTCAATTTTACCAAAACTACCGTATCAATATTTATAATTGTTATATTATTTTATTTTAATTTTATTTTAAATAATTTGAAATACAGTTCAAATTTTAAATTTAGATCAAGTCATATATTTTACATCAACACAAAAAATACATGTTTTTTGTAGTGTATTCGACGCACAGGCGAACGGAATACACTCTACTTAATAGGGAGGTTGCGTTCCTACAAGCAAGTAACAGGTCAATTGAATTGTTAGATTGTTAGTGGAACAAAATAACATGTAGTAAACTAAGTAAGAAACATACCATGCTACATCAAATAAGAAACAAAAAAATAATAATCATGTACAATAAAAATCTCAATCGAGTCAAACACACTAATAATTCAAATGGAGACATTTGTACCTTTACTAGTTGTTGATGGTAAGATAATAGGATGCTAAATCACTTACTATGAATCGTTAGAGCTATGGAGATCTAATATCCAAGGAAAGGGGGTCTCTTCCCCTTAAGCTTCTTGCAAACGTCTCTCTCTCCTCGACAGATGGTATAATGACAGACACTTGGTGAACTTATTCTCTTGTATTGAGGTGTTGGGTGGCCAACAACTGAATCGTTTGAATCCTCCTTACTACTTGGACAACACAATGCTAGTTTGTTCTCAAGAAATTTGGCCATCATAGCAATGTGTTCTCATGTTTCTCTTCCCATGGCAGTCTATTATAGAAAAATTTCAAATTTTCCCTCCCTCTCTTGGTAGAATATGGATGTTGACACAAGAGTGGGAGGATGATTCCTTTATGTGCTGCATTAAGGACTCAAGGTGGCTCCCAGGCGGTTGTATGTGGCTGGATTGAGTGAGAATATTCTTCTTCAAGTGTGTCAAGTGGTCCCGGATGGTGACTTTCTGCATACTCATGACCACATGGCTCTTTGAGGGATAGTCGTGATGATCTTCGCAGCTATTGAAGAAAAAGCCACAAAGATCGCCTGGGGTCAGTGTTTCCTCTGTGCAGTTTAATAAATTTTCCTGCTTGACCTCAAGAAAAGTTAAATTTTCCATACCCTCTAATGTATTCCTTCCCTGTAAATCCTTATTTGAACCTTTTTCTTGAAATTTTCTAATGTCTTTTTCTTGTACGATTTTCCAGTGTTAGAAGATGCCCCCTAATGTATGAGGTCTAGGAAGAACTATATAGCCAAAATACATTATATTTTCTTTTTCTGTATAATCCGTTTGAGAGAGAGAGAGAGTAACTTGCGCGAAAACTGAGGTTGGAGACCCCTTGCTGTGAGTAAAAGAGGTAACGTGCTCTCTTGATCAGGTGCTCAGTGTAAAACCTCAAAAATTAAAGTGATCGAAATTGAATGGAAACTTAATGATAGAGAAGAGCTCATAGCCAGGAATCCAACACAATTTGTTTCATCAAAAATAGAGTTCGGATGAGGAAGATAAAGGTTGTTGTTCGTTTTCCTAAACAACTAAAAAAATTCTAGAACAGGAAAGAATGGTGAAAAGGTAGACCAGTCAGAAGAAAAAGGATATTCTAGGAATATTATGTCATTTTTTCCCAATTACATTGTGACAAGTGTCATTGCAGGATTCGCCAGATATTTTGGAAGGTGAAATTTTTTATGTTCTATCCTAAGGTCGAATTTGATTTTTCTTTTAATGTTGGAATAGTCCAACCAGAGGTGGACACGTGGTGCACCCAGGGGCCACCTCATTTCCCCTATGGTGTACCAATGATAAGGCTTGATTTTTATATGGTCGAATTTTTATTATATTCAAAAGTTACGCTCAAAGTCTGAAGAACTATGGTGAAATCCTGAATTCATATATCAAAGTCTGCATTTTAATGTTATATATTATGAATTTCAATGTAATCTCAAAGGTCGGTTATATTATAATATTTTTAGCAAGGAAAAAGTTTAATATACAGTTTGGGTGGAGTTCGGGGCTCGACCCCACGACCTCCCCCACACAAAGTGCCTACCTTACCACTAGACCACAACATTAAGACTTAACAGTGTATGTGCCCCATGTATATTTCTATTCAATGGTTTCAACCAGTGAGGGAATGGAGGGGGCGAGCCCCCTCCCCACGGGACCATACTCCATAACCAGTGGAAGAGTAGATTTTATGTTAAGCATGGAGTTTAAGGTTAATGCAGGTTTATTAAACCGATAAACCTTTAATTAATGCACTAATCGTTATGCTAATCTAGATTATGATAAACGTGTGTTTAGTGCTAATAAAATAGTTAACCACCCACTTAGAATTTAATTAACTGTAGTTTAATATGGTGGCATATTAGATGGATCCACCAAATTTGGAGTTGCCCCAAAATTCGGTGGCCTTAACTCGAGCCATCTCCAGATTCAGTGGAGATTTCCTAGGCCAAACTGTTTTTTCCATAACTTTTGCAAAATTCGACCAAATTGGGAGCAAAATGAGTCATTTATGTATGATTTGGAAATTTTGAACACATTGAAGTAGGTTTCAGGAGTATTAGGTGAATGTGAACAACACTTTTTTCACATTTGAGATAATACAAAGGCCCAAGCCATGGATAATTATACTCTGTTCATTTACCTATTTAACACTCAGAAACGCCAAGGAAACATATGCACATAAAGAATGTGATCAACAAATTAATCATAGTTATAAAGATGAAATTACCACAGAAAAAATAACATTCAGATTTAGATCAAGGTGGCATCAGAGCCTGGTTGAAATGTTACAAAGTTTATTTTTTTGATTTGCTTGAGTTTTGTGCAAGTAGGGTTTAATGGTTGCATATTTGTGATGCTTATAAGGTTAAATTTGCAGATAAGAGAAGGGAAACTATTGGTTGCAAGTCTTGAGGTTAAGACCAGAAGAAGGAGAGCCACAAGTTAACCATCTCCACCTAAATTTCCACTCACAACTAGACTTTAAGCACCTCAAGTTTCTCTAGGTGAGATTGAAGAGCTACAAGTTGCATCAAAATATGAGCTTGAATCCATAGCCATCATGTCAATTTTTGGAGAGGCTGAAGCTATTTCAAAAGAGGAAGCATACAAGAAGGATTTCTATGAACTGAATGAAAGGGTTATGATCCTCTTTGAAGAGAGGGACACCAGGATGGTTAGAGAGAATTCTAAGTCTCCACATGGAGAGAGAACCTTATAAGGAAAGAAGGATGAAGAGAAGGATTCAAAGGGAAGTGGAAGAAATCCTCATCCATCTCCACCAACTTCGTCATCATCCTCATCATAACCATCAACATCATCTTCCACTCCCACCACAAAAACCACCCATACTAACTCAAAAGCCACAAAACGAAAAAATCCCTGACTCAAACTTGATGTCAAATATGAGCTTCCAATGTATAACTGCGAGGAAAATTCACAAAGGTTAGATAATTTGATTTAAAAATTACAGGTTTATTGTAAAATTCAGAACCTTCATGAAGATGACAGAAAGATTCAATTGGCTTCCTTGAGTATGGAATGATCTGTGCTTGTATGGTGGGAAGCAAGGACTCCAAAAGAGATTAAAAAACATAGTAAGATTTCAATGTCTTGGAGAAGTTTTATTGCTTCCATTAAAAGGAAATTTTATCCTCTAGCTTACATGCCAAATGCCATTATGGACTGGAAAAATTTTAGACAATTCAAACGGCAAAGTGTGCAAGATTATACTTATGAATTTAGGAGAAGAGCTCTTATTTTAGGTATTAATTTGTATTGTCAAGAAAATTTGCTAAAGTATATTGGGGGTTTGCACAGTTACCTTAGGCACACTATTCTCATGTTCAATCCCACA
This sequence comes from Pinus albicaulis, assembly GCA_034641835.2. Classification (NCBI taxonomy): domain Eukaryota; kingdom Viridiplantae; phylum Streptophyta; class Pinopsida; order Pinales; family Pinaceae; genus Pinus; species Pinus albicaulis. The sequence goes on along the minus strand of CM076575.1, from coordinate 1,901,795,844 downwards.
AACTTAGATGAGGCTTGCGTTCAAGCCACACCTTTAGAAACAAGAGGGAAATAGAATTTAAATGAGAAAACTGACAGTGAGGGTAAAGGAAAGGGCAAGTTTTAAGGAAGAGGAAAGAGAAATAGCTCTATCAAAAGAGAGAAAGATAAAATCACATGTAAACATTGTTCGAAGAATGGCCATGATGAAGACCATTGTTGGCAACTTCAACCAGAGTTGAAGTCAAACAAACTACAAGCCAAAGAGAAGGGGGAAACTCTTTCTATCATTGAACATGACTTAGGTTCAAATTCAGGAGATGAAATAACTATTACAACAATGGGTTTGAAAAGTAAGAACATAGCAAGTACTAGTTCTTCAAATTGTTCTAATGTAACTCATGATGAAGATACTAATTGAACTTTTCCATATTAGAGTCGTTTCTAAACATACCAAGATAGACACACTTTTTGACAATGGGTCTCAAGCCAATTTGATTTGTGAAGACTTATTTAAGCAGCTAAACCTTGAAACTATTAGACATCCAAGACCTTATCATTTAGGGTGGATATGCAAGAATGCAAAATTGCAGGTAACAAGGAAGTGCATACTAAGATTCACCATCAATTCAAACTTTTTTGGTGAAGTTGAACTTAATGTGGTGTCACTTGAGATATCAGGTATTGTTTTAGGAAGTCCTTATCTTTATGATAGGAAAGTAGTATTTCATCGCCATTTGAATAATTATCACTGGTTTAAATATGGAATTGAGTACATAGTTAGAGCGCATAAGAAGAAGACAATTTTGTCTCTTATACATGTAGGAGAAATGAAGAGGATAGTGAATACAAGTCAAAATTTGACTTTGTTAATGATCAAGCATAGATATGTTTTGAATCAAACCTTTCAAAAATATGCATGGAATGATCAAGTTGATTTCATTAAAGTTTCTTATGCTTGTAATGAGATGTTTCAGGACTCTAACAGGTTGCCTTTGATAGGAGATAAAAAGATGTGAAAAAATTGCAGCAGTCAACATATTAGTCTCTACAAACTAGGATTTAGTTGAGTGGTCATAATAGTGTTGTGGAATAGAATATATTTTAGTCAAATTCAACTCATCATTTCATTGATATTTTATCTCACTGTCTTATTGGTCATTTGATGCATGTATTTGGCTAGCTGTAGGATTACGCTGATCTGTAGGGGTGGGCACATATTTCCATCTCCACCTAGACCATTCCATATTCTTCCTTGTACCTCAAACTAATCCCAAACTCCATTTCCATAATAATTCTATTAAGTAAAATGGAAGACACTATGGGAATTAACCTTGGTGTAAGATAGACCTCTGAGAGGTCCTATCTTAGCTAGGGGACTCCCACACCCTTAATTCACTTCCTCAACCCATCATCCATATTCTCCTACCCTCAAGACCACATTTCTATCATTAAAATCCTCTCAGAACCCCTCTCGTAGCAGAACATGGCCTCCTGTAGCAATACATGACCTCTTGTAGTATCTCCTATAGCAGCCCTGTAGCAATGTTCTTTTTAATCAATTTTTCTTCTCGCTTGGAACATAACCTAGTTAAGTTGAATAATGTCCCCCAAATTGTCATTTGATGATTAAGGAATACTTCAAGAACACTCCAACCTCCTCTTTTCAAGAAAATGTAAAGTATATCAAGATACATGAAGGTAGGTTACTAATTTGATTCAATTTGAAAACTACAGTAGCTTTAATTCTACAAGTATATTGGCCCTTTCTCTTTCATGCAATGTCAATTAGCACTTTAATGAATGCAATTTTCACTTTCATAATTAGAACCAGGTTAAATTATGTTTTCATGATAAGTTTTCACTATAATTAGTTGGAGGAATGGCCTTTGCACACCTTGATCTGATTTCATCACTAAGGGTGACATGAGTAGAACATAACCTACTGTGCATATAACACTATGACCTCTATGTTTTTAAGAACCCCAGGTTGATAATTTGAGTTAAGAAACTCTTGGGAGTTGCAACACTCTTGGTGCAATACTAAGGTGCATCACATACTACTGCATACATCACATATAACATTTAATAACAATCGAGAAGAGAAGGTTTTAAGAGGTTCTCATATTCATCCCATTGATTATCACGAATTTAATAATATGGTTGTCCTATTTCACAGTTTTTCCCCTATTAAAACATGGGAATTAATTAGGTTCCATTTTTATGAACCTATTAGTATTAATGTAGATGGTAGTGCTCTAATCATTGGGAACAAAATTATTTAAAGATGAACATTTAAATCTTATATGTGTTGGTATACATCCAATGTTTCTGTTGGAATCAATGATTTTCATACCTTATTCTCCACTCAATATACCCGTTGGCTTCATTATTTTCATAAAATTATACAACAATAACCTTTGCTTCATTCTTATCCAACAAATTTGATATGTTACCATTCACTTTCAATACAATAGCATCATAATGATTACTCCATTGAAATGAAGGTTTTATGGAGGAATAACACCATCTTTCTAAATAGTTTGTAACCTTTTAACAAACCAACATTTCAAGTAGGTCATACCTTTATTGAAATGGATATATTAATATGACAACATGTAAAAATAGGTTTTTTTATCTAACAAGTTATCCATCCCTAAAGTTTCATGCTTATCATTATGAGGAATTCCCAACAAATGCACATCTATATTCTCAATATGTCAAGGTACCTTTATGAGCACTTTTCTCCATGTGAAAGGTAATATTTAGAGGATTTTTTGCTCAACCAAATTAGCACAGGAATCTTGATTCAAGAAAATATTGACATGGACAATAATTCAATTTGGATTTTGGCCTTACTTTCATACTTATATAGGACAAGATATTATTAGTTCCTTTTTTGGATTGATAGTGTCTCATCTAGAAATAATAAGGTTCATTGCATCTAAACATTAGGGTAATTTTGAGGTCTAAAATGGGCATCCTAAGAAAAATGTACAGCCAAAATAAACTTTATAAGAACCAATAGGATTCAAGATGATGATTTCAACCATGGGGGATGATTCACCATTTTTGGAGTAAAAAAGTAAAAATATTAAAAAATAATAAAATAATAAAACTACTTTTTCAACTCGTATTTTCAACTTTATCTCCTAAAGGTTTTACTCAAATTCTGAGCGGGAGTACTCGTTGGATGCATAATTTTATTCCTCATCAAAGTAGTACCCATATTGCATACTTCAATAGACCTTACTACAAAAAAAATGAGAAATACATGAAAAAACATGATTGCAATCATGTTTTTCATGTATTTCCCATTTTTCATGTAGGAGGATCCATCTAAAGTATGCAACATGCGATCCAGATTTATTTTTTGCAGGAATGCAACAGAATATGCATATAACCATAAACAGAGAGATGTAGCGAAAATAATGCTTCATTTTATTAAAATAAAATGACTGAAATATGCTTACAAGCATAATGGAAACTAGCTAGGTCACTGGTAGCTTATCTCTGAGAAGGGATGTGGCAGCTACAGGCCTCTTAAATGTGTTAAATTGAGGCTCAAAGGCCTATTATAGACATAATCGAAATAGATGAGCGGGCGAAGGCACTGGTAGCGTATCTCTGATAAGAGATGTGGTGGCTACAAGCCAGTCCACTGTGTTACAATGAGGCTTGCAGGCCTATTTATTGTTGAGAAACAATGTAAAACTTGAAACGTCCAAAAACCTAACCATAGGCATGAAGCGCCAAAACTGTGGGTCCTGTTTGGGTAAATTGGTGTTTCGACTTCTCGGGGATGTAACTTTGGTATCCGATCTTCGTTTGACGCACTCTATAGATCGTTAGAAATATCAATCCAAGGACTACAACTTTTGGTGTGATAAACATCAGTCCATGGACCCATGTTGCTCCCAGTTTTCCCAAAAAAACTAACCTTGGGAGATGAAGCACCAAAACTGTGGGTCCCGTTTGGGTAAATTGGTGTTTCAACTTTCTGGGGATGTAACTTTGGCATCTAATCTCCATTTGACGTGCTCAATAGGTCGTTAGAAATATTTATCCGAGGAATAAAAATTTTGATGTGAGAAACATCGATCCATGGACACATGTTGCTCCTATTTTTCCCAAAAAACGTCATTTAGGGCCTCATAACGGATCTAGAAGTTCAGGACCTGAAAAACTGCTTAAAATAGTAAGTTGTGATGCAATTTAAAAAATTAAGTCGCGTTTCAACTTAAAAATAGAAAAAATTGATGGTGGGGGTTCAAATGTAATAGGTGGGTGGCCAGCAATTTCCACCTAGATCATTACGGCCCTAAAACAACTCCGACACTACAGGATCTGAAAAACTGCTAAAAATAGTAAGTTGCACTGAAGTGAAAAACTGAAAGAATTGATGATGCAGGTCCAAATGGAATAGGTGGGTGGCCACCAATATCCACCTGGATCATTCCTCCCTCCTTACGAACCAATGGTCTTCATTGTGTTAAGTTCCTCCATGAGGGGAAAATTTAGCTGAACTTGGTATCAGATTTGTCTAGGATGTCAGAGACATGTTGGCGGACATGCTGGATGTAGATGAATAGGTGGGTGGAAATTGGTTAATAATCTCAGAAAATTTATCCATCATCGCGTTCCTCTGTTTCTCGAGGGCCTCCTCAAGCAATATTTTGATAGGATCTCTTGCTCGCTCATCTTTCTCTCCTTCCGCCATGGGGGGTTGTCGGGGTTTGCGAGGCTGATCTTGCAATGGTTCAACCAGATCAAGCCTGAACTCCTTATACCCTGAACGCGCCGAGGACATGCAAAGAAAAATATAGAAAGAGCAGACCCGCTCTGATACCACTGATCCAGATTTATTTTTTTCACGAACGCAACATAATACACATATAACCATAAACACAAAGATATTGTGGAAATAATGCTTAATTTTATTAAAATCAAATGAATGAAATAGGATTACAAACATAATGGAAAATGGCTAGGTTTTTGGTAGCTTATCTCCGAGAAGAGATGTGGTGGCTACAGGCCTCTAAATTGTGTTACATTAAGGCTCGAAGGCCTATTACAGACATAATGGAAATAGATGAGCAAGCAAACGCACTAGTAGCATATCTCTGAGAAGAGATGTGATGGCTACAGGCCCCTAAACTGAGCTAAAATGGGGCTCGTAGACCTATTTATAGTTGAGAAACAATGTAAAACTTGAAATGTCCAAAATCCTAACCCTAGGAGATGAAGCGCTAAAAATGTGGGTCCCGTTTTGGTAAATTAGTGTTTCAACATCCCGGGGATATAACTTTGGCATCCGATATTCATTTGACATGATAAACAAAATGCTAGATATATATATCTGAGGAATACACATTTTTGTGTGAGAAACATCGGTCCATGTTCCCATGTTGCTGCCAGTTTCCCCAAAAAACGTCGTTTAAGGCCTCAAACGGCTTTGAAAGTTCAGGACCTAAAATACTGCTAAAAATAGTAATTTGTGGTACAAGTTAAAAATAGAAAGAACTAATGGTGGGGGTTCAAATGAAATATGTGGGTGACCACCAATATCCAAATGGATCATGACGGCCCCAAAACGGCTTCGGGAGTGTAGGACTTGAAAACCTGCTAAAAATAGTAAGTTGTGTTGAAGTGAAAAAATGAAAGAATTGATGGTGCAGGTCCAAATTGAATAGGTGGGTGGCAACCAATATCCACCTAGATCAACATGGGTACTCCTTGGATGAGGAATCAAATTTTGCATCTAACGAGTGTTTCCGCTCAAAATTTGAGTAAACCCATAGGGAGATAAGTTGAAAATACGAATTGAAAAAATAGTTGTTTTTTTTTCCCTCTAAAATTTGATGATGTAATATAATATTATTTTATTATTTCCACTATTATTTTATAATTCCCTTAGGAGGCCCATTTTAGACCTCAAAATTCCCCTAATGTCATTTTTTAATCATTTCTCCAAAATGACTCTGCTAACTTTCTCCATCCCATGCCAAAATGATGTATAAGAATACCATTTCCAAAATCCTCTCCTTAAATTGTTGTTGGAATTAATACTCTATAATTTTTTTATGTATAACCTGTGATTACATTTTTGTTAGAATATAATCACAAAATACACCCATGAATTATCACTGAGAAATGAATCTACGTGGATGTTGAGAATGATACTTTTCAAAAACCCTGTCACCACAACTATTGCTTGATTTTGCTAAAAAATATTCTGTTATTAAAATAGAAATTGTGAAAAATAGCCAAATAAGTATTCTAAAAGTTCCCATCTAATTGTACTCAATCTTTCATGAATCCTCCAAAAATGTGAATTGAATTCTAATGCATGGGGGAAACATGCTAAAATATAGTTAGAAACCTGCTGAATATAAGGCATGATTCCCTCCTAGAATATTGATCTCTAGACAATCGTTAAACATTGATACACCGCAACTCTTGAGCAAGGTCTAGCTAGAATAAGGATTTGCAATGACATATAGAAAAGGTACTCATGAACTACTGATATTACATGGTAAACTATGTTATGTTTAGTTAATTATGTGTGTTTCACATGTACCATTGATGTTGGAACATTCAAGTGGATGTATGAGAAATTATTAAGCTTAGTACCAAAATTTAGCATCCTTTTGGTATGTCTTAGAATCAAATTTTCAATATTCTAGTGAAAAACGTTGGGTGAAGTATGAACTTGGATTCAAGACTTACAAAGAAATTGATTTATCACCTAGTCAACGTAAATTAAATTTCTTCCCAATTTTTAGAAAAATGCTTCATCTACATTGTTGGAATCACTTTTGAGTTCTTGAACCCTATTTCAACTGATATAGTGTTTTTTCTACAGTTGAAATTTATCATTCTTATTTTTTTAGTAGTTCTTTCTGTTGAAAATTTGGAGGGCTGTAGGTTAAAACAAATTCTCTTCTTGATAATTACTTGTGAGCTTACTTATGTCTTCTCTTCTTTAGCTTAGTTAATATTTCATCAAGTCAAATATCAAAGTACACGAGACACAAAAATTAGGCTCGTAGAGCCAGGGCAAAACCTCTCCCTCTTGGAGAGGAAAACCCGCAAATAATTCTTCTTATAGATCTTCAATTGACAAGTACCATGACTTAGACATAGATCCTTGACCTAGATATGCTTCCAAGACCTTGATTCCATCCCTTCAAACTTGGATCTTCTCTTCACTAAATTACTTAGATCTGCATCAACACTAGAGACCTTGCGTATGTTTGTAGTTGAATTTCTTGAACAATAGGAAGGTAAATCATAGATTTACCTTCCTTACTATTGTTTTCTTTTCTCCTTATGATTACAAAAAATTTCCTCTTCTTGTCTTACTGTTTCAGATCCACATTCTACACTGTCTCTTATCCACACTTATGTTATTCTTTTATCTGTACTGAGCCCTTAATTTATTCGCACTGAAGTATTTCCCTTTATCCACACTATATCTTAGTATATGTCCTCATTGAAGTCTGTTGTAGGTTCTACACTATCACTGTTGTGGTATCCGCATGATCTCTGTTGTAGGTTCCACACTATCTAAGAGTATATTCACACTATCTCTATTGTGGTATCCACAATTCCTTCCTGTATTAGATCTGCAAATGCTTCCTGTAATAGATCCACAAAATCTTCCTGTATTTTGGCTCAAACTTATCCGCATTTTCAATTTCATCAAATGAACCGCAGTCATACATTATATATAGTGAATTGATCGTATTTTTTTTTAGGCCGACCATTAACGTTAATATAGGCTGACTTATGTAGGCCGACATGAATGTAATTTTCGTCAATAATTTAGGAGGTGTTTCTTCAGCAACGATGAGGGATTGTCTTCACTATATTATGAGCTTGTCTTCAACATTGTATGATGGATGTTTGGGAGCTTCTTCAAGGTCTTCAGAGCACAAACACCTAAACTAAATCCTTCATGAATATGACCCCTAATTATATTTATTCCTATAATACATAATCCTAATAGACATCAAGAAGAATTCTATCTACATAATAAAATCTTGCTCATGAAACCCCTAAAGAAAGTACACCAAAAATACATTTTATTATATTTGGCATCTCCTCTATATAAATACATAATTACATAGTCAACATGAAGACTGACCTAGTTACACTTTTCAACACTCCCTCTTAACTAGGGAGGTATTCATACAGGTACATGGTTAATTTCAAACTGAAGAATCTCATGAGAAGAATCAAATTAGTAATTTCATCTGTACAGCATCATATCAACCTTCATTGTCCTAGTGTAAGGCCTTGACTAACAACCCCATCTCTCAATGAGACAATGGGCTACAACGCTGGCGAGACACATGACTAATAGACACCATAGTCATTGTCTCTCCAAGGTACATACCCAACCTAGGTGTTCCTAGAGTATGACCTTCTTGGACTATTCTTCTCTTGGGTAGCCAACCCTCAAATAATATTGGTCCATGACTACTCTTATATTGAATGCCATGTCTCATTCACAAAGAGTATCAAATGCCAAATGATTACCCAATCCTCCATTCTGTCTTCCAGGTGAAGACAAAAATGATGTTTCTATCCATTCCCTTCACATGGCCTTCACTAAGACTTACGGCTGTTAGTCCTGGTCTAGTGCATGACACATGTAATGGAGAATCACATACGTCACTCCTTCTTAACATATAAAGGACATACTTCAAGTTTCTTCCAGGCAAAAAACTTACCACCAGACTCCTTATCGGCTAGGGTCCTACAGCAGAAATCTAGCTACTCATGAAGATTTCCTCCCCTCGATGTCATGGTTTTCGATATTCAAGGAATCTTTAACTTTTGGCTTCATAGGGCACAGATCATCCATCACTTTTAGTCACGAGTCATATCCACAATCAGAAAGTGATTCATCATTCTTCCTCATCTATTTCACCATTATGCCATGTTGCTTTCCTTCGAATCATCCTCAACGATTATACATCCTTTCTTATGATTAGCAGCCATGCACAAATTCATCTAGATAAACATATACATATGAGATTTTAGAAAAACAGTTACCTTAGTGATGATCTTTCACCATGACATCTTCCTATAGGCATCGACATCCTTCATATAGATTAACAAATCTCCTAATGATATGTTTTTACAAGGGTCTTCTTCTTTACCAGACTTCTGTCAGAGTCTACATATCTTCCCACGAGATCTCCTAGTCACGTCTTCTTGGCTTCTGAATGATAACAAACTCTTAACATGGTTTCATTTTATGATCTCTCCCTTTCAATACATTCTCCATTCCCAAGAACTTGCAACCTTCCTAGTTTCTTGTTCATATACAACAACCTCATTTTCCATTAGGACATATTATCTTGTTTTGATTTTTCTGTGCACTGAGAGATACTCCTCCATATATCATACTTCTAAATATAGAGGTTCATTACCTACAACCATATGACATGAATTCACAGCATCTAATGTTAGCATATAAATGTATACATACCTCATACCTTGAGTCATCCTGTAGCAATTTCTCAAGAATGAAGAGCTTCATTCTATTGGCCTACTCCATGAACATGTCATCACATTCTAGAAATTTCATTTCCATGATGACCCTTACTCTTGATAACTGCTTTCCATTAGTAATGTTATTAGATAGGTTTTTCTCTGGAGCTTCTACACCAAGAGCTCCTATCTTGCTTTTATCATGATGCTATAATATACATTTCTCCCTATCATACTATTTACAACCAACATAAATCACTTAAACAAGAAGAAGATCCTAATCATGGTTGAGATCCCTCTTTGGGAATGTATCAGGGCATTCAAGATAAGAGTAGTGAGGGACTGATATTCTTTGAGGGCTAACTACCCAAGAGAAGAATAGGCCAAGAACGTCATACTTTGGGAACACCTGGGTGGAGTATGTACCTTGGAGAGACAACGACGATGGTGTCTATAAGTCATGTGTCTCGCCAGCATTATATCCCATTTTCTCATTGGGAGATGGGGTTGTTAGTCAAGGCCTTGCACTAGAATAATGCTGGTTGATATGATTCTATACAGATGCGATTACCAATCCGATTCTCCTTATGAGATTGTTCAGTTTAAAAGTAACCATGTACCTGTATGAATACCTCCCTAGTTAAGAGGGAGTGTTGAAAGGTGTAACTAGGTCAGTCTTCATGTTGACTATGTGATTATGTATTTATATAAATAAGATGTCAAAGATAATAAAATGTATTTTTGGTGTACTTGTTTCATGGGTTTCATGAGCAAGATTTTTATCATGTAGATAGACTTCTTCTTTATGTCTATTGCATTGAATTAAGTGTCTCATACATGAAGGATCTAGTCTAGGTATTTATGCTCTAAGGCCTTGTGGAAGATGCTCACAAACATCCCTCAATTCATTGATGAAAGACAAGATTTAAAGGCATTAATGAAGCACCTTATAAAAACTGGAATTTTACTTGTTCAAGTCAGCCTATTTAATTTTATTTACAGATAGAAATAACTATTTATAGGAGCATGCAGATTTTAGTTTGGATGAGGATTTTCAGAAATGTTTTGAGATTAAATGCGAAGTGCAGGATTGAACCTTATGCGGATAAGGAACAACAATTAGGAGAATTACGGACAAGACAGGACCTACTATAAGAATGAAAGCAGACAAGCCTGAATCTAATACAGGGAAACATTTGCGGACAAGACTACAAGAAGAATTGTGGATATACTGAGATTACAATTTAAAGAAAGTTTAAGAATCTACCACAGTGAAAATAAATCTCATTTTAGTGCGGATAAACTTCAGTAAGATTTGTGGACCTACCACAGTTTATAAATGCGGATAAACCTCATCTCAGTACAGATAAGCTTCAGTAATGTTTGCAGACCTACCACACTCTATAAGTGCGGATAAATATATATATGAAAATTTAGTGGACATTTACCTGGAGATAGTGCGAACTTGTACCAGAGCACAATGCGGACATTTAGGAAGCATAATTGTTGGTCAATCTAATGAAGGTTTGTGAATCAAATCTCAAGAATAATTACAGATACAAAGGGATTCAAGAAGTGCAGACAAAACAATGAACTAGGGCAGCATCTGAGTGTGGACAAGTGTAGGAAGGAAGATTGCGGATACAAGGTGAAGATCAAGGTCTTGGAAGCATATCTAGGTTAAGGGTCTAATTTTGGTTCATGGTAATTTCCATTTGAAGATCTATAAGAAGAATTACTTGCGGTTTTCCTCTCCAAGAGGGAGAGGTTTTTTCCCTAACTTTTGTGTCTTGTGCATTTCGATAATTGACTTGATGTAAGATTAACTAAGAGAAGATATAACTAACGCAAATAAGTTCACAAGTAATTATCAAGAAGAGAATTTGTATTAACCTACAACCCTCCAAATTCTCAACAAAATGGTGCTCCAAAAATTTCCTAAAGAAAGTTCAATCGCCACTATATCCTATGCAATAAAATTATCTCCTCAAAGAAGCCATATGATAGCTCTCAATGATGAAATCCATATATATGCAAAGCTTAATACCTTAGCAATTTTTGAAAAATAACTTTGGAAAAACTTCATTTTATTCTTAGCTCTCATTTTGTTGGTATATATAGGCCCAATTCCAATCCTTGGCTCCCCCTAACTCATTTATGAGAATAGGATTGGTGGGAGACAAGAAAAGTCCTTTAGGGGCTCCTTAATTCAAATTCAAGAGTAGAATGGCTCAAGACTATGTCATTAAGGCTTTTCCTTTCAGTAGAAGTTGTGTCATTCAAATTGAAGTGGTCACCCGAGCTACCAAGTTGTCACTTTGTGAATGAGTGGATATCAAAGAAAAGACGATAGTGATTTGTGTAAAAACTACTATAGCACCTTCGTCTGGTTTGATTTTTTAAATGAACCTTAAGGATACTTGGTTTTTGTTGCTACATGATTTTTTCCATTTTCACTAGTACACTATGTATACATGTCTTTTTTTTTTATGTTGCGGATATCTTGATGCATCCTCAGTGCATTTTTCTCAATGCTAAAAAATTCCCACTGATTTTTGAGGTTAAGAGAAAACATATAGCTGAAATTCATCACATTTTCTATGTCTTATGGTACTTGGGAGAGAGATAATTACTTATTCAGAAAAATTTGAATGGATCCTTCAAAGGAGATGATAAAACTTAGCACTAATAAAGGTTATATACAAAAATATCTATATCACGCAAGAATGTCCCATGCTAATGACCATTACTTTTACTCAAATGATTACAAGTTCCCATGATGAATTTTGTCAAAATATGTTGAAGAGATCATCTATTGTATATGGAATTAGATCATTTATTTACCCGTGGGGGTGTCTCTTAGAAAAGGATGTTGTAAATGCCCCCATGCATGAGGCATTTTTGAAGAGAAATGTAACTCATGAAGGAGGTGCCAACTTGATGCATGTGACTTTGACCAAATGAGAGAATTGCAACTATGAGTACAGATAGTGTTGCTATTGGAGTTTAATGATGAAGCAATGGTTAGGCCTTCAGTGAAAGGACTAGATACTAGAGCTTGAACCTGGTGGAGTGGCCACTTTACAAGGAGCATAGGCAGGAGAAGAAAAAGTTGGGGAAGTCGCGGGAAGAGGTGAAGATGGTGATAGCACTAATGGGTATTGAATTGAACAAGATTTGGGAGCTCCTCAATGGGGGGATTTTTCAGTGTCACGTGGGAGATGCTAAGCTCTTCAATCCCTATAAAAAAATGAAGTAGTGAAATGTATTGAATCCATGCATGTTATCTAAAAGTAGTCACCGTGAAAGGACACTAATAGGGATTGAAGAGCTTAGCCTCTCCCACACAATAGGTATGTCAAAGAAGATGACTCACACAGTGGTTGTGAAGGAGAGGGGAGAGAATCATATGATATATATAGGTATTTTTGCAAGGTCATCTTCTGAGGATGATGAATTCATTTTTCTTATTCAAACATTCCATTTCATGTAATGAGAAGGAGGCCACTCCAAATATGTTCATTTTGGTGATGAAACACTAACCATTTTCACATCTAGTCTTTGATTGTAGTTTTATTTATGTTTGTACTCAATAACCTCTATTTTTTTGCATCAAGCATGTCATTTGAGTATACATCTATCAATTGGAAATGAAATTCAACTGTGTAAATTATTACGTGATTCATGCCACCATGTCTTTATTGAAAGAGGTGTTTGACTTTTTCCAAAAGAAACACCAACCGATCATATGAGCATGGATTCCTGAAAGCATTAATCGTGTTGTAATGGATGATCAGGTGAATAAGTATGGCGAGAATGTTTTTTTCTCAGGGGTATATTAGTGCACATGCAAAATCACATGTTCGCAATTATGAGGTGGGGACATCTTGTTATTTCTTGAGGTTGATCAAGTTTAAAATTTCAAGCTTTCCTTTAAATTCATCACCATAAGTGTCCACGTGCTTCTCTTGTATGAATGACTAACAAATATTAAGAATCATCCACTAAGTCAATGATTGGGTCACTACTTTTTCATCTTTTCTATTCGACGTCACTTTATTCTTATCCACAAATAAGATGTAAATATAGAAATCCATTCATTGGGTTAGTGCATAGTGCTTAATATTTATTGTGTTAACTAAACATTCTACATTTTGGACTTTCTAGCTCGAATCTAGCAAAAACATTTTGGGAAAATTTTGATTTTTGTTGTTTAAAATGGGTTTTTGACTACATATACGGTTGTATATCTTTGTTTATAGTATGCTTTTATGAGATATTTAAGCTACCTGTAATAAAAAATGTGGAGATATCAAATAAAAATTAGAAGAGCAAACATCGTACAGAGATTACACACAAATAATTTGAATGCTACTAATTTGAAACCAAAATACATCATAGACATATAGTGCATATGAGATCCAAAAGCTAATCTAAAACCAATATAAAATCGCAAAAGTATAAATTATGAAATAAGAGAATATTATTGATAAAATTTCTCAACAAACTCCAACAACCAATAAACCAAAATTTCCAATATACTATTATAAGCTTTAATTCTATGTCCCTCCCTTAACCCTTACATTACAAACTTTTAAAATGAGAAAAATAAATTAAATCACAAATTACAGTTCATGAGGAACTTGTAAAATTGACCCTTCTCGACCTCTGTAAGGACAATATCAATACTTAACCACTCTATGGACAGACCTACATCTATCAAAATGGAGTGAGCTACAATTTTGACAGTTATATAGGTAATTTTTCTCGGGTCTAAGTGCATTCAGTAGTCAATTATACAATTTAACCTTGCTAAGACATAGGGATCTCATAAAAATAGGTTGTAATTGATTTCCTTGAAGCCCGAAGCATAACAAGACACATCCTCATATATCAAACTCACATAATAAAATTAGTGATATGTTCTCTCTAAATTGAAAAACACCAAGAACCACTAATTAAAATTATGAAAAATTGTTCAATAATTGATTCTTCTTAACCAAAAAAAAAAAACTTTCAAATACACTTCAACAAAACCAACAACCATCCTTTTATTCTGAATATAAACAAGTCTCGTCATCCTCCAACATTTTTCTATGAATCTAGAAATCATTGCCTAGAATTTAACAAGAGAAAAAAACAAGTATTATTATTCTCCAAACTAGGCACTACCAATCACGTCGAACCACTAAAAACAATGATTATTATTAAAAACAACCCTAGATAGGAATAACTATCACAACGGAAAGTTTGTTGCTCATAAAATGCGATAATAAGGTCAAGAGCCTTCGAGTAACATTTTTGCTTCAAAGTGGATTGGCTGATATATCCACATAAACCCAAATTTTGATAATTATACCACTAGCACAATCACATTTACCAATGTGGTTGATATATGCCGATAGGCCTATATCCACTACCCACCGCATATATTTCACCAAAATAAATATTATATATTTATGATTAAAATTACCAAAATATTTTATATATTTACTTATAATATACTCATAATATTAACTATATACATACTATATATTAACTTTATATATATATATATATATATATATATATATATATATATATATATATGAATATATAATATTATATTATTCAATAGTAAAATATATAATAAAAATATATTATTAAATTATTTCAATACATTAATAGTTATAACTGTAACTATAATATAATTCAAAAATAAAATAATAATAATATTTTATTAATATTATAATAATTTTATATCTCTTACCAATATCTCAAGGGATTATTAATATTTTACACTAAAATAACTAATAAACTCAAGGGTTTAATATTATAAACCAAAGTAATTAGTGAAACAAAGGATAAATATTAATATTATAAACCAAGAAATA
Source organism: Pinus albicaulis (assembly GCA_034641835.2). Lineage (NCBI taxonomy): Eukaryota > Viridiplantae > Streptophyta > Pinopsida > Pinales > Pinaceae > Pinus > Pinus albicaulis. Next base: position 1,901,780,489 of record CM076575.1, on the reverse strand, counting down.
AAAAAACCCCAAGAATAAATAATTTAATCTCAAGAGATTAAAAAACCCTCAGAAAAAATAATACTTTAAACCCAAAAACATAGGTAATAAACTCTAAGAATTAATATATTAAACTCAAGAGATTAATAAAGCATATGAAATAATATTTAAAAACAAAAAACCTAAGAACCAATAAACCCAACGGTTTAATATTATAAACTAAAGTAATTAGTCAAGCAAAGGATAAATATTAATGTTATAGACCAAGAAATAAAAAAACCCTAAGAATAAATAATTTAATCTCAAGAGATTTAAAAACCCTGAGAAATAATACTTTAAACCAAAAAACATAAGAAAGTAATAAACTCTAAGAATTAATATATTAAACTCAAGAGATTAATAAAGCGTATGAAATAATATTTAAAAACAAAAAACTTTAGAAATTAATAAACCCTAACAATTAATATTTTAAACTCAAGATATTAATAAACCCAAGAGATTATTAATAATACAAACCAAAAGAACTCATAAACCGAAGGTTTAAATATTATAAACCAAAGGAATTGGTGAACCCAAGGGATAAATATTATAAACATAAGAGATCAATATGAAAAACACAAGAGATTAATAAACCCTAAGAATTGATATTTTAAACTAAAAAACCTAATAAATTAATAAACCATAAGAATCAGTATTTTAAACATAAGATATTAATAAACCAATGGGATTATTAACATTATAAGCTAAAAGAACTAATAAACCCAAGGGTTTAATATTATAAACCAAAGGAATCAGCAAACCCAAGGGATAAATATTATAAACCTAATGGATGAATATTAAAAGCAATCGAGATTAATAAACCCTAAGAATTAATATTTTAAACGCAAGAGATTAATAAAACCAATGTGTGATTAACATTACAAACCAAAAGAACTAATAAACCTAAGGGTTTAATATTATAAACCAAAGGAATCAGTGAACCCAAGGGATAAATATTAAAAACACAAGAGAGTAACAAACCCTAAGACTAACTATTTTAAATTCAAAAGCCTGAGATATTAATAAACCGTAAGAATCAATATTTTAAAATCAACTAATTAATAAACACAAGGGATTATTAATAATATATACCAAAAGTACTAATAAAACCCAAGGGTTTAATATTATAAACCAAAGGAATTGGGCAACCCAAGGGAAGAATATTAAAAACATAAGAGATTAACAAGGGCAAGGGATACCTATAAAAAACAAAAAAAATTAGTAAATTCACATGATTATTAATATTATAAACCGAGGGGAATAAACATGGTTTACTATGCTTGATTTAAACATTGAAACAATTGTTGTCACAATGCGACGTTGCACCAACTATGACCATGGTTGGTCGTGGGTGATTTTCATATTGAGACAATATTTGACAAAATGTGACATTTGATCATGGATGGCATTGATCGACTATGGCTAATGCTAATTAAGAATGGTTTCCCATGGTTGATTTTCATATTGAGTCAGAGTTTTTCATAATGTGAAATTGGACCATGCATTAGTATTAAACTCTAGGACTAATACAAAAAATATTAGTAAAGGCTAGGAATAAATATTTTAAATGAAAATGAATGAGAAACTCACATGATTAATAAAGATATTAATAAATCTTAGGAATCAATTTTATAAATAAAAATCTTTGATAAAGTCACATAATTATTAATATTATAAACAGAGGGGAATAAACATGGTTTACCATGCTTGATTTAAACATTGAGACAATTGTTGTCACAATGCGACGTTGGATCAACTATGACCACGGTTGGCCATGGGCGATTTTCATATTGAGACAATATTTGTCAGAATGCGACATTTCATCATGGATGACATTGATCGACTATGGCTAATGCTAATTAACAATGGTTTCCCATGGTTGATTTTCATATTGAGTCAGTGTTTTTCATAATGTGAAATTGGACTGTGCATTAGTATTAAACTCTAGGACTAATATTTAAAACCCAATATTTGGATTTAATAAACTGAAGGGAATAATATTGCGAACCGAAAGAATCTGAAAAATTAAGGGATCAATAAGGCCAAGGGATCAATATTAAAAACACAAGAGAGAAACAAACCCTAAGAATAAATATTTTAAATTGAAAAACCTAAGAAATTAATAAACCATAAGAATCAATATTTTAAAATAAATTATTTAATAAACACAAGGGATTATTAATATTATAAACCAAAAGAACTAATAAACCCAAGGGTTTAATATTATAAACCAAAGGAATTGGGGAATCCAAGGGAAAAATATTAAGAACATAAGAGATCAACAAAGCCAAGGGATACATATAAAAAACAAAAAAGATTAAAGTAAAGGCTAGGAATAAATATTTTAAATGCAAATGAATGATAAACTCACATGATTAATAAATCTTAGGAATCATTTTTTAAATAAAAATCATTGATAAAGTCACATGATTATTAATATTACAAACCAAGGGGAATAAACACGGTTTACCATGCTCATTTAAAGATTGAGACAATTGTTGTCTCAATGCGACCTTGGACCAACTATGACCATGGTTGGCCATGGGTGATTTTCATATTGAGACAATTTTTGTCAGAATGTGACATTTGATCATGGATGACATTGATTGACTATGGCTAAAGAAATTAATAAACACTAATAATTAACCCAACGTATTATTCATATTATAAACCAAAAGAACTAATAACCTAAGGGTTTAATATTAGAAACCAAAGGAATTGGTGAACCCAAGGGAAAAATATAAATAACCTAATGGACCAATAAAGTGAAATGAACAATATTAAAAACACAATAGATTAATAAAAAACAAGACCCAATATTTTAAATAGAGAGAAATTTTAAATTCACATGATTATTATTATGATAAACTACAAGTGATCAATCAACCTTATTGATTGTTAATATTATAAACCGATTGAATTATTAAACTAAAGTGATATTAAATTCTGCCATCATTGAAACAAAAAAATAACATTGAAATTAACATAGTTTAAACTCAAAACCTAAGAATTTAATAAATGATAGTATTTAATATTTTAAACTCAAGAGATTAATAAACCCGAGAGATTATTAATAATATAAACCAAAAGAAATCATAAACCCAAACAAGGGTTTAATATTATAAACCAAAGGAATTGGTGAACCTAAGGGCAAATTATTAAAAAGATAAGTTATCAATAAGGCCAAGGGATCAATATTAAAAACAGAAGAGAGTAACAAACCCTTAGAATAAATATTTTAAATTCAAAAACCTAAGAAATTAATAAACCATAAGAATCAATATTTTAAAATCAACTAATTAATAAATACAAGGGATTATTAATATTACAAACCAAAAGAACTAATAAACCCAAGGGTTTAATATTATAAACCAAAGAAATTGGGTAACCCGAGGGAAAAATATTAAAAACATAAGAGATTAACAAGGCTAAGGGATACCTATAAAAAACAAAAAAAAATAGTAAAATCACATGATTATTAATATTATAAACCAAGGGGAATAAACATGGTTTACCATGCTTGATTTAAACATTGAGACAATTGTTGTCACAATGCGACATTGGACCAACTATGACCATGGTTGGCCATGGGTGATTTTCATATGTATTGAGACAATATTTGTCAGAATGTGACATTTGATCATGGATGACATTGATCGACTATGGCTAACGCTAATTAACAATGGTTTCCCATGGTTGATTTTCATATTGAGTGAGTGTTTTCCATAATCTGAAATTGGACAATGCATTAATATTAAACTCTAGAACTAATATTTAAACCCCAATTTTTGGATTTAATAAACCAAAGGGACTAATATTACGAACCGAAAGAATCCGAAAATTAAGGAATCAATGTTATAAACCCAATGGATCAAAAAATACAATGAAATATTAATATTATAAACATAAAACATCAATAGAGCAAAGGGACTATTAATATTATTAAAAAAGAACATCAATAAATAGAATGGATTATTAATATTATAAACTCAACAAATCAGTATTAGAAACAAAAAATATTAATAAACTTTAGTGATTAATAAAGTCAAAGTCAAAGGATCAATAAAAATAATAAAAAAATACTCAAGTTGAATAAATTAATAAAAAATAACAATTAACCCAAGAGATTATTCATATTATAAACCAAAAGAACTAATAAACCCAAGGGTTTAATATTATAAACCAATGAGATAAGCACTCTAAATAAGTGGAGGAGAATGAAGTTGAATTACATACATGCAGGAGGAAGTCTTCAACCAAAGACAAGTTAAAAAGGTGTAGCAAGGAGTTGGTCCTACATCATGTCCATTCACATGACTTGAAGTCATGGATGCGAGCATGTTTCCTTGTGTGTTGAAGCTTAGGATGCTAAATTTGGACTTTCTTCCATTCTTCCAAATTACCTCTTTCTACACATAATATTCAAGTCAACTATTACATATTAGTGCACTGAACTTGTGCTATTATCATGTGGCCACCTAATGTTGTTGAGGTGGTCCAAGTTAGTATGTGAAAATAATGATATGCTTCCAACAATTTCTCTTAAAGTGGAGCTTTCTATAGATTTTGGAATTTTGTAATTGATTTTATTGCAATCTAATTTGGGCAATTCATAAAAATTGAAGCAAGTCATTTTTAAGAACCAGTGTAGTTTTTTCAAATTGCTAACATTTTAGTAAACACTCTACCATGTTTAAGACACAACCATGAAGGAAAAAAATATTTTTAAAACTTAATTGAGAAAAAAAAAAAGATAATTATTATTTGTTTATGAAATTTCAAAGATAATTAGTAAAGAGGTAGCGATGGAGAAAGGAGCTCTAAGGGTCTTGGTGAGGAGTACGAGCTCTCTCCTCACGAGTAACAAATGCATCACGGAGTACGTGTTTAATAGTTAGGCGGGTATAATCCTGAAGCAAGGAGTGTTGTGGAGCTAACTCGGTTGGTGTTTGTATTTGCACTCTTTCAAAGTTGACAAAAAAGTTTGACAAAGATAGAGCGTTAAAATTTTAGAAATAAAGTCCCTGGTTAAGTTGTACATACTCAAAAGTTTGAGTGATAAATTTTTTATATTATTATTTATTATAACTGTTTATAAATTTATATATTTTATAAATAAAAAATTAATATTTAAAAACAAATAAATAGAAATGAGAGATATTATTAAAAAAATATTATTAAATTAATTGCATTTATTTTAGGTTTTTTTTAAGGCTAACCTACTTGTATTGATATTTCTGTCATTGTCATGTTTGACATTGAAACACAACAATTTTTAATTGCAATTGTAGAAAAAGTTCCATATTTCTTTTAAGCGAGGAGGTCTTAGGGTTTAGGGTTTTATTACTTTTAATTTTTTTATTATGAATTTTTTTAATTTTTTGTGATTTTATGATGAATTTAAATTAATTTCATTAAAATTTATTTAGTTTGCAATGTTGTACTTGATATTTGTAAATTTGGTATAAAAAAAAATTGATTGATAGTGACTTATGCAAAGGTATATTAAGAATAAATTTAGATTATTTTTATAATTTATTAAGAATAATTAATTAAATATAAGTGACATTAAATTGCATAATATTTCAAGGATATTAATGCAAAGTAATCCTTGATAATTAAATAGACTAAATAACAAAATAATGAACTTAAACTAATGTCAATAAAAATTATTTACTTTGGCATATTTTTCTTGAGATTTGCCAATCTAGCCAAGAATGAAATTGGACAAACTTCTAATTTAATCCATTTTGTTTGTTAAACACAACTACTTATACAAAAGTATTTCAAGATTAAATTTAGATTATTTTTACAATTTAATCTTAAAAATAATTAATTAAATATAAATGAAATTAAATTGCAAAAATATCTCAAGGATATAAATGAAAAATAATCCTTGACAATTAAATAAGAATAAACAAATTGCAAAAAGAAACAAACCTATTCAACATTATTTCATAATTACATAAAACAAATATCTTTCTAAAAATATTTCATAATTAACTTAAATGGATAGTTTATTATTAAAAAGAAACCTATAAATATATAGATATTTTGTAATCTTTAATTATATTTAATAATTTTAGATTATTTTACATCAATATAAAAAAAATGCCTGAACTATCTAAAAGCAATATAGCTTGTTGAATAATGATAAACCGATGTTCCAACTTTGTCTTGGTCATTTTATCCATCAAGCACTTTGTATATATGATCTATGAAGGTTTTTAATTGTTTCATATATTTTTAATAGTTGTTGAATTAATGTCATTTATAATCTAAACTAAATATAATAAGGGTTAAATTATAAAATACCATTATAGTTTTTTACAATATAACTTGTTAAACAATGATAGGCCTATGTTCCAACTTTGTGTTGGTCCTTTTATCCACTAAGCACTTCACATATACAATCTATGAAGGTTTTTAATAGTTGTCGAATTAACTATTATTATTTATAATTTAAACTAAATTTATTAACCATTAAATTATAAGATATCATTATAGTTTTTTTTCCTCAAAACAATGATAATTTTAAGGACTAAAAATGTGAATTATATTATGAAAATTAGCTATTGTGTCCCCTAAAAACACAAACATAGTGACCAGCCAATTTACCCATAAAGCAGTAAAAACAAAACAAAAAACCTATTATATCACAGATTACTAATTTGTTTAGCAATTGTTACTATAATTATATATATATGTTAACTAAATTTATAATTTATTAATGTTTTACTATTAAATACAATGTTATCAAACAATGTTCCCACTATATTGTAAAACATCTCTATGTACCATAAACACTACTATACATCTTTAAAAATAAAGAGATAAATAAACTTCTTAGCTAGACTTCTAATTTACAATAATATGAGATATTTGGAATTTACATTCAATATGATTTTTTGAGTAATTAATAAATAACTTTGTATGAAATATTTTTTATTAACATGTATTAAACCTTGCACTGTACATGTCTATATGATGTATAAGACCATCAAGAAAATAATTAGCGTTCAGAATCTTATAATTATCGAGTCCACTGTCTATATTTCCATTCTAAGTAGTATTTATATGCTAAGCATTATTTTATCAGCCCTAAACAAACATGTTTAACCTATTTCAATCCCCAATACAAAATACAACAAAATGGGCTTTTCAACCCACAGCTCTTAGCCACTATGTGAGAAGGGTTTCTTCAAGAAAATACTTCAATTTCGAAACCCGATGGCCTATTTGAGTTGAGCAAGGCATTCAACGCGGGGTGTCGGAATAGTTGAGAGTTCACAAGCCTTGCACATTGAGATTCCATTAGACATTTCAAACATATCCATTTCTTCATTTATGCCATCCAAGGTAACCTTCCAATTGAAGCAGTGCAACAACTATGCAAACCCTAACTGTACAAAAAGTGTTCCTAATTGTTGTCCTAGGAATCTTCTCTATCCTGCTCCGAACAGAAGACACCCAAAGTTTTGATCTCCATTTGCATCTATCTCAGACCTAATTTTTTTCAAGAATCTCTCTGCCTTGAAAACTTGGGGGTCCTCCCATGACTTTGGGTTCCTCCTAATCGGCCATACATTAATGAGAACGATAGTATACTTTGGTGTTTGATAGCCTAATACATTGCAGGACTCAGCAGATAGGCGGTGGTTCAAAAAAGGCCCCGGTGGATGGAAATGAATCGTTTCTTTGAGCATAACTTGTAAATAAACGAGGTGAGGCAGATCTGATTCTCATACCACGCGATCCAATCCTACAATGTGTTCCAGCTCCTCCTGAAGCTTCTTCATCACTAGCAGGTTTTTCAACACTTCCGTCATTGCCCACTCTATCACCATAGGTGCCAACTCTAAGCCACTCCTCCACTTATTTAGAGTGCTTATCCCTTAACTGTGAAACTTGCATTGAAACCAGAACCCTACCATGATACAAACAACATATTGAAATTAAATCCAAAACCTTTGAATAAAGAGGATGAAAACAAGAAGTATTTGAAATCTTACAGTCCAAAGCGCTCTACAGCTTTGAAGCTCCTGGGAAGGATTTCTTACTTCGATCCGAGCAGCCACAGTCCCAGTTCTCTGCCTCCAAATGTCTTGGCTGCTCTGAACGGGGTGGCTTTATGGTCTGAAAGAAATTTTGAGCATTACATAATTTCAACCATCACGTTGGGCACATTGGATAATGTTAACGCTTCAAAACTTATTAACCCATCACGTTGGGTGCGTTGGAGAATGTTAACATTTCAGAATTTCAACCATCACGTTGGGCGCATTGGAGAATGTTAACCCTTTCAGCTATTACATTCCATGTTTCCACGTTTTCACGGAATAGTAATGAGGCATAGTAAAATTTTAATTAGGATTTGGTAAAAAATTATTTTAAACATGGTGTAAACACTTGATTTAAATATGCAAGGAAGTTATCATTTTCAATTTCATTCATAGATGGAGTGGCGACGATGAGAATATACCGACATCTCTAAATTTACACTATCCCATCAAAATGATTAATTAAAAAATAATTAAATTGTCCAAATCCAATAGGGGGTTACGCCTATCAGCTTAATTAACAAAAAATCATCCAATTCCAATAGGAGGGTTACTCATATCGGTGTAACTAAAAAATTAATTATAAGCTTATAAAATAAAGAGAAGGAGCTGGAGAATTTTTGATAGCGTGATTTCTGTTATTGCTGTTATTAGCATTCTTTAAAGATTAACTTGAGCATTCTTACCATTCAAATCACATTTTCCCTACATTCCGTAATTTATAAATCTCTAATTCCTTAAGGAGCTAGATATGCATTATTGATGATCACAATGCACCCATCTGTGGTTTATTAGGGTTCCAATTTTGGATGAGACGATCGCTAATTTCATTGGAATCCAATGTGTGCATTTTTTATCATCCATATGCTCATAACGTTTTAATTAAGTCATAGCCCCATCCTTGTTCAATTATATGTCATTTCATTTCACATTAACCAATTCACCAATTATATGTCGTTGCATTTCACATAGCCCCATAGCCCCATAGACCGTGTAATAAAAATCCATTCACAATTATCTCCACATCATAAATATTTTACGACAATATATATATATATATATATATATATATATATATATATATATAGAATGGAAAATTTGTTGAAACAAGAAGGTAGTGAAAGTTCCCAAGGCTACGATGCAGTAGTTAATGTGAATGGTTGAAATTCAAACTGAGCACAAAACCCTAAATTATATTCATGCATAATAGCCAAGCTTGAAGCTGAACCAAATAAGGAATAATTATTATATATTAAAAAAATGTATCATATCCAGATATTATACAATAAAGAATGCGCAAAAAATATGGGGTTTATCCACTCTTTAAGCCTACAAAAGAATATGAAACAGACAGAAGAATATAACGCTCAGCAGCCATAGCTCGAAATGGCTCAAACAATAACCAGCAGCAGCCGTAGCTCGAAATGACCTGAATGTATCCCATAACCATACATCTGTAACACCTTGAAGAATATTGAGTGAATATTTCACTTCCGTAAAACAATGAGGATGAAGATGTTAACACATGGAGGTAGGCTTAAAGAAGGAAGGCAGCTCCTCCAACCAGAGCGGACCCAAGTATTGCCATCTTTGCTAAGCTAGCTGTAGAGGGGAGAGCATGATATTATATATATAAGTATTTCTGCGAGGTCAGCTTCCAAGAATGAGGGATTTGTTTTTATTAGTCAAACACGCTACTTCAAAACCTCTTCATTTCAGGGTATGTCTAAGAAGATAACTCAGAGAGAGAGAGAGAGTGGTTCTGAAGGAGAGGGGAGAGAATTTTTATCTGCGTTGTTGGAACCGACCATTTCATCTGAGCGTACATCTATCCATTAGCACGTAAATTATGACGTGCTTCATGCCACAAGTCTTTGTGGAAAGTGACGTTAGACTTTTTCCAAAAGCAACGCGAGCCGATCATGTGACGTGGGGTTCAAGGAAGCATCCATTGTGTTACAATAAAGGATCGGGTAAACAACCATGGAGAGAATGTTTGTTGTTGTGGGGAATACTAATGCACATGCAGATTGGCATGGTCCCACTGATGAGGTGGGAACATCTTGGTAGATCTTGAAATTTATCAATTTTGAAATTCCAAGCTTTGGTTTCAAGTCACCGCCACAAGTATCCACACATTTTCCAATATTCATACTCATGGGTTCCATTAATAGGTATATTTTGAACTTCATTATGATACCCTACAACCCTTAAAACTATAATTTTCTCACATAAATTTTCATTTTTTGTCATGATTGGTTAGTAAGAAGATTAAAATGTGTTTTTCATATTGTGTGGCCTAATGTGATTAAATTGTAAGAAACAGAAGAATTTTTTAGGCATTCACTATGCAGCGCCTTGATGGAGACAACCAAGAGAGACTCTAGGAGGCTTGTCCACCTCCTTAACTCTATAACTCAACTTAGGATCACATGATCAACTTAGGAGGGGGAATCCAAGTCCATGTGAAGATCAACGAGAACGAGATCCATAATTCTTGAGATCTTGGAGGGAATCACTCATATTTTTAGGAGAGTTTCCATCAACTACCTTTTTGTATAAATAAAACAACTCAAAGGCTCATTAGGTTTCAAGTTTTTGATTCAGGTAAGAGTAGCTAGTGAGCCTAGTGCTTGACATTATTATTCTTAACTTTCATATGATGTATGAGACTATTGTTTCTTGTTAATGAGAAGTTTATCATTGATATGCATTTGAGCTAGTTTTATAGGGATGAAACCCTTAGGTTTGGGCTCAACCCACAGGCTTTAGTCCCCCTTCAGTGATAAGTAATCCTTACCTATTACCTTTGTTGTGGGAAGAGTGATTGGAAAGATTCAGAATATAACTCCAAAATCATTTTTTTATGATTTCTTGGAAATGGGTAGATGTTAATTGCGATCCTTTTGCATGCTTAGTCTCTACAAACTAGGATTTAGTTGAGTGATCATAATAGTGTTATGGAATAGAATATATTTTAGTCAAATTAAACTCATCGTTTCACTGATAGTTTATCTCACTGTCTTATTGGTCATTTGATGCATGTATTTGGCTAACTGCAAGGGGACTCCCACACCCTTAATTCACTTCCTTCACCCATCATCCATATTCTCCTACCCTCAAGACCGCATTTCTATCATTAAAAGTCTCTCAGAACCCTTCTCGTAGCAAAACATGGCCTCCTATAGCAATACATGACCTCTTGTAGTATCTCCTATAGCATCCCTATAACAGTGTTCTTTTTAATCAATTTTTCTTCCCACTTGGAACATAACCTATTTAAGTTGAATAATTTCCCCCAAATTGTGATTTGATGATTAAGGAATACTTCAAGAAAACTCCAACCTCCTCTTTTCAAGAAAATGTAAGGTATATCAAGATACATGAAGGTAGGTTACTGATTTGATTCAATTTGAAACCTACAGTAGCTTTACTTCTATAAGTATATTGGCCCTTTCTCTTTCATGCAATGTCAATTAGCACTTTAATGAATTCCATTTTCACTTTCATAATTAGAACCAAGTTCAATTATGTTTTCATGAGAGGTTTTCACTATAATTAGTTGGAGGAATGGTCTTTGAACACCTTGATCTGATTTCATCACTAAGGGTGACATGAGTAGAACATAACCTACTGTGAATATAACACTATGACCTCTATGTTTTTAAGAACCCCAGGTTGATCATTTGAGTTAAGAAGCTCTTGAGAGTTGCAACACTCTTGGTGCAATAGTAAGGTGCATCACATACTACTGCATATATCACATACAAAATTTCATAACAATCGAGAAGAGAAGGTTTTAAGAGGTTCTCATATTCATTCCATTGTTTATCACGAATTTAATAATATGGTTGTCCTATTTCATAGTTTTTCCCCTAATAAAACATGGGAATTAATTAGGTTCCATTTTTATGAACCTATTAGTATTAATGTAGATGGTAGCGCTCTAACCATTGGACACAAAATTATTTAAAGATGAACATTTAAATCTTATATGTGTTGGTATGCATCCAATGTTTCTGTTGGAATCAATGATTTTCATACCTTATTCTCCACTCAATATGCCCGTTGGCTTCGTTATTTTCACAAACTCATACAACAATAACCTTTGCTCCATTCTTATCCAACGAATTTTGTATGTTACCATTCACTTCCAATACAATAGCATCACAATGATTACTCCATTGAAATGAATGTTTTAAGGAGGAATAACACCATATTTCCAAATCATTTGTAACCTTTTACCAAACCAACCTTTCAAGTAGGTCATACCTTTATTGAAATGGATATATTAATATGACAACATGTAAAAATAGGTTTTATTATGTAACAAGTTATCCATCCCTAAAGTTTCATGCTTATCATTATGAGGAATTCCCAACAAATGCACATCTATATTCTCAATATGTCGAGGTACCTTTATGAGCATTTTTCTCTGTGTGAAAGGTAATATTTAGGGGATTTTTTGCTCAACCAAATTAGCACAGGTATCTTGATTCAATAAAATATTGACATGGACAACAATTCAATTTGGAATTTGTCCTTACTTTCATACTTATATAGGACAAGATATTATTAGTTCCTTTTTTGGATTGATAGCATCTCATTTAGAAATAATAAGGTTCATTGCATCTAAAAATTAGGGTAATTTTGAGGTCTAAAATGGGCATCATAAGAAAAATGTACAACCAAAATAAAATTTATAAGAACCAATAGGATTCAAGATGATGATTTCAACCATGGGGGATGATTCACAATTTTTGGAGTAAAAAAGTAAAAATATTAAAAAATAATAAAATAATAAAACTACTTTTTCCACTCGTATTTTAAACTTATCTCCCTAAGGATTTACTCAAATTCTGAGTGGGAGTACTCGTTGGATGAAAAATTTAATTCCTCATCTAAGGAGTACCCATGTTGCATACTTTCAATAGACCTTACTACACACAAAAATTAGAAATACATGAAAAAACATGATTGCAATCACGTTTTTCATGTATTTCCCATTTTTCATGTAGCAGGGTCCATCTAAAGTATGCAACATGTGATCCAGATTTAGTTTTTACAGGAATTCAACAGAATACGCATATAACCATAAACAGAGAGATGTAGCGGAAATAATGCTTCATTTTATTAGAATCAAATCACTGAAATAGGCTTACAAACATAATGGAAACTAGCGAGGGCACTGGTAGCTTATCTCTAATAAGGGATGTCGTGGCTATAGGCCTCTGAACTATGTTAAATTGAGGCTCAAAGGCCTATTATAGACATAATGGAAATAGATGAGTGGGCGAAGGAACTGGTAGTGTATCTCTGATAAGAGATGTGGTGGCTACAAGCTGGTCCACTGTGTTACAATGAGGCTTGTAGGCCTGTTTATTGTTGAGAAACAATGTAAAACCCGAAACGTCCAAAAACATAACCTTAAGAGATGAAGTGCCAAAATTGTGGGTCCCGTCTGGGTAAATTGGTGTTTCAACTTGCCGGGGATGTAACTTTGGCATCCAATCTCCATTTGACACACTCAATAGATTGTTAGAAATATCGATCTGAGGAATACAAATTTTAGTATGAGAAACATCGGTCCATGGACCCATGTTGCTCCCAGTTTTCCCAAAAAAACTAACCCTAGGAGATGAAGCACCAAAACTGTGGGTCCCGTTTGGGTAAATTGGTGTTTCAACTTTCTGGGAATGTAACTTTGGCATCTAATCTCCATTTGACGTGCTCAATAGCTCTTTAGAAATATTTATCTAAGGACTACAACTTTTGATGTGAGAAACATCAATCCATGGACACATGTTGCTCCTGGTTTTCCAAAAAATGTCATTTAGGGCCTCATAATAGCTCTAGAAGTTCAGGACCCAAAAAATTGCTAAAAATAGTAAGTTGCATTGCAACTTAAAAACAGAAATAATTGATGGTGGGGTTTCAAATGTAATAGGTGGGTGGCCACCAATTTCCACCTGGATCATTACGGCCCCAAAACAGCTCCGGTAGTGCAAGATCCGAAAACCTGCTAAAAATAGTAAGTTGTGCAGAAGTGAAAAACTGAAAGAATTGATGGTGCAGGTCCAAATGGAATAGGTGGGTGGCCACCAATATCCACCTGGATCATTCCTCCCTCCTTAGGAACCAATGGTCCTCATTGTGTTAAGTTCCTCCATGAGGGGCAAATTCTGCTGAACTTGGTATTGGATTTGTCCAATTGTCAGAGACATGTTGGTGGACATGCTGGATGTAGATGAATAGGTGGGTGGAAATTGGTTAAGGATCTGAGAAAATTTATCCATCATTGCGTTCCTCTGTTTCTCGAGGGCCCCCTCAAGCAAGATTTTGATAGGATCTCTTGCTCGCTCGTCTTTCTCTCCTTCAACCATGGGGGGTTGTCATGGTTTGTGAGCCTGATCTTGCAATGGTTCAACCAGATAAAGCCCGAACTCCTTATACCCTGAACGTGCTGGGGACATGCAAAGAAAAATAGAGAAAGAGCAGACCCGCTCTGATACCACTGATCCGGATTTATTTTTTGCAGGAACACAAGATAATACACATATAGCCATAAACACAGAGATGTTGCGGAAATAATGCTTCATTTTATTAAAATCAAATGAATGAAATATGATTACAAACATAATGGAAACTAGCTAGGGTTTTCGTAGCTTATCTCTGAGAAGAGATGTGGAAGCTACATGCCTCTAAAATGTGTTACATTAAGGCTCGAAGGCCTATTACAGACATAATGGAAATAGATGACCGAGCGAAGGCACTAGTAGTGTATCTCTGAGAAGAGATGTGACAGATACGGGCCCCTACACTATGTTACAATGGGGCTCACAAACCTATTTATAGTTGAGAAACAATGTAAAACCCGAAACATCCAGAAACCTAACCCTAGGAGATGAAGCACTAAAACTGTGGGTCCTGTTTTGGTAAATTGATGTTTCAACATCCCGGGGACGTAGCTTTGGCATCCGATCTTCGTTTGACGTGATCAATAGAATGTTAGATATATATATCTGAGGAACACACATTTTGGTGTGAGAAACATCGGTCCATGTTCCCATGTTGCTGCCAGTTTTCCCAAAAAACGTCATTTAGGGCCTCAAAACAGCTTTAAAAGTTCAAGACTCGAAAAAATGCTAAAAATAGTAAGTTGTGCTACAATTTAAAAATAGAAATAAATGATGGTGGGGGTTTAAATGAAATATTTTGGTTACCACCAATATCCACATGGATCATTATGGCCCCAAAACGGCTCCGGGAGTGTAGGACTTGAAAACCTACTAAAAATAGTAAGTTGTGTTGAAGTGAAAAACTAAAAGAATTGTTGGTGCGGGTCAAAATGGAATAGGTGGGTGGCAAACAATATCCCCCTAGATCAACATGGGTACTCCTTGGATGAGGAATCAAATTCTGCATCTAACAAGTGTTTCCGTTTGAAATTTGAGTAAACCCATAGGGAGATAAGTTGAAAATACAAATTGAAAAAATAGTTGTTTCTTTTTTCCCTCTAAAATTTTATGATGTAATGTAATCTTGTTTTATTATTTCCACTATTATTTTATAATTTCCTTAGGAGGCTCTTTTTAGACCTCAAAATTCCCCTAAGGTCATTTTTTAATCATTTCTCCAAAATGACTCTGCTAACTTTCTCCATCCCATGCCAAAATGATGTATAAGAATACCATTTCCAAAATCCTCTCGTTAAATTGTTGTTGGAATTAATACTCTATAATTTTTTGATGTATAACCTGTGATTACATTTTTGTTAGAATATAATCACAAAATATACCCATGAATTATCCCTGAGCAATGAATTTATGTGGATGTTGAGAATGATACTTCTCAAAAACCCTGTCACCATAACTATTGCTTGATTTTTTTGAAAAATATTATGTTATTAAAATAGAAATTGTGAAAAATAGCCAAATAAGTATTCTAAAAGTTCCCATATAATTGTACTCAATCTTTCGTGCATCCTCCAAAAATGTGAATTGAATTCTAATGCATGGGGGAAACATGCTAAAATATAGTTAGAAAAGTGTTGAATATAAGGCATGATTCCCTCCTAGAATATTTATCTCTAGACGATCATCAAACACTGATACACCACAACTTTTGAGCAAGGTCTGGCTAGAATAAGGATTTGCAATGACATATAGAAAAGGTACTCATGAACCATTGATATTGAATGGTAAAATATGTTATGTTTAGTTAATTATGTGTGTTTCCCATGTACCATCGATGTTGGACCATTCAAGTGGATGTATGAGACATTATTGAGCTTAATACCAAATTTTAGCATTCCTTTGGTATGTCTTAGAATCAAAGTTTCAATATTCTAGTGAAAAAATTTGGGTGAAGTATGAACTTGGATGCAAGACTTACAAGGAAATTGATTTATCACCTAGTCAACGTTAATTAAATTTCTTCCCAATTTTTAGCAAAACACTTCATCTACATTGTTGGAATCACTTTTGAGTGCTTGAATCCTATTTAAACTGATATAGTGTTTGTTCTACAGTTAAAATTTATCATTCTTATTTTTTCAGTAGTTCTTTCTACTGATAATTTGGAGGGTTGTAGGTTAATAAAAATTCTCTTCTTGATAATTACTTGTGAGCTTACTTATGTCTTCTCTTCTTTAGCTTAGTTAATATTTCATCAAGTCAATTATCAAAGTACACGAGACACACAAATTAGGCTCCTAGAGCCAGGGAAAAACCTCTCCCTCTTGGAGAGGAAAACCCGCAAATAATTCTTCTTATAGATCTTCAATTGACAAGTACCATGACTCAGACATAGACCCTTGACCTATATATGCTTCCAAGACCTTGATTCCATCCCTTCAACATTGGATCTTCTCTTCACTAAATTACTTAGATCTGCATCAGCACTAGAGACCTTGCGTATGTTTGTAGTTGAATTTCTTGAACAGTAGGAAGGTAACTCATAGATTTACCTTCCTTACTATTGTTGTCTTTTCTCCTTATGATTACGACAAATTTCCTCTTCTTGTATCATTGTTTCAGATCCACATTCTACACTGTCTCTTATCCACACTTATGTTCTTCTTTTATATGTACTGAGCCCTTAATTTATCCGCACTGAAGTCTTTCCATTTATCCGCACTATATCTTAGTATATGTCCTCATTGAAGTATGTTGTAGTTTCCGCACTATCTTTGCTGTGGTACCCACACGATCTCTGTTGTAGGTTACGCACTATATTAGATTATATTCACACTATCTCTGTTGTGGTATCCACAATTCCTTCTTGTATTAGATCTGCAAATGCTTCCTATAATAGATATGCAAAAATTTCCTGTATTTTGGCTCAGAGTTATCCGCATTTTCAATTTCATCAAATGAACTGTAGTCATACCTTATCTATAGTGAATTTATTGTATTTTTTTTAGGACAACCATCAACTCTAATATAGGCAAACTTATGTAGATCGACATGAATGTAATTTTCGTCAATAATTTAGGAGGTGTTTCTTCAGCAACGATGAGGGATTGTCTTCACTATATTATGAGCTTGACTTCAACATTGTATGACGGCTGTTTGGGAGCTTCTTCAAGGTCTTCGGAGCACAAACACCTAAACTAAATCCTTCATGAATATGACCCCTAATTACATTTATTCCTATAATACATAATCCTGATAGACATCAAGAAGAAGTCTATCTAAATAATAAAATCTTGCTTATGAAACCCATGAAGAAAGTACACCAAAAATACATTTTATTATATTTGGCATCTTCTTTATATAAATATATAATTACATAATCAACATTTTTACCGACCTAGTTACACTTTTAAACACTCCCTCTTAACTAGGGAGGTGTTCATACAAGTGCATGGTTACTTTCAAACTGAAGAATCTCATAAGAAGAATAAAATTGGTAATCGCATCTGTATAGCATTATATCAACCAACATTGTCCTAGTGTAAGGCCTTGACTAACAACCCCATCTCTCAATGAGACAATGGGCTACAATGCGGGCAAGACACATGACTAATAGATACCACAGTCATTGTCTCTCTAAGGTACATAACCCACCTAGGGGTTTGTAGAGTATGACCTTCTTGGACTATTTTTCTCTTGGGTAGCCAGCCCTCAAATAATATCGGTCCACGAATAATCTTATATTGAATGCCCTATCTCATTCTCAACGAGTATCGAATGCCAGATGATTAACCAATCCTCCATTCTGTCTTCCAGGTGAGGACCAGAATAATGTTTCTATCCATTCCCTTCACATGGCCTTCACTAAGACTTACGGCTGTTAGTCCTGGTGTAGTGCATGCCACATGTAATAGAGAATCACATATGTCACTCCCTCTTAACATAGGAAGGACATACTTCAAGTTTCTTCCAAGCAAGAAAGTTACCACCAGGCTCCTTATCGGCTAGGGTCCTGCAGCAGCAATCCAGCTACTCATCAAGATTTCCTCCCCTCGACGTCATGGTTTTCGATATTTGAGGAATCTTTAACTTTTGGCTTCATAGGGCACATATCATCCATCACTTTTAGTCACGAGTCATGTCCACTATCGAAAAGTGATTCATCAGTCTTCCTCATCTAGTCCACCATTATGCCATGCTGCTTTCCTTCGAATCATCCTCAAGGATTATACATCCTTTCTTATGATTAGCAGCCCTGCACAAATTCATCTAGATAAACATATACATATGAACTTTTAGAAAAAAAGTTACCTTAGTGATGATCTTTCACCATGACATCTTCCTGTAGGCATCGGCATCCTTCATATATATTGACACATCTCCTAATGATATTTTTTTCCAAGGGTCTTCTTCTTTACCAGACTTCTGTGAGAGTCTACATATCTTCCCAAGAGATCTCCTAGTCACATCGTCTTGGCTTCCGAATGATAACAACCTCTTAACATGGTTTCATTTTATGATCTCTCCCTTTCTGCACATTCTCCATTCCCAGGAACTTGCAACCTTTCTAGTTTCTTGTTCATATACAACCACCTCATTTTCCATGAGGACATATTATCTTGATTTGATTTTTCTGTTCACTGAGAGATACTCTTCCATAGATCATACTTCTGAATACAGAGTTTCATTACCTACAACCATATGACATGAATTCACAACATCTAATGTTAGCATATAAATGTATACATACCTCATACCTTGGGTCATCCTATAGCAATTTCTCAAGAATTAAGAGCTTCATTCTCTTGGCCTACTCCATCAATATGTCATCACATTCCAGAAATTTTGTTTCCATGATGACCCTTACTCTTGATAACTACTTTCCATTAGTAATGTTATTAGAGAGGTTTTTCTCTCGAGCTTCTACACCAAGAGCTCTTATCTTTATTTTATCATGATCCTATAATATACATTGCTCCCTATCATACTATTTACAACCAACAGAAATCACTTAAAGAAGAAGAAGATCCTAATCATGGTTGAGATCCCTCTTTGAGAATGTATCAGGGCATTCAAGATAATTGTAGTTGGGGACCAATATTCTTTGAGGGCTAGCTACCCAAGAGAAGAATAGTCCAAGAAGGTCATACTTTGGGAACACCTGGGTGGAGTATGTACCTTGGAGAGACAACGACGATGGTGTCTATAAGTCATGTGTCTCGCCAGCATTGTAGCCCATTGTTTCGTTGAGAGAAGGGGTTGTTAGTCAAGGCCTTGCATTAGGAAAATGTTGGTTGATATGATTCTATACAGATGCGATTACCAATCCGATTCTTCTTATGAGATTCTTCAATTGAAAAGTAACCATGTACCTGTATGAATACCTCGCTAGTTAAGAGGGAGTGTTGAAAAGTGTAACTAGGTCGGTCTTCATGTTGACTATGTAATTATGTATTTATAGAAAGAAGATGTCAAAGATAATAAAATGTATTTTTGGTGTACTTGCTTCATGGGTTTCATGAGCAAGATTTTTATTATGTAGATAGGCTTCTTCTTTATGTCTATTAGTTTGAATTAATTGTCTCATACATGAGGGGATCTAGTCTAGGTATTTATGCTCCAAGGCCTTGTGAAAGACCCTCAAAAACATCCCTCAATGCATTGATGAAAGACAATATTTAAAGGCATTAAAGAAGCACCTTATCAACACTGGAATTTTACTTGTTCAAGTCAGCCTAAAAATCATAGAAAAATTCGGCTTATTTACAGACAAAAACAACTATTTATAGGAGAATGCGGAATTC
Organism: Pinus albicaulis; assembly: GCA_034641835.2. Classification (NCBI taxonomy): domain Eukaryota; kingdom Viridiplantae; phylum Streptophyta; class Pinopsida; order Pinales; family Pinaceae; genus Pinus; species Pinus albicaulis. The sequence goes on along the minus strand of CM076575.1, from coordinate 1,901,760,191 downwards.
AGTTTGGATGAGGATTTTCGGACATGTTCTGAGATTAAATGCGAAGTGCAGGATTTAACCTTCTGCGGATAAGGAACAACAATTATGAGAATTTCAGACAAGACAGGACCTACTACAGGAATGAAAGCGAACAAGTATGAATCTAATACAAGGAAACATTTGCGGACAAGACTACAAGAAGAATTGTGGATATACTGATATTACAGTTTAAAGAAAGTTTAAGAATCTACCGCAATGTGGATAAACCTCATTTTAGTGTGGATAAACTTCAGTAAAGTTTGCGGACCTACCACAGTCTATACGTGCAGAAAAAACTCATCTTAGTGTGGATAAGCTTCAGTACTGTTTGCAGACCTACCACGCTCTATAACTGTGGATATATATATATATATATATATATATATATATGTATGTATATATATATATGTATATATATATATGTATATATATATAGATGCAAATTCAGTGGACATTTACTTGGAGATAGTGCGAACTTGTACCAAAGTATAGTGCAGACATTTAGGAAGCATAAGTCCTGGTCAATCTCATGAAGATTTGTGAATCAAATCTCAAGAATAATTGCAGATATAAAGGGATTCAAGAAGTGCGGACAAAACAGTGAACTAGGGCAGCATCTAAGTGCAGACAAGTGCAGGCAGGAAGATTGCAGATATAAGGTGAAGATCAAGGTCTTGGAAGCATATCTACATTAAGGGTCTAATTCTGGGTCATGGTAATTTCCATTTGAAGATCTATAAGAAGAATTATTTGTGGGTTTTCCTCTCCAAGAGGGAGAGGTTTTTGCCCTAACTTTTGTGTCTTGTGCATTTCAATAATTGGCTTAAGAGAAGATATAACTAATGCAAATAAGTTCACAAGTAATTATCAAGAAGAGAATTTGTATTAATCTATAGCCCTCCAAATTCTCAATAAAATGGTGCTCTAAAAATTTCCTAAAGAAAGTTCAATCGCCACTATATCCTATGCAAGAAAATTCTCTCCTCAAATAAGCCATACGAAAGCTCTCAATGATGAAATCCATATATATGTAAAGCTTACTACCTTAGAAATTTTTGAAAATAACTTTGGAAAAACTTCATTTTCTTCTTAGCTCTCATTTTGCTGGTATATATAGGCCCAATTCCAATCCTTGGTTCCCCCTAACTCATCAAGGCTTTTCCTTTCAATAGAAGTTGTCTCATTCAAAGTGAAGTGGTCACCCGAGCTACCGAGTTGTCACTTTGTGAATGAGTGGATATCAAAGAAAAGACGATAGTGATTTGTGTAAAAACTACTATAGTGCCTTTGTCTGGTTTGAATTTTTAAATGAACCTTAAGGACACTTTGTTTTTATTGCTACATGATTTTTTCAATTTTCACTAGTACACTAAGTATACATGTCATTTTTTTATGTTTCGAATATCTTGATGCATTTTTCTCAATGCCAACAATTTACCACTGATTTTTGAGGTTAGGAGAAAACTTATAGTTGAAATTCATCACGTTTTCTATGTATTATGGTACTTGGGAGAGAGATAAATACTTATTCAGAAATAGTTGAGTGGATCCTTCAAAGGAGATGATAAAACTTAGCGCTAATAAAATTTATATACAAAAATATCTATATCACGCAAGCATGTCCCATGCTAATGACCATTACTTTGACTCAAATGATTACGGATTCACATGATGAATTATGTCAAAATATGTTGAAGAGATCATCTGTTGTATATGGAATTAGATCATTGCTTTACTCGTGGGGTTGTCTCTTAGAAAAGGATGTTGTATATGCCCCCATGCATGAGGCATTTTTGAAGAGAAATGTAACTCATGAAGGAGGTGCCAAATTGATGCATGTGACTTTGACCAAATGAGAGAATTGCAACTATGAGTAGAGATAGTGTTGCTATTGGAGTTTAATGATGAAGCAATGGCTAGGCCTTCAGTCATAGGACTAGTTACTAGAGCTTGAACCTGGTGGAGTGGCCACTTTAAAAAGAGCATAGGCAGGAGAAGAAAAAGTTGTTGTAGTCGCAGGAAGAGGTGAAGATGGTGATAGCACTAATGGGGATTGAATTGACCAAGATTTGGGAGCTCCTCAATGGGGGATTTTTTAGTGTCACATGGGAGAGGCTAAGCTCTTCAATCCCTATAGAAAAATGAAGTAGCGAAATGTATTGAATCCATGCATGTTATCTAAAAGTAGCCATTATGAAAGGACACTAATAGGGATTGAAGAGCTTAGCCTCTCTCATGCAAGAAGTATGTCAAAGAAGATGACTCACACAGTGGTTGTGAAGGAGAGGGGAGAGAATCATATTATATATATACGTATTTTTGAAAGGTCATCTTCCGAGGATGACAAATTCATTTTTCTTATTCAAACATTCCATTTCATGTAATGAGAAGGAGGCCACTCCAAATATGTTCATTTTGGTGACGAAACACCGACCATTTTAACCATCTAGTCTTTGGTTGCAGTTTTATTTATGTTCATACTCAATAAACTCTATTTTTTTGCATCGAGCATGTCATTTGAGTATACATCTATCAATTGGCAATGAAATTCAACTGTGTAAATTACTACGTGATTCATGCCACGATGTCTTTATTGAAAGACGTGTTTGACTTTTTCCAAAGGAAACACCAACCGATCATATGAGCATGAATTCTTAAAAGCATTAATCATGTTGTAATGGATGATCAGGTGAATAAGTATGGCGAGAATGTTTTTTTCTCAGGGGTATATTAGTGCACATGCAAAATCACATGGTCGCAATTATGAGGTGGGGACATATTGTTATATCTTGAGGTTGATCAAGTTTGAAATTTCAAGCTTTCCTTTAAATTTATCACCATAAGTGTCCACGTGCTTCTTCCGCATGGGTGGCCACTATTGAAGGATGAGCAGAGACGGGAGAAGAAACAGTTGGGGAAGTCGCAGGAGCAGAGACGGGAGAAGAAACAGTTGGAGAGGTCGCAGCAGGAGGCGAAGACGGTGATGGCGCTGCTGGGGATTGAACCGGTGACGCCTTGGGAGCTGGTGCAATAGGGGACGGTGCTGGTGCCCGTGCGGGAGAAGCTGAGCTTATCAATCCGAACACGAAAAGGAAGCAGAAAAGCGTATTGAATCCAGCCATATTTTTAAAAGTAGCTGTTCTGAAAGGATACTTGTGCACGGAAAGTGGATGGAGTCGATCTATTCGCTTCCTCAGAAATGAAGTGATACTAGTGCAAATTTGTGAGTCGCTTCCTCAGAAATGAACTGAAGAGGTATGTCGAAGAAGATAACTGGGAGAGAGAGTTGTTGTGAAATAGAGTGGAGAGCATGATATATATATAAGTATTGCCGCGAGGTCGGCTTCCGGGAACGAGGAATTTGTTTTTCTTAGTCAAACACGCTACTCCATCTCATGGGACGAAGGCCACTTCGACACCTCTTCATTTCGGTGAAGCAACATGGTCACTGTAGTCTTTGGTTGCAGTTTTATCCCCGTTTCATGTGAGCGTATATCTGTCCATTGGCGCGTAAATTAAGACACGCTTCTTTGTTGAAAGTGACGTCTGACTTTTTCCAAAAGCAACCATCGTGTTGCAATAGACGATCCGGTAAACGGCCATGGCGAGAATGTTTCTTGATGCACATGCAGAATGGCACGGTCGCATTGATGAGGTGGGAACATCCTGGTGGCTCTTGAAATTTATGAGGTTTAAAATTCCAATCTTTCTTTTGAAGTCACCGCCATAAGTATCCACACGTTTAACGTTCCACGGCAACCAATGTTTCCACTGCTATAGGCCCATTAATGCGGTTCCAACTTGAACGGTTGTGGAATACATTTAAACAGCTCCGGGATTAATTGCGTGAAATTTTTATATTACATGGAGAATTTTAATAGAGAAAGAATATTGACTAAACCAACCTAATTTTATAGTTAGTTTAGATTATTTATTTGTAGGTGGTTGAGTGCAAAATTTCATACTTAAAGAGATTTGATCTTTTTAGATATTTGAAAAATCTATATTTGAAATGGATTTACGCTGGTTTATATATATATATATTTGAAAAATCTATATTTGAAATGGATTTATGCTGGTTTATATATATATATATATATATGAAAATTTGGAGGTCAAATACTTTGGTGGAGCATAAAATAATTAATCTTTTTACAACGATACATGTAAAACAACCAATCATACATATTATGGAAATCCATACTCTTAGAGATATTATTTCATATGAACAATGAAACAACCTAAAGAAAATTTCAGGCTTGCATCTCTAGTCATGATTAATCATAAAAAAGGAATTGATCCAATAAAAGACATGGTTCAAACTACATCAAAACCAAAATTGTTAATCCCCTATAAACATATATTTTTGGGGTTGAAATAACCTCCAGAAATAATGTCTTCATCTGGAAGAGAGTGAACCCCTCACATTCTAATAGGAAAAACTAATGTTTATCTCAAATAAATGTTAACCATCTCCAATAATTCAAATGCATTATGAATCAATATATAGTTAGTGTTGTAATGGAAATACAACATTGTAGCAACAATCTCTCTTTGTTTTATATAATTTAATGAATAATTTCTTATCACTATTATACAAACAATCTATATAATTTTTTTATAGAATCTTTTGTCCACACAAAATTTTCAATATTTCTCAAATTGCTAGGGGCCTTTTCTCTCCATACTTTCTTAGATTATTCACTCATCTAAATCACTAATATAAATAGGCATACATTTTTCAAAAGGATAGTAGTGAAGATCATAATGCTTTCATCTCACTCTTTCGGGAGTACAAATCATTTTCTATTTTAATAAGATATGGTTTGGAATTTTTTACCACGATGTTACTAGAATTAATAGTGTTAAGAGCGTCGGGGTTAGCTGCTTGCTTTGAGTGATAGTCCTTTACATGATTATCTAGTTCCTAGTATGCAAATAATCATTTGGTACACTAGACATATTATATACTGGAAAAACAACATATTAACATCCATTTATTTTATAGATTAAAAATTATGTTGGTATATCTATTCGAAAAAAACCTCACAAACATGTATAATATCTCAAAATTCTTGCATTAAAAACCAATCCTTCCCAAAATTCTCCATAATTTCCTTAACACAATACTTTTGTCAGTATAGAGAATATACTAAAATGTGACATTGGAAATGGGAAATCCTATGAAAAGCCACAAGTGGTCATCAACATTGTGATAGATGATCCAAATATCATAGTTTAAAGTTAGGATAAATTATTTAATTAATATTAGACACACTTAGAAATATAATATTGTTACAAAAGATAAGACTCTAAAACTAGATCCGATCACGGGTCGAGTACTACCCAACCATCATGCGTACGGTACTAAGATCTTTTAAAACGACTATGGCTTATACAGGTTTAAATGAGCATGTTAGTTTGCATACACATATTAACATGAATTAAACATAATCAGGAAGCACATAACACATAAGCGAAAGACAACCAAATTGGTAACGGAGTTCACCCCTTCAACTCACTAGGGTTACATCTCCGGACCTGCTTCAATTGGAAGGCAGATCCTTTATATTTCATCTTCAAATTAAGCTTTCATACATTCCAGTTCCATGGCTGAGCATTAGCCAAGCACTATGGCTTTCAAAGGCTAAGTTTCCTATCCTTTCTCCTCCCTTTCAAAGGCTCACATCATGAGTTTATATAGTTTTTCCCCATAACTCCCCAATCCACAATAGTAGGATCTCAAGACATTTTAAGGAAAGACAAACTCCATGATTCTAGGAATTTAAAACTTACTCAAGGAAAAAATGGAAAACCCAACTTCAAGGATCTTAACCATGCCAAGAAAGCTCAACCTCTTAATGAGAAATAGAAAATTAGTTGTGAGGTCAATTCTCACATAAAACTATTTTCTCAAAATGAATAATAAGTGAATATTTTGGTGAGTCATTTTCCACTCACTTAGAACATTATCCACTTCATAATTTTTAAAGGAAATAATGAATTAATTTACTCATTACTTTGTCACCCATCATAAAGTGTCTTCATGGTGCATAAGTAAACTTCTTTGTTGGTGGAGATCCTCCTGGATCAAACCTCCCCGAAAAGAAAACTTTTGGTCTCCAAAAGTATTAGCTTCAATCAACTCAACTGTATGCAAATGTCTCTGAAAGGCAAATTCCATCATGACTCCTTCACCTACCGTTCTTCGGAATCGGAAGATAATGCCAACACCTGCAACTGTTGCAACACAAATGCCTGAAAAGGCACATTCCTGCAAGATTCCTTCACTGTGGTCCTTCAGAATCGGAATGCAAAAGCCCGCATCTGCCGAAAGCTGCAACTTGTAGCTGATCATACCTGTTTACAACACTTGCCAAGGGTTCATTGTTCAAGTTTACATGCAAAAATGGCTTTAGGAAAATTTCCTGATCCCATTTGCTTACAAAGATGCCAACAAGGCTTAATGCGTAAAAATACGCCTCTCACTCTCACTCTCCCTTACATAAGAGTGGCTAAAAACAAGCCTTTTCCAATGCTTCATAAGCATATTTTACATCATCTCTTTCATCGTTGGCCACTTTGGTCTTTTACATGGCATTGCCAAAAATTTTATGCCAAGATATGATGCCAACTATGGCCTCTTACATGGCAATTACAAAGTAATTTAAAGTTCCAAATATGTTCACAAAGGGAAAAAAAAACAAATTGTTCAAAAACCCCTTTTAACATATGTATGAAGAGGAGACCAAACCATATTCATTCACGCACTTTGATCAGAAATAAGATCAAGATGAAAGCATTTACACCAAGATGTGGCATATCATGGTCTCCTTTATTTTAAGAAGCTGGCTGATTTACTCCCAAAATGCATGCATAGGCCTTCTGATAAAGACATTCTTGTACAGCAGCTGTGCTATGATACACCAATGACCTCACCTTCCCGGCAGGGACCCACTTCAATATCAAGGCTTGACTTTTTGGATGCTACCACTGTGCAGCAATTTCGTCGTGGTGACTGCCATAATGATGTATCAGGTTTCTTCACAACCCGAATCAAATCTATGATCTCTGGGGAAGGTATTCTCCACCTGCATCCAGGAGGCTTTACTTGCTGTCTAGCATAACTTATGATTTGTCCACTCACATTATCATAGCGAACATCCTTCAAGTAAAATATGAAGGGTTTCTGGCATGGATGTCTAGTCACAGGCCTGGTATTGAAGGCATATGCTGTAAAGTCTACTCTTCTATACCAATTCAAGAATGTCCTGGAGGGCATCTCCAACTCACGAGGGGAAAATATGGTTCTGAAGATCTGAACTGCATAACCCCATGAGACTGATATAGACCATTCACGCTTCTTATCATAACAAATAGACTGTTGCATTATTCCAGTTGAATCTAATTTTACAGCTTTTCTTAAGTGCTGCAATGCCTTTACTCTGGTCATGTTGGGGAATATAGGTTCCACAACATCCAAATGGTGAAGTGACACCAAGGGAGTTAAAGGATGAGCTGCCAGTAATCCGAATAGATTACCATATACATCATACTGATGAAATTCAGGCTCCTTTGTAAGCGGCACGCCCAACTCAGACATGCAGGCCTGTATTCTATCATCATTGTCTATATGTTTTATTTGCTAGCTCAGCTCCTGCCTTGATCGTCTTTGTGCGAACTTGCAACTCGCTCGATCATGAAGCCACGCACCTGCACTACAATCTAGTGGCCCGACCTTTTATCGGTGTCCCTGCGTGACAACTACGAACCGATCTCTTTATTAACACTACTGATACCAAGGAGAAGAAGCGTCTTTGTCCACGGGGTGCGCCATATCATGATACCTTCTCCCATCAAGAAAATTGCACGAGGGTTTACACCATGGAATAGAGCAGTTGCTACTGCTAAAACCATGCCACCTTCAACAAACCTAAATTCCGATTTAAGCAGAGACAGAATTGACCTGTGGGAGAAAACAGCATTGCACAGAAATATACAATAGGAACGTGCCCTTTGGCCAAACAAAATACCTGAAAACAATGTCTGTGCAATGAGGACATTTGGTAAAAATAATCTCGTTCGGAAATTGGATCAATGTTGCATCTCCATGATCTCTCTGATTGAGCTGGAAGTATCTGTCAAATGCCTAAACTTAACACATTCAGATGTTCCACGTGGATGATATTTAAAACGGAAAACATTGGCATGAATTTCTATTCCAATGCAGTATCATTAACGGTCATTACTATCCACGCTGCAGATACCACTTTAAACAATTGTAGTTCAAAAACGCCAACAGATCTGCCCAACTGAAACATAGAAAGGCAAAATATATATCAAAGTGAAGGATGTCGTGCCATTTTTTTTAGCACGATACATCAAACAAATCTGCAGCGGTCAGTCAACGTAACTGTTTGTCACATCCACCACGTTGTCTACGTAACTGTTTGTCGCATCCACCACGTTGTCTGATCCGAACTTACATCCACCACCACTTTGTCAGATCTGATTCCCAGATCCAGTGAAGAGGGTTTAACTTGTCACAAATTTCACGAGGAATATCCACATGTCTCCACGGGTCGGATCCCACCTCCGGTAGCTATCCACGATCACCACGCAGTCACACACAATCTCACGATCGATATCAGCAACCTCCATGTTGACAAAGAGCATCGCCCCTTCTTCGGTCAATTCTGTGCACAGATTCACCACATCGCCTCTGCACCATCTAGGGAGCTGGTTACCAATGGCACCTCAGAAGTAGAAGAAGTAACTAAGGCTGCCAGCTGGTCACAAAAACCCTGGCAGAGATCTCGAACACATCTGCACACCGATCACGGGAAGAGATCTTACCAATCCTCCAACATTAATGGGCAGTACAATATCATCAACTATCGCTCCTTTATCATTGACAAATTTTATGTCCCTTACATGTGAACTATGACCATAATCTTCATGTGAAAAATGTCCGCTCCCCATTTCTGTTTTACTGAACGGCGATCCTTGTGTTCTAGCTATATAAGCAACTTCACCTCCGAAATCTACTCGTTTGGATTCTCTTGTATACTTTTTATTCTGATCTGTTGTTGGTTCCCATTATATGTAGACACCGGGGATATTGGTTTGTTGGTTATCAAAGCTGTGTGCTTTGATAACATCAACACCACGACCGCAACGCCAAACCGCCAACGCAAAGCTTTGGTTGAGAGTGCAACAGAGCATTCAGTGGAGAGAGCACCACCACAGCTGCTTCTTGTTATACTGTAAATGAACTTGTCCACTTCCGATCTCAACAAAAGTACGGTATTCCACAGATAGCAGGGCAGTCTGCAAGTAACCAGGAAAAGATATAGCGTTGGGAGTATCATGAATGCCTCCCAAGGCGTACACTCCACTAATGTTGAGGTAATCTGCAAGCTGTATGGGTGTGCTGGGACACACACAGGAGACACCATTCACTGCATAGCGTTGTGTGCCATTGATCCACCTTCGGGCTGCTCTTTTTCTGCAAATTCCTTCTCCAGAACGCGATCGAACATCTCTGCGATGCTTCCCTCGTTGGCCAAATCCGGTGGGACAGCTTGTCCCCACAAGGAGAATGCAGATTGAATATAGAGCCCAACCAAAGCTCCATGTTCATCGACTACTACACAGATTCCAGCCTCCAGCCCAGGCCCAGGTATTGCTTCAGCACCAAAAAACGGAGCCGCGACCACCTCTAAGGTCGAGAAGACCATCGCCATCCTAATTTCTATAAAGATCACTTCCTTTAAGTCTACGGTGCACATGGTTCTCCTGCCTTTGCCTTGATTTGGCAAAATTTCAGGTTGCAATAACTTTTCGATCCGGAGGCTGTTTGACGCGATTCAAGCGTCGTTGGATTCCTCTTGTCGAGCTCTTCGCGATGGTGTCATTATTTGTTGATTCCGAGTCAGAAAAATTTTGAGCACTTTTCATCAAAAGACGGATACCTGCCCCCATAAAACTCGAAATTTTGCAAAATATCATAAACATAACCTGCAGAAACATCATGAACTGCTTACCCAACTCGAAACAAGCATTTCTTTCTTGTAAGCGTGTTTTTTGAATGGTGAATGGAGCTTTCTTCACGAGCTCTTTCGCCATATGTTTGCTTGACTCTTGGCGAATTTCGGGGTGCAACTTCCAGCACTTCTTCTCCCAATGGCCACTGATTTTGCAGAAATTGCAGAAATTAGACCGTTTCCCATTCCACCGTGTCTTCATGATAGGAGGATTTAGAACGTTCTCATTCTTCTTGGTCTCCCTTCTTGTGGGAAAATCTGTCTTCTTAACCCACTCTTTCCTTGTATGATGCTTAACTACACCATAGTTAGCAGATCTATGAAAGCAATCACTTCTCTTATGTGCAAAATTAGAATCTGAATGATTGTCATACCTTCTTGGCTTGTCCTTAAATTGATGGGGACTAGGTGGCTTGATTCCTTTCTTGGAATCAGGTGATGAAGAGATGAATTTTGTTTCAGCTACCTCTGAGCATTCTCCTTCTTCCTGTTGATAACCCAAACCTGCAAATGGTTGTCTTGGTACAACCTCCAATGGTTGGGTGATTCCTTGGCCATTTATGCCAAGTCCACCTCCACTATACCCCATCTTCGTGAGGATTTTCATGCCAACATTAGTTTCATATTGAGAGAGAACAGAACTTGAAGTGACATCACATACCTCGGTTTGACATGCAACCTCCGTTGTCTCAACTTTCTGCAATTTAGACAATATCTCCTCTTTAGCTCGTAGCATCTCTTGAAGCTCCTGCTTATCGAGCAATAATCTTCGCAATTCTACATTTTCGGCTTGAAGGCTTTCGTTTATCTCTTGCAACTCTTGCAGTCTTTCAGCGTGCTTCGTTCCTTTGCCCATCCTGCAAAGCAGTCACCTGCTCCGATACCACTTGATCCGATCACGGGTCGAGTACTACCCAACCATCACGCGTACGGTACTAAGATCTTTTAAAATGACTATGGCTTATACAGGTTTAAATGAGCATGTTAGTTTGCATACACATATTAACATGAATTAAACATAATCAGGAAGCACATAACACATAAGCGAAAGACAACCAAATTGGTAACGGAGTTCACCCCTCCAACTCACTAGGGTTACATCTCCGGACCTGCTTCAATTGGAAGGCAGATCCTTTATTATTTCATCTTCAAATTAAGCTTTCATACATTCCAGTTCTATGGCTGAGCATTAGCCAAGCACTATGGCTTTCAAAGGCTAAGTTTCCTATCCTTTCTCCTCCCCTTTCAAAGGCTCACATCATGAGTTTATATAGTTTTTCCCCATAACTCCCCAATCCACAATAGTAGGATCTCAAGAAATTTTAAGGAAAGACAAACTCCATGATTCTAGGACTTTAAAACTTACTCAAGGCAAAAATGGAAAACCCAACTTCAAGGATCTTAACCATGCCAAGAAAGCTCAACCTCTTAATGAGAAATAGCAAATTAGTTGTGAGGTCAATTCTCACATAAAACTAATTTCTCAAATGGAATAATAAGTGAATATTTTGGTGAGTCATTTTCCACTCACTTAGAACATTACCCACTTCATAATTTTTAAATGAAATAATGAATTAATTTACTCATTACTTTGTCACCCATCATAAAGTGTCTTCATGGTGCATAAGTAAACTTCTTTGTTGGTGGAGATCCTCCTGGATCAGGATCACATGGACTATGTAACAAAATGGGTGGAAATAGTAGCCTTATCAAGAGCCAAAATGGAATCCGTGATTAACTTTCTGTTCGAGCTCTTTGTACGATATGGTATGCTGTGGGAAGTGATAACCGATAGAGGGGCAGAGTTCGTAGGTAATAAAATCATAGCCACTCTACGGAATCATCACATCACCCACAGTGTCATGTCTCCTTACCACCCGCAGGCGAATGGACAGGTTGAAAGCAATAACAAAGTACTTGAATAAATCATTACTAAAACAGTATCATCACATTGCCAAGATTGGGCCACTAGACTTCCAAAGGCCCTATGGGCTTATCGCACAACATGGAAAAACACCACTAGATATTCCTTGTATCATTTAGTATTTGGAAGAGAGCCCATTTTTCCCATCGAATTCAAAGTCAAAACTCTAAGGACAACCCAGGAAGTAGGATTGGACATGACGGAGGCCCAAATTAAAAGACTCCAGCAAATAAATGGATTGGATGAAACACGGCTACTGGCTCTACAACGCACAATAATCATACAACAACAATGAGCTAAATGGCATTTTAACCTCATGAAAAAAGAAGAAATTCCAAAAAGGAGATTGGGCACTCCTCTATGACTCCATATTCCAATATTTTCCGGGAAAATTGTAGACAAGGTGGCTCGGTCCAAACGAAATTCAAGAAGTGCATAATAATGGTACCTTCACCTTGACCACCATAGATGGTTTTGGTTCTACATTTCGAGTCAATGGGCACAGAGTACGCCTATATCGCAAACCTCTCACAAAGGAATCTTTTTTCCAGCAAGTACGAAATGATCCCACCATCCAAGTTGTGGCAGGAGGGGTTGATAACCCTACAACCTCAAGTACATGAGAGTTTTCTACCATCATTTGTAAATAATGTATATAATTTCCTTACAATTCCTAGTTCTTATTTTGTTGTACATTCTTCGTACTCACAATTGTATCCTTTTTCTCATCCTCTTTCATTTTTTTCTTCTTGCCGTTCAAATTATTTGAACGGCTGATGTTCAATCCAATTGAGTAGTTGTTTTTAAATCTGACTGAACAACCATGTTTTTGTGTTTCTATTTTCCTTGTTGTTCAAATTCTTTGAACGACTGTTGCTCAATCCAATTGAATGATTGTTGTTCAATGGAATTGAACAACCGTGTTTCTGTGTTTTTATTTTCTTTGCTATTCAAATCCTTTGAATGGCTGATGTTCAATCTAATTGAACGACTGCTATTCAATCGAAATGAACAGCTATGTTTTTGCGTTTCTATTTTCCTTGTTGTTCAAATTATTTGAACGGCTGTTGTTCAATCCAATTGAACGGCTGATGTTCAATCATATTGAACAACTGTGATTTTGTGTTTTTATTTTCCTTACTGTTCAAATTCTTTGAACGACTGTTATTCAATCCAATTGAACCATTTTTGTTCGATCGGATTGAACAACCATGTGTTTGTTTTATTTTTTTCCTTGTTGTTCAAACTCTTTGAACGACTGTTGTTCAATCCTATTGAACAGTTGTTTTTCAATCGGATTGAGCAGCCTTGTTTTTGTGTTTTATTCTTTCCTTTTTCAATATCCTTCCCTCGATCCACACCCTAGCTATAAAAGGCATCTTTGAGTAGGAAGTGGCAGTTGAAGAGAAGAGGGAAGAAGTAAAATTACAAATATGATTATTCTTTGACACTATAATCTCTAAACTGGAAGCCGAAATTGTGCATATATGAAATGAGGGTCTAATTCATTCCCAGTTCAAGTATGTTATCATACAATACATGACCTTACAATGGTATATCTTTCTGCACTTTCGAGTAGTATTTCCCTCCAATATGAAGAAATAGGAATAAGGAGTATTAATTGCATTGGCATTCTTTTTACTTCTCTCAACATCCCTAACTCTTAAGGAGTTAATGAGCCTCCCTTTATGTATAAAAAATAAATATTATGTTTTCATGCAAATTTTTAAGAGAGTATAGGGGGTCTCATCATGAGCCAACCTACCATGATCATAGGGGTTTAACAAGTGACATGCCCACAATGGCCATCACACCAGGGTAATGACCTTTTCATCTGCTTGAAGGACAAGAGGTCTCATCACGAGTTGTCCTGATCACTCTGTTACAATCCTAGTGAATGGTACTGTGAATATCTGGCCATCATACCAGCACAATGACCTCCTCATAAATCAAAAATCTTATGTTTCAAAAATAAGTACTATGCTCATATTCAAATTTTCAAGAGAGGATAGGGGGTCTCATTACGATCCAGCCTACCATGTTCATAAGATTTTAGCAAGTGACATGCCCGCAATGGGCACCACACCAGGGTAATGACCTTCTCAACTGCTTGAAGGATAGGAGGTCTCATCACGAGCTGGCCTGATCACTTTTCTACAACTATGGTGAGTGGTCCCACTACTCAAATTAGTGATAATTCTAGTCGACCACATAAGTAAATATAAGCAAGATATGCTTACATGTTTGACCTTTAGGATGACAACACCAATCATTATCTATATCATTATTGCTCTTGTCACACTTTATCATTAAGGAAGGACATCATATCATAATGATAGCTATACCATTTTCTCCTCCTCTCTGGTCACTTTCATGTGAGATGCACTTATGAAAAACTTCCAAATATGACCTTTACACTACATAAGCCCATAATTACCCAATTAATCCTCATTCCTTGAAGCTTGAAATCCACGACCTCTGCTCTCACGTACAGGTTGTGATTACTGAATCCTGACATTCCCCCGATATGCATTCATGATTGACCAAATCCCTCTTGTACTTGAGGATGTGGATGCCCTTACTTTGGCAAAGGGGGTGTAATTATTCATAAATAAACAAGCATGCGAATTTCGTGCACAAATCCCATTGGATATGGTGATAAGACCAAAGGAGCATTGAAATTAACGTATGAAGTTACTTGTAGAAGGTTGAAATTTCCCCTTCTCTTGCATACAGTATTCATTCTAAACAAAAAAGCCGAAAGAGAACACAATCAGAAGGAGAAATTAGCCCAAGAAAACACACCGTCCATGGGAGGAAACTCTCTCCAGAATAAACCGTCAAACTTCTCCATTTCAGATGCAATTAGCGCTATCCTTTAACAAGCTGGCTGGCTGGCATATTTACACATACTACAAGGATTTGATACAGAAGTATAAATAGAGTTCCTGCAAAACCTATTGGAGGGACAGACCAGGCTCAGGGGAAGAGTTATACCGATCACAGAAGAAATTATTGTTGAAGTCTTCGGAATACCAGTGGAAGGAGAGAGATGGACAGAGAAATAAATTCTCTTATGAGAGGCAGTCGCATCAAATCAGGATCCGAAAGAGCCATTGGAGAGAAAATGAAAAGGGATTAACCCTACTTCTCTACATAAACCATGGCAGGTTCTGAGGACATTCATCCAGAGATTCATTACATACGATGGACACGAAGACGTGGTAAAACCCCATCAACTTAAACTGTTAGCTGTGCTTAAAAAAAATATTTCAGTTAACCTACTTGCTTTCTTAAATTCTATATTG
Source organism: Pinus albicaulis (assembly GCA_034641835.2). Lineage (NCBI taxonomy): Eukaryota > Viridiplantae > Streptophyta > Pinopsida > Pinales > Pinaceae > Pinus > Pinus albicaulis. Next base: position 1,901,744,895 of record CM076575.1, on the reverse strand, counting down.
CATGACATTGTTGTTCGAATAAGAAAAGCTAAAAACCCTCAAGAAGTTGTTAGTCACCACAGGCTAATAAAAATAATCACCATACATGAGTTAGACAAGCAACAGATAGCCTAGGACAACTTTGTTAACCCTGGCACACAGGTACCTAAGGAAAACCCTGGCAAAATTGAAATTGAGCTCCCCGGGATGAACATACCCAGAAGGAAAAGGACCCGTGCGTCAACTTCATAACCAAGTAGGAAAAAGTGGTCCAAAATACTTTAAGGAACCTCAGACTTCATAGAAGAGGCAGGGCCATCCCACTCATTACCCTCAACCCCTCAAAATATACCCTTACAATATTATGAAGAGGATATGGCTCGAGTCTTAGAGGAAATGAGGCATCCCATGAAACTAAAAGCCTATCTGAGCAAGATGGAGAACAATAAGAGCCATTAGACCAGTCTGCCACTACCAATAGCTCTGGCCACACCGAGGTATTACCATGTCAAGAGGAACCGTAGGCTTTTATGGCCTTGTCCCCCCATGATAATGATGGAGTGAATGAGGGGGAACATGTAGAGGAGGAGGCTGAATCCGAAAATCAGTTAGGAGACACCATCCCCTTGGAGTAGAACAAAAGCATGGAAATAGTTCCTTTGACACCTGAAGGTAACATTGTCTCTCCCAGCCAGGACCCTCATACAGAAGTAAACTTCGAAGTACAGATAGAAGACACCACCACAAGAAAACCTAAAATTGACACCGCCATCCCTAAAAAAGAGGTTGTTGCTCCTCCACACCATGCTAAATCCAAACCAGAAGAAAATTTAGCTGAAAATAAGTTCAAGAAATTAAGCAGAACCTGCAAAATGTTAAGGAAATTGGTAAAACATTTGAGGAAGCAGTTGAAAGAGGTAAAAAAGGCCTGGAAGCCCAAGAAATAATTTACCATAGCATAAACCAAAACAAAATTGATCACCAATTTGTTAGATACTATTGAGGCTGGAATGCAGACTAACCTAACAGAGACTGCTGAGGCTGAAATGCAGATTGACCTAGTAGATACTGTTGAGGTTGAGATGCAGACTGACTTGGCAAGCATCGTTGAGATCAAGGTACAAAAAAACATGGTGGACACTTTTGAGGCCTCTGTCCAAACTAGGCAAGAATTCACCGACGAAAAGGGAACCCAAATGGAGGTAACCCCTACCTATGCTCCTCTAGTTGAAATAGGTGTCAATAAAAAATGGTATAATGAATTAATTCGAACACAAAATGATTTGGCACAGTGCAAAAAGGAAGTAGTACCAGCACAAGAGTATCACGCACTACTAAAGAAATTCACAAACCTTTCCTCCACAGAAGATGAAACATTTTCCCAGCTCTGAGAGGAGCAGGCAAAGGTAAAAAAGGCACAAGACTAGGTGGATCAAGCCAAGAAAAAAATCACTACGATTTGTTCTATGTATTCCGATGCACTAACATGCAGGGCACCAACCACCAACTATGACCTATTCTTATTGGAATGATATTTACTACTGAAAATAAATGTCGTTAGGGTAGGGAAGCCCACAACTTTCAAGACCATAGAATAACTTGTCTACTACTACAATGATCAAGATGAACATGTCTGATGCTTTTTATGTGAACTTGACATGCACAACTTCTTTCTAGAAGAGGACAGGGACAACAATACTAGTCCCTTTATAGGAGATGTTCATTTTCAAGCCTTCCTCTCTTTCACTAAGAACCAGATTAGGTGGGTCAAAGCCTATAACATTTTCCAAAAGAGATAACATGGCCTAGACCTATGGGTTAGAGGAGAGCCTACTAAACTCCTGTAGCTATTCATCCAACACAAGAATTTCATGCGAAGAAAGGGTGTAAGGACCAAGCTGAGACCCATCCATAAAGAAATTATAGAGCATGGGCAGGAATATTTTGGAGACATTCAGGAAGCAGCCCTGGTAGCAGCCAAACAAAGATGGATGGCCTCCACAAAAAATGTAAAGAATAGGGAGCCATTTGCCTACAGAAACTTCAAAGAAGTCACCTCCATATTCCTCTCATATAGTAACCTGGTCTTCAACATGGGTCTTGCATGGTTAGGGTGCAGGTATAGATGCCCTCTCATCTGGTACCCCCCTGAGGGTTAGGATCATGACTACGAACTGCCAGAAGGGCACACAAACGCTACCTTTGCAAGAATTATAAAGAAACAGGGTTTTAGAGCATACAAGGAAGAAGTCTACTCCTTGACTCAGTTGCATCTAAAACATTTGTTTACACGAGGACTTGCAAATAGGTAAGTAGGGGAGTATGTTGGGCCAGAATTAAGGTATGTTTTCACCCTATGATTACTTCAAATTATCATACATTTTCAGAATTTATCTCGACTTAACAGTAAAGGAAAGGAGGGTTAATGCAAAATCAGGACAAATAGACTAACGATAAAAAGCATGATCAAAACAACAAGGATTCGACTTATTTCATCTCTATTCGCAAGAAAATGAGGTAGCTGAATTGACGCGGACCAAAAGACAGCTGACAAACAGAGAACATGAATCCACAGTAACCCCTAGGGATGAGCAGAAGGAAGAAAGACAGATCCGCGTCCAAATAACTTAAACAACAGCCATGCTCGGCGGGCTGTCGTTTGGGAAAGACCATTCTACTAATAAAAATCGCCTTTAAAAAGGCCAGGATGGATGAAAGAGAGGAGGAAAATTAAGAATTATTTTTCTGTAATAGGCGTATTAGGACAAAACTGTCCAATTGTATTAATGTCTTGACTCTTTTAATAAATAATTTTGGTATTTTCGAATGATCATTTCCTGAGTTTTCTGCCACGATGGACTTTTGGTGGTTTGGGCCTAGCCCTGGGAGTTTCCGGGCTCACCTCAGTACTGTACGTTAATTACAGAATCTATGTTCAGTTATCTAATGCATTATATGAGATATATTTCTACTTGCTAGAATTATATGCCTGTGATGCTATAGTTTCCTCTGCCACTCAGACAATTTATTGCACATGTTTCTAGTTTGAAGTAATAATTTTACAACTGTTGGAAATTTTCATCGCTTTCTCAATTCTTCTATCTCTGTTTTTAAGCTTTAGGACAATTTATGTTCAAATGTTTTATATTGCCAAGAATTAGATCTTTTTCCATCATTACTATAGGATTTCCTATTGTCTTTGATACAGAAGAGTGTTAGCTAGTTAGTTTTCAAAGAGAATTCCAGTGAAAAATTAAAATAAACAATTGTTGTTCAACTCATTGATTTTTTTGTTCCATTTAGTAGAAATTTTGTTCCATTCATTGAAGGTGTTGTTCACTCATAGACTATTATCACTAGGCTTATTTAGACAGTATGGTTAACGATAATTTATAAATTCCATTCCTTTTGAGATTGAACTTCGAGAATAAATTGATCTTCTTCATATTAATATAAAGTATCTATTTTCGATGTCACTCGCATATACTGTGCTCGCACTCTTGAAATAAGAATACTTACCCTGGGTTGACAATTGAATGAGAAGCTTAGAGGTTGCCTATAATAGTCACCTAAGAGAACCAACATACTCAGGTATGGTCGCAACCATCTAGGTAAAAGAGTCATGTGTAAAATCATGAATAATACATATCAGCTAGAAAATAGGACTTTATCAGACAAAACCTAGGGTCTTGTGCTCCGTCACAACCATACCAAGTACAAATTCAGGCATGTGAATGAATGAGTTGAAGTCGAAGATGCAATAAAATTTCTAGATTACCAGTCAATGATGTAAACTGTTAACAGGCATGAGAGAGACCACCAATAATGAAAATGGCCCTCAAGGTACCAGAAGTACACTCCACAAGATGCAAATAAGGAACTGAATTCGAACACTTGTGAAATCATTCGATCGAAGGCTAATGGTGTGAACCTGCCATCGAATGCAAACAACTTGCCATTAGGGCATGCAGGCTCTAAGGTACTGAAAAGGGATGTATAGATCAACTTCCCGGATAATGTGTTGAAGTCAACAGGAAGCGATCAATCAAAGGAGGCCATAATGTGTCCCACATCATCGACATGTGACAGAGGAAAGAAGATATTTAGGAATGAAGACTGAACAGAGAACCAGGTAATAAATAAGATGTATATGGAAATTTTCTTGAACATATTGGCGACATGACTCTGGAGTTTGGCATTATTTGACTCAAATGGAATTAGAGGTCATGTTGCAAAAATTTCTAAGTGAATAAGAGGTAAACATATCTCCCAAACCCATGGAGGCAAAGTGACGAATGTAGGATGTCCCTGAACCGACATGAAACAAAGGATTTGTCATGTTCAAGAGCAACATGCTGTTGACGCAACTGCTTAATACTTTCATTTTCCGCCACCATTTCTAGTGAGCACCCCAATTATTTTTTAATACAAGATTGAAGGGGATAGCATATGCTTGTCATAAAATTTTGTCCTTCAGACACATCCATCCTAGTACATTTTACGAGCCCTATGGAGGAGCTCAGTGTCATCATGGTGACAGCTCCAATGTCGTTAAATATTAACGAGTTAGACAAAGGTGGAACTCATTTCCTTTTCATGTTTAAAGAGTTTTAAAAGAGGCAAAAAGAAAACTCCAAATGGCCCTTTTCGTAAATGGTCTCTCGAATCCAAAAAGGTAGAAAAAAAAAGTCCAAGAGAGCATCTTAGATGTGATTGACTAAGGTATTCATTTTTTGTAAATAATTATCCTAGCCCGAAAAGGGGCAAACGTATATTGGATAAATGAAGTTTTGTGCACTTTAATGAGTTCAAAATGAAAATAACTCTACAATATTTTCACATTTCAAATGACAGAAAAGAGCTAAAAGATGACTCAAGGGGGTGAATTTTTCATTTATTTCTACTGGGTCTAAAAAAGTGATAAAATGGAACTTGTGTTCATATCATCTGTGAAGAAATTAACCCTGTTGCTGCACAAGAATAAACCTATTATCTGTTTTTGAGGTAAAAGTGATTAAAATATATTAAAATATGACAAAAAAGCCTAAAAGTGACTTGACCACTTATAAAAATGAGAAAAGTAAAAAAAAAAAAAAAAACTTTTTACCTTCACAAGTCTTGGAAGAGGTTTTTTACCCTTATTTACCTCAATTCTTCAGGAGCAAATTATGGGCAATCTAGGAATCTGATCGACAAGCTGTTAACACTAGGTACTAGCTGTGCTCATCTTCTACATTTTTCGTTCATGTTTTAACATTTTTTACAAAGCATGGTGATTTTTTGGAGAAGACTATTTAACTCTATGTCGCATCGGATCGGTGCAGTGATGCCATATTGGGATCATGCCGCTCTGTCATTTCTAACACTGGCCGCGCATCAATCAATGCAGCTATTTTTAAAACGACTGAGCCGATTGTAGAGCACAGAAAGACACAAAAATATCTCCAAAAAGCTCCATTCAAAGCTAATTTTTATGCATCGAGTTTTGACAGAAGGTAGTTTAAATGTTGTGACAGGAAGGAAATACCAAAAAAACATGGTGATCGAATGGAAGGAGAGGGAACACGATGAAGTAGACAGAGTGACTATGGAAAATTGAGATTTCCATGCTTCTTTGAGGAACTGCGGGCTCCTCAAATTCTTTTTGACTCCTAGCTTGAGATCATAGCTGGAATTACTGTAGTACTTGATAAGTATTTGGGATATGGGAAGCAAGAGATTTATAATCGATATTCAAGAGCTGGAGATCGAGGTAGCTGATATTTACTTCATCACTAGCCTCTAATGAAGAGGAGGACGAACTCGATTGGTGGGGGGTTGGATCATCGGTGAAAGTATGGATATGCTAATAGGAAGAGCGTCTCTAGAGGCAGCCAAATCTTAAAGTGGGAATATAGAAATAATAATCATGAACAAATTGCTGCTCAAAGTATTCCTGTATATGATCACACATGTCATTGGGGCACAAGATCCACACGAGACTACAATGTCTCAGCTCCAGACTGTCGTCGAATGAATGTCAGCTACCATCTTTAACTAAGCAGAAGCCATGCTGGAAAATATGAAGAAACAACTCACAAAAATGAAAAACATTTCGGCTGAAGCAATTTAGATATGGTTCGATCTTGACAACATTCTTCTTGGAACAGATACCGTTGTTCCAATTTGAGTGGGCAGAAGTGGCCGCACTGGAACCAAGGGATCCGCACCTGATCATATGGACTGAGCTGATGCCTCATTCAAGAGGTGGGAAACATATGTCATATAAACCTGCCTTCTTTGTATGGCTGAGGCATCAGCTTATTTTTGTAGAGGATTGGCCGTACTCTCGGACCAATTTCCGAGGTGACCCAGATCTTTCGCTTCTAGAGGGTGAGCATTGGGACGACGGAGGTAAAAAAATGTTTTTGTTAACTTTTGCATATATATATATATATATATATATATATATATATATATATATTTTGATATATATGTTCTGATATTTAAATTGATGCTATAGATGTCGGACCGCAGAGACCATCTAGGATGTCCCCTATCACCAGAAGAGTGGCGAGGGAGTTCGAGGATACTCTGTATGAGGAGGGAGTAGATTTTGAAGAATATATTGCACGGAATCTGGATGATTTGACTAACATGATTACAGAATACACTCGTGTTTAGGATATTCCCTGCCATTACCAAAGGCATACTATAGGGGTGTTTGATCGCATTCATCAACTAGTGACTCGAGTCATTCGAGGAGTGGCTTGCTATCGTAACCACCATGCTGATTAGTCTAGTTTTGATTTGTGCACTTGTAGTCTTTTTGGGACCTGCAAGTCTCATTATGTACCAGAAAAGATATTTTTTGGGGTTATGATGTACTTGAAAAATTTTGCAAAAACAATCTCCATATATATATATATATTATATTTTCCCATTTTATACATGATGTAGGCCATATACTAACTGGAAAGGAGTGAATCCAGTAGCATTTTTAGCCATGGTTCGGTAAGCCCAAAGATTTGAGAAAGGCATGATATGTCAATTTGACTTATGCATCCGAATAGTGCGCTGAAGCATAGTAACTAAGACTTTGTTGACTATTTCAACTTGGCCATTGGCCTGAGGTTAATATGGAGTTGAGCTGTCGTGATGCAAGCCCAATTGAGAGGTCAAATCAGCCATCACGTAATGGCAAAAATGAGATCCATGGTTGGTAACGATGGCTTGAGGGACTCCAAACTGAGCGATAACATGATTGAAGAGAAATAGAGCCGTATTTTTACCATCAGAAGTATATGTAGGCATCTCTTCAAACCATTTGGTAAAATATTCAACATCGACGATAATATAAAGATGACCCCCAATTGAGCAATGGTTACATGTCATGAAATAAATACCCCATTTAGTGAAAGGGCCAACGGTAATAACTAGGTGTAGGGGTGCAGGTGGGGTGCGCTTATTCTACTGGTAAATATGGAAATCGTGACATTTACAAACAATAAGAATGAAATCCTTGAAAATAGAGGGCTAGAAATAACAACACGAAGGATTTTCTGAGTCTTTACGTACCCAGACATATGACCACCACATGCCCCAGAGTGGCAGTCGTTGAGTGCTCTCTTAGCCTCTTCGAAAGTCAAATAGCGATGGAGAATCGAGTCGACACCGACATGGTATAAATTATCCCCAATGATATTATAGGGTTGAGAGTGATGTCGAATACATCAGCGATAAACTTTGGTCAACTTAGATCAGAAGGTTTGGGTTTGGAGATACACGATGATATCACCGTACCACATATTGATAGTGCTGATAAGGAAGAGAGTGTCATCTAGAATATGCTCATCAAGATCGAAACGTGTAGAAGTATAGGGAAGGGAGCATATCAATTCAACAAAAACTAATGATTTTTTTGATTTGGAAGCAGTGAATTCCAAATCAAACTCCTTCAAAGTGACAATCCATTTATAATATTTCCCCCCAGTAGCTGACGAGTCAAAATATAGGTCATGGGATTGCAATTGAAGATCAGGGTAGTCGTGAAAAGGAGAACGTAATTTTGGAAGTGCTAAACAACATGTACGGTAGCTAATGCCAGTTTCTCAACATGGTCATATCAAGTCTCTATATCCATAAGGTTGTGGCTGAGGTAATAAATGACATGTTCAGTACCATCGTTGTCATCCTCGACCAGCACCATACCAATAGTACCAGAAGAAGCTGCTAAGTAAAGGAAATAATCACGATGGTAATTTGGGGGATGAAATAAAGGAGCATTGATAAGAATGTTATTTAAAGCATTGAAGGAGTTTTGAGAAACCTCATCCCATAGAAATAGGATCCCTATTTTAAGAAATTGTGTAAAGCCCTTAGCGAGCTCTGAATAATTGGGAATGAAACGATGAAGGAAATTAGCTTTCCCTTCTAAGCTCTGCAACCGAGATAAAGAGGATGGAGGGGGTAAATTAATGATAGCCTCGACTTTCAGAGGATCGATGTGGATGCCTTCTTTGGAGACAAAAAACACAAGGAGTCTGTCAGATTCAACACAAAAAACACATTTATGCAGATTCAAGCGAATATTATAGTGTCGGTAGCAGATAAAATCCCCTCGAAGATGCGCAGGATGGTCTCAGCACTTAGTTGAATGAGAGGGAAGGTCATCGAGGTAAGGTTGAACGATGTGTTTGATATCATGGGAAACATATGAAATCGCGCCTTGAAAAGTAGCACTAGCATATTTCAGACCTAAAGGGAGCTTCTTGTAGGAAAAATTTCCCCATGGACAGATGAAGGTCGTCTTGTGTTGATCATCTGGCAGGATGTTAATCTGGTTATACCCAGAAAAACCATCCATAAAATAAAATATCTCACTCCCAAGGCATTCATCAAATATTTGGTCAATGAAAGGAGTGGGATAGTTATCTTTCGAGCAGGCATGACTAATGTTTCGATAATCAACACAGACACGAATAGTACCCTACTTTTTATTGACAGGGACAATATTGGACACCCAATCTGTCAAAGGAATTAGATATATGAATCCAAACTTAAGAATTTTTTCAACTTCTCCCTTTATGGCAGCTACCTTTCTACGATGCACGGGACAAAGTCGCTGATGAACATGATTCACATTACGATAAGTCAGTATTTCATGCACCACTATACTCGGATCGATGGTAGGAATTTCCTCATAGGACCATACAAAGACATCTTAAAATTATTGAAAGAGACTGGTGTAAAGCTTGATTTCATCTGGAGAGCAAGTTACCCCGATGTGGATGTTCTCGACAATTTCTGGTTTCACAAAAATGTCAATAGGAATTTTTGTAGTGATGCTTCCCATGCTCCCCTTAGAAAATACCTCATGTTTTGACATGGGTGTCGGAAGTGGAAAATTCGGAGCATGGGGAGAGAAATTTTCGAGACACGACTGAATTATCCTAGGGCTCAGAATAAATGAAGAACGATGATGGGTATCGTCCCAGGGTTTTTCCTCAAGAGACATGGTTTCCATGATACCTTCATCAGAGGGAAACATCTTGTTCAAGGGATTTGAATAATCTAAAGAACCAAGCCAAGCAGATTGGGAGTATGTGTCGAAATGCATACAAGAAGTAGTATGATCAGAATCAGGAGCCAAAGTTGAAACGATTTCACAATGATTGACTTCCACGGGGCTTAATGACATGACATCACTGAAATATTCAATTTGATCAGGGGAAGGGATGATCCATGGATTAGATGAAATGGAGATCATATTGACCTGAGTAGTTGTCTGTGACGGAAGAGAAAAAAGACCCATCAAGGCAGAGTCTTTAAAAAGTCTTGCCCCCACATTCTCATAGGGTATGGTGGTAAGTTCCACACATGGCACATTGCCTTCTAAGGAAGAAGAAGAAAAAAATGACAACTAGTTGACAGTGGTAATATTCCCTTCATGTGGGAAACTAAGAACAAAAAATAGAGTCGACGACACACAAAGAATAGCGTGAGTCCAACTGCGACCGAGTAGAATATTATAATTGAGTTTAGCGTCAACGACTTCTGCTTCAACATTGACCGCTTTTCCTTCCAAAGTGATAGGAAATTTGGGGAGAATACCAAAAATACGAGAATCCCTTCCATCGAAAGCCTCCAAAGTGTTCGGATACTGGTTAAGAGTAGGAGAGCCAATGGATTTCCAACAGGACACAAACATGATGCAAGTGGATTCACCCTCATCCATTACTGACTGATGGATGTTCTTTCCATTAATAATAACTTGAATAAGGAAAGCAAGCTGATGGGGGAGACGTGGAATGTGATTTTCCAGATCAAAAGTAAAGAGATTTGAATAAGTAAGATCAATCCCTCCAATGGAAGATAACAGTGATTTCCGCTATGAAGGACAACTCTAAAGAACCTCTCACGCATACATAGTAGAATGTGCCTAAGAAAAATCATCAACAATATTGTAATGTTGAGCAGCGCGGTCATTTGGATTATACGAGGATTTTTGAAGCACACCTTTAGAAGGTGGTCAGACAACGGGATCAGAACTAGGCCTTTCAATATGAAGAGGGTCGGAAGCGGGCGACGTAGAAGGAGTAGGATCATCGGAAATTTCTTTCCCTGTCGACTGATGCAAATTCGAATAATCTTTAGATCTGGTAAATATGGAAACAGGTGCATCACCATTCATCATGAACACTTGGGAACCAAAAGAGACAGAATATTGGGGTTGTTCTACCATTTGATTTTTCTGATATGGAAATGGTTCTTTGTGTAAAACTAGAGTTCCTTGAGTACCTTTCAGTAAACGACTCACTTAGGCCCATCGTGGACAATCCTTAGTGTAGTGTTTATCATCACAGATTAAGAAAGGGTACTCAGGCTTGTACTTACTTCCATCATCAGTACGAGGTTTAGGGGAATCCTGATTCTGGGCATCATATTTGGATTTACCTTTTCCCTTCTTTTTACCTTTAGAGGATTTTTCGGTCATGATAGACTGAACGGCGTTAACCTTCGCAGTTTTTCCAAGATTCAAAGGATTTTGCAGGAAAAAATCGGAAGAGGAAGAAGATTTATACTTATAAGAAGAGGAATACTTCCGAGAATTATGGGAAATAGAACCAATGAAATCATCAATAGGTGGTGTCATTTAAGCCTTTGAAGTTTTAGACTTGTATTTCGGGCACAGAGCATCAGGTAAGAGATCATATAACTTGCTTGATTGGGAATAAACTAAATCAAGATATTGAGCACGAGAAGTGGATTGCTCTTCTATGACAGATGCCCCCATAGAAATATCCTTGGTGTTATTCACCAGTAATTTTCACTATTTGTAGATGACTAAATATCAATTCTAGATTTCTAAAAACAAGATTTTTGAATATTGTGAGTTTTAGAAATCTCACTGCCTTCATTATCCTTTTACCAATTTTTTCACTATTCTACTATTTTTCCATTCCATGGTTAAACTACCACTCCTAAAAAAACCTTCATGGGCTTGTGCCACTCATCTATATCCTATTTTCCCATCTATAACCTCAGTACCTTGTTTTTCTTTTGCCCATCACTCCACTTCCCATCTAGGGTTACCAAATAGTCTTTCATTTCCATGTTTACCACATCCCTCAAGGGTTGATGGTCTCAAAACCATATCTATAGGCTCTTTACATAAATCAAGTTCATTGGATTTTGGATCTAAAATATATCAATTTGTCAAAAACTCTACTTTTTCACTTAAAAATCCTAAACCAGGTTTTAGTCAAAGATCAAGTCAAAGGATTCTCCTACTAAGTCATTAGGGTTTCATAGGTTGTAAGGTCATCATTGGTGTTCCCAATATTTTTTTTCTTGTGCAAAAGGCTGACCCAAATGTATTGGAATATTGTGACATGGTTATTCAAAGCAGATCTGCAAGTCTCCAAGGAAGACTACCTTGTCAAAATTCAAGTTTGTGAATGCTAAGATTTTGACACTTCTGCGGAAGTGTTAAAGAGATCCATCAACAAAAATTTGATGAGGTAGGAGGTCTGAGCTTGGATTAAGACAACTCATGGCAAGAAGACAGGAAAGCACTTGTACTTAAAGAAACCTAGGGTTTTGGAAAGATAGTTAAAAGAGGTAAAGTGAAGATGTTAGGCCTCCATCATGACAACAAAAAGAAGATTTTAAAGGGCTACTGTGTATGTCATCCCAGAGTTTTCCAAGATGAGATTCCCCACTGTTTCAAAATACAAAGAAGTAAAGAATATCAATGAGAAGGGAAAAACCATGTTTTTAAGTCACCCACACTCAGAAATGTCAAAAGGCGTAAAAACATGATTACAACTTCACAATGCAAGAAAAAGGGGTTTTGACGTACTGTTATACAAATTCCTCAAAAATGTTTTGAGAAGCTTACCATTATTGAATGAGATAAAGATATGTGGTAGGTTTCAAAATGGTAGAGAAGGCAGTTTTTTAGGGTTTTTATATGTCAAGATGAGTAAAATAGACCCCCAGGCTAAAAAAGGACCCTTTCATGTTTCCAGCAAGATTCCACCAAAAAGAGAAAAAGAGCCACTTAAAAGTTTTCAAGTCACCTACAGTAAAAGACAAAAAAATATTAAAGAAAAAGTGACAGAGGCTCAAAACATTAGCAAAGTGGGTTCTCAAACTTTGATTTATTTTCCTAGGCTATAAAGGATCATTTTTTCCTTCACCCAACTCATTGTGCACTTGCAAAGAAAATCAAAGCATCCAAGAGAGAAATTTGGGCATTTTTAGTCAAATTTTAGGCAAGTCTACTCGGCGCTACACGTTCAGTGTTGGGTGTTGTTCGTTCAGAGGATTTCCCAGTGAAAAATTGCATTGTGTTGCACATTCAGAGGCATGCACTGCGCATTCGCGCAGGCACTACGCATTCACCCAGGAAAGCCTGACAGGCCCAGACTACGTTAAGGCACTGCTCCCAAGAGAGCCCAACAGGCCCAAACTGCATTCAGGCACTGCACCCAGGAGAGATTGACAGGCCAAAACTATGTTCAAGTGCTGTGCCTAGGGAAGCCTGACACCCGCAAACATGTGCAGGTGCTACACGTTGGGAAGAGAGGACCCAAAAGTGCATGCAGGTGCTACGCATTGGGAAGGGAGGACCCGAATCTGCGTGTAGGCACTGCACTTTCTCCTGAAGCTCCTTCTTCACCTGCAAGCTCCAAAATACATCAAAAATTCCTTCAACCTAACATCAAAGGACTTTCAAGGGAATTGAAAATTGGTAGGTGGATGTCTTGCTTTTTCCTCTAGTGAATTTTGATGGTTTAATGTCAAAAGAAATTGACCAAACCCTAAGGAATGAGAAACCCTAATATTCATGCTCAAAACCCTATTTAAACCTCTATCATCTACAAATAATAATATATCAGTCAAATAGGGTATGAACACTAGCACATTTGGCTCAATTTCCAATGGCCAATTCATCGTTATTCCGACACATAGGCGTTGCAAGAGCGACAGTTTGAGGTCGGGAAAAATGTGGTTAGCCATTACGTCGCAATTATGACATTGCAATAAAGTGTCGGAACAACGATACTTTTTCCAACATTTCCAAACAACTGTCACTCTTCCGACTTTTTCCAAACCGTTTCTCTTTCGACTTTCCAAACCGTCACTCTTCCGACGTTTCCCAAACCGTCGCTCTTCCAATGTTTTACAATCCGTCGCTCTTCGACGTTTTCCCAACCGTCGCTCTTCCAACATTTTTAAACTGTCGCAACTCTGACGATATGTCGTCTGACGTTTATAACGTCACTCTTCTGACACTTATGTAATGTTGCTTGTCCGACGAAAAAATAAAGATATTTAAAAAAGAAACATCGCTCTTTCGACGTGTGAGGAATCAGTCTTCTGACGAAAAAGTAAAAATATTTAAAAAATAAACGTCACTCTTCCAACGTGTAAGGCATCGATCTTCTGATGAAAGAGTAAAAATATTAAAAAATGAAACTTCACTCTTCCGATGTGTAAGGCGTCGGTCTTCCAACACTTGGGTAAAAATATTTAAAAAAAAGAATCGTCGGTATTTTGACGCAAGGCTAAAAATATTTAAAAAATAAATAAAACAATCGTGTTAGTAACATATATAAACTTCACAGAGAACTACAGATGCCAAAGCGATGCCAACCCATCGTGTCACAGGAACGAGTGTAAAATTTGCATATTATATTAGTCACTGTAATGGTGCCAACCAAATAGAATGAGCATTAAATTCCTCCTGTCTCCACAAAGGCATACAAACGATTTGGTGTGCATACCAAACCCACAAAGCACCAACTATGTGAATCATCATACCTAAGTGCGAGCACTATATAAATTCAATGTTCCATGGTGTAATGATCGGATTATAGTTAGTCTTGGATTGCATTACTGAGAGTGATATAACGTGTCATCCTAGTGAGATCACCAAGCCATTGTTATCTATTATCTAACTGCGATTTATTGTGTGAAGTTATCATATACAAATTATTATCATTACACAAATGCGAGCCACAAAACTTTACATCATGCCACTGTTATATAGGATGAATATCCAAAACACATCGAGCCTTTGCAATGTCATCAAACAATGCAACAGATATTGAAATTGCATACAAATTTATCACCCTGTAGTGAGAATCATCTAAGCGATCCTCACCTGAGCTAAATAGTAGAGTGAGCTTTTGTTGAACCACATAGAGGTATGTTCGATCCCTGAGGCATCACAGAAAATAGGATCCAAGGTTTGTATAAGCCACAATCCAAACAAAACATGTTCATCGAGCCTTTTTTGACCATTGCAAGCTTCGACAAATTATATGTGAGATTTTGAAAATAAGAACGAGCCATTGTAATCTATAGGTGCGAGTGTCACTTTAGATATATACATATAATCCATAGAGAATTGAAGCGATATATTCTTCATATGCGATTTTCTATTAAGCCATAGAGACAGATTTGAAACACTGTGATGTCACAGAATATATTCATATTAACCACTCAGAAGAGCAGTCGAGCCATAGGAATAAACCTTGGCATCACAATAGATATCATGGTTTTATACTTATATGCCCAGAATCTTGACCATTCCTCTACAGTTTTTCAAAACTTAGTAACAAGAAAAAATACAGAGGAAGAATTCTATCCACAAGCCAACAGAGTGTGATTTTCAACCTCTTTTCCAAAGAACTATAGATGCCAAAGCAATTCCAACCCATCGTGTCACAAGAACGAGTGAAAACTTTGCATATTATATTAGTCGCTGTAATGGTGCCAACCAAATAGAACAAGCATTAAATTCCTTGTGTCTCCACAAAGACATATGAACGATTGGGTGTGCATACCAAACCCATAGAGCACCAGCTATGTGAATCATCATACCAGAGAGTGAGCACTGTATAAATTCAATGTTCCGTGGTGTAATGATTGGATTATAGTTAGTCTTGGATTGCATTACTAAGAGTGATATAATGTGTCATCTTACTGATATCATCGAGCCATTGTTATCTATTATCTAACTGTGATTTACTATGTGAAGTTATCATATACAAATTATTATCATCACACAAATGCGAGCCACAAAAATTTACAGCATGCCACTGTTATATAGGATGAAGATCCAAAACAAATTGAGCCTTTTCAATGTCATCAAACAATGCAACAAATATTGAAATTGTATACAACTTTATCACCCTGTAGTGAGAGTCATCTAAGCGATCCTCACATGAGCTAAATAGTAGAGTGAGATTTTGTTGAACCACACAGAGGTATGTTCGATCCCTGAGGTATCACAGAAAATAGGATCCAAGGTTTGTATAAGCCGCAATCCATAAAAAACATGTTCATCGAGCCTTTGTTGACCATTGCAAGCTTCGACAAATTATATGCGAGATTTTGAACATAAGAACGAGCCATTGTAATCTACAGGTGCGAGTGTCACTTTTGATATATACATATAATCCATAGAGAATTGAAGCGATATATTCTTCATATCCGAGTTTCTATTAAGCCAGAGAGACATATTTGAAACACTGTGATGTCACAGAATATATTCATACTAACCACTCAGAAGAGCAGTGCAGCCACAGGAATAAACCTTCGCATCACAATAGAGATCATTGTTTTACACTTATATGCCCAGAATCTTGACCATTCCTTTGTAGTTTGTCAAAACTTAGCAACACGAAACAATACAGATGAAGACTTCTATCCACAAGCCAACAGAGTGTTCTTTTCAACCTCTTTTCCAAAGAACTATAGATTCCAAAGCAATGCCAACCCATCGTGTCACAGGAACGAGTGAAAACTTTGCATATTATATCAGTCACTGTAATGGTGCCAAACAAATAGAACGAGCATTAAATTCCTCGTGTCCCCACAAAGGCATATGAACGATTGGGTGTGCATACCAAACCCACAGAGCACCAGCTATGTGAATCATCATACCAGAAAGCGAGCACTGTATAAATTCAATGTTCCATGGTGTAATGATCGGATTATAGTTAGTCTTGGATTACATTACTGAGAGTGATATAACGTGCAATCCTACTGAGATCACCGAGCCATTTTTATATGTTATCTAACTGTTATTTACTGTGTGAAGTTATCATATACAATTTATTATCATCACGCAAATGTGAGCCACAAAAATTTACAACATGCCATTATTATATAGGATGAAGATCCAAAACACATCGAGCCTTTTCAATGTCATCAAACAATGCAACAAATATTAAAATTGTATACAACTGTATCACCCTGTAGTGAGAGTCATCTAAGAAATCCTCACGTGAGCTAAATAGTAGAGTGAGTTTTTTTTGAACTACACAGAGGTATGTTCGATCTCTGAGGCATCACAGAAATTAGGATCCAAGGTTTGTATAAGCCACAATCCATACAAAACATGTTCATCAAGCCTTTGTTGACCATTGCAAGCTTCGAGAAATTATATGCGAGATTTTGAACATAAGAACGAGCCATTGTAATCTATAGGTGCGAGTGTCACTTTAGATATATACATATAGTCCATAGAGAATTGAAGCGATATATTCTTCATATGCGAGTTTCTATTAAGCCACAGAGACAAATTTGAAACACTGTGATGTCATAGAATATATTCATATTAACCACTCAGAAGAGCAGTCGAGCCACAGGAATATACCTTCGCATCACAATAGAGATCATGCTTTTACACTTATATGCCTAGAATCTTGACAATTCCTTTTTATTTTGTCAAAACTTAGCAACAAGAAACAATACAGAGGAAGACTTCTATCCACAAGCCAACAGAGTGTGATTTTCAACCTCTTTTCCACAAGAAAATGGATGAATTTTTATTTTCTAAATTCAAAAAAAAATGATGGAAAATGAAACATTTTAGTTAACATTTAAACAATGCCCTAAAAGACGCTCTATGTTTGTACTGTTTATCTTAATTTATATTACTTTTATGTACTTTTGCAGGGACATTTTTCCTGCAAGCTTTACAGGAAATAGAAGAATGTTGGGAGAAACGTTTGCAGAGAAGAATGTCAGGGAAGATGAGAAAATTTTCTCTAGAGCCCATAACATATTTAATCTCAAGGGAAGTGGACATGAGAACAAAATGGAGGGTCCTGATCATCACCACCATCATCGTCGTAGTCATCGTCAACAGGAAAGCCATGAAGCAATTTCTTTCCAATCAAAGAAAAGATACCTGCAAGTTTCAGGCTCAACAATAGTGACAATTCATGAAGAATCCTCAAAAACTGAATGGAATAGCTTGGAAGCCAAGAAAACTAATGCAATCCCTTGGCATAAACCTGGTGAAAATTATGATGAACCTACATTTCATGTTGATTACAGTGGGCCCAAAACTCACCCTCCAAAGAATAACTAGAACCTTTTAGGCTACTGCAACTTTTGTATCTTGAGACATCACTGCCCATTTTTACTGCCCCTCCAATACAAAGAAGCAGATTGAAAGCCCCATGAGAGCATGAAGCATGGAATGTTCAAATGACCCTTCTATGTTGGTTCAACTTTACCACTATATACCCGAGTTGTTACCATGTAATGGAAACACACAATATGGCAGTAAACAACCCAGGATGCAGCTGGATCGAGGTCAAGAACAGAGTCCATTCATTCATTCTTGGAGACAGATCACACAAACAATCAGAGTGGATATATTCAATGCTGGATTTATTGGCTGGGAAGATGGAAGATTCAGGGTATATGCCAAATCTAGTAAACAACACATACTGAAGCTAAACCCTAAACACTAATGTATACGACTAGAGCAATATGTTAACAGTCTAACTCGTGAAACCCTAAAAACTAGAGAAAATAGAACATGGGTCTTCAAAAATTTAATCGATCTGCTTTGATTCGAGATATAATCAATAGATTTCAACGACAAAGAAATAATCTGTAAATTATTGTATCGACATGTTGAAAAATATAACTAAAATACAAAAGCAACCGTAAATAAAGTGTGAAATTCGCAGATTGACCTGTGATGGAGTCGATTATAGTTGTAATTCCTTCTGAATTGTGGAGCGAGCAGACCTGCAACACACACTCGGGATCAATTTCTTTACTTACCGCATCCTTCCTCCAAACCTGCGACCATATGGCCACATACTTCCTCCAAACCTGAAATAGTATGGCTGCATCCTTCCTCAAAACCGGCGACAATATGGCTGCATCCTCCCTCCTTCGCTAGAAAAACCATGCAACCAGAGGGAAATGAAAGAGGGAAATTAAAAATATCAACCGGAGGGAAATGAAAGAGGGAAATTAAAAATATCAACTGGAGGGAAATAAAAGAGGGAAATTAAAACTTTTAATATTTGAAATTTTTTGACATTTTGAAATGAAATACGTGTGTTTTTTAAGGCCACTCAAATTCCATTAAATGAAACGTGTGAGACTTTTCTTGGGGTTAATAAGGGGTTTGGGTAAATAAGTGGTATTGTTGATTATAAATAATTATTAATGAGATTAGATCTAAGACATTTATTTAAATTATTAATTATATAAAATTGTTGAATTTTTATGTCATAAACTAGGGATTTTGGTTGATTTTTTAATCTAATTATGTGATATTAAAGATGAATTATGGTAACTTAAAAACAAGTTTTATGTGGTTAAAAGGGAAGTACTAATGTTATGGTATGAATGATTATTTTCAATGAAATTTTTGGTTTAGTAAGGATAACTCATCTATGGACATTTTCCATGATTTTTAAGACGGAGTCAATATAGGAAAGGTGATACTTAAAGGGCTCCCACATGGTTTAGAAATTTTATATCTATTGGTTTATAAACATTAGAGGTGGAAAAATATCCTAAGCTCCAGAGCTAAGTTTGTTCCAACTTAGCTATATCTTGAACAACAAATTGTTGTTGACGTCAAGGATATGATAGAAATTTGGTGGGTTTTAGGGTAGTCTTGTCATGAAATAAATGTAATGTAGTTACTAGGTAGGTTAGGGGAACCATTTTGGTGGAACTTGGCCATAAATGGGAAATCTATCCATGCATATTTTTTTAATAACAAATACACCTAGTGGATTATCATTGTACGGGAATCACTTTAGGATCTAGGCTACTGTGCACACACTAACTAAAGGGATATTAGTGAAACCCACAAAAGTATTATAGGTGCCTTTATATAAATAGGTTATCTTGTGTTCTCATTGGTTAGTTATGGGAAAATCACAATAAAGTAAGAGAAGTTATAGGTGATTTTATACAAATAGGTGTTCTTGTGCTCTCATTGGTTAGGTATGGGAAAATGACAATAAAGTAAGAGAAGGATTTGACTACTGGACAATTAGAGGAATGATTCCACACAAAACCAAGCGTGGTGTTGCAGCACTTTCTAGGCTAAGGGCTTTTGAAGGGGTCCCCCCACCATATGACCGGAAGAAGATAATGGTCATTCTAGATGCTCTGAAAGTGTTGAGGCTTCAGCCAGGTCACAAGTATTGTCTGCTAGGAAGGCTTTCCAAAGAAGTTGGTTAGCATCACTATGACACAATTATGGAATTAGAAGGGAAGAGAAAGGCAAAGGCTCATGTATCATATGAGAGAAGGAAGCAATTGGAAAAATTGAGATCAAAAGCAGTGGAGTTAGACGAAAAGCAGCTTGCCCCAGAGATGGATAAGATAACACTTGACAACATATTGGTCAATTTCCTTGACCCTTTATTGGTTATTCAGAAGGAGTAACCCCAAATATGGAGCTTAAATAAAGTATTAGATAAGCTTCATGTTGTGCTCAATGAAGTAGTCAATTTTGAAATGGCCACACTCAAATGCAACGACCCGACCCGACCTGAACGCGTTTGGGCGGGTGCCCTCACATGGCGCGCTTGACCGAACAAAGGCACAACGGAGAAAAAAGAAAATAGGTCACATGAACGTGCACAAGGCACCCATGTGGTCACAACTTAGCAAATTTGATACGGCCACCCTCATATGAAATGACCCGACCCGAGCGCGTTTGGGCAGGCGCCCTAACACGGCGCACCCGACCAAAGGAAGGCACAAGGGGGAAAACAACAAACGAGCCACACGAATGTGCATAAGGCACCCCTGTTTTCACAACATAGAAAATTTGATACGACTGCCCTCATATGAAACGAACTGACCTGAACGCGTTTGGGCGGGCGCCCTCACACGGTGTGACACAACGCGCACGACCAAACGAAGGCATAAGGAAGCAACCGGCAAATGGCCGCACGAATGTGTGCCACAGGGCACCCGTGCGGTCACAACTTAGCAAATTTGATACGAGCACCCTCAACCGCAACGGCCTGACCGAAACGAGTTTGGGCAAGCGCCCTCAACCGAAACGACCCGACCCGATTGCATTTGGGTGGGTGCCCTCAACCAAAATGACCCGACCCAAACGATTTTAGATGGGTGCCCTCAAACGAAACAATGCAGCTCGCCCGACCAAACAAAATCACAAGGGAGAAAACAGTAAACGGGCCGCACAAACGTGCAGTACAAGGCACCTGTGCGGTCACAACTTAGAAAATTTGATATGGTCGCCCTCAAACGAAACGACCCGACCCGAATGCATTTGGGTGGGCGCCCTCACACGGTGCGACACGGTGTGCATGAACAAATGAAGGCACAAGGGAGAAAATGGAAAATGGTCCAGACAAACATGCAAAAGGCACCCGTGCAGTCACAACTTAGCAAATTTGATACGGTCGCCCTCAAACAAAATGACCTGACCCGACCCGAACGCGTTTGGGCGGGCGCCCTCACACGGCGCGCCTGACTGAACGAAGGCACAAGGTGGAAAATTGCAAACGAGCCACACGAATGTGCTGAAGGAACCCCTACGGAACATGGAAAGAGACAAGCTGGAATAAAGGGAGGGAGTTGTCCAACTAAGAAAAAAAAGTAGAATAGAACTAAGGGTACCAAAGAAGTTAGTATTTATGCAGGGGAAATTGTGCGTATGAAAATTGTGCAAGACTTGTAGGGATGCATAAAGCTACACCGGTGATGGTTCCCTCAACATAGTAACACCTATTTCCATGGAAAAGGTTGCAGGATGCACACAGGGTGGTGAAGAAGCTTTAAATTTGAAGATGAGAAATTCAACACCCACTGGAAAAAATTCCAACTTGACTTCTTCAGATTTATGAAAATCCATTGACAACCTGAAGGGGAAATATTCCCAACCTCTTACTGCAGAGGAAACTGAGCCAAGAAAAGACAATATAATTCTCCATGTTTTCGCTTTGAATGAGACGAGTGAGACAACGTTCACAACACTGAGCAAGAGACACATAAGATTGAAAGAATTCTTAGCATCGATGGAGTTTACAAAGGTGTAGAGAGCCCACCAACTGGTAGAATGGTTGTCTTGACTCTGAAGGGCACACCCTTGAACTGATACCTTTTTTTTCTTATCATATTAACACCAACCATGAATTCCACCTTTAGACTAGTGAACTCCCATGCCCAAGAGATCGAATCAACCACGAAATTCATTAACTCTCCCCACCCTGTATCCATCAATGAAATTGGTACGAAAGAAAAGGAGGGATCAATTAAGGGTTGTCCAACTTCATAAGACTCCACATGTGAGGGGTAAATGGGCATGTGGCCAACACCCCCACAAACCACCACCTCAACCTTAATGACGAGATACTGACACCAAATGTTATGCATGATGCGAATATGTGCATATATAGGAGGAGACAGGGGGGGCATAGAAAGGAGGGCTTTGGAAATCTTCAAAAAATAATTCTCATGGTGCATATATCCAACTAGAAAAACAAGAGAGAGGGAAAACTATATTGAGTGGAACTATTCATGGAATATCTTTCCAACCTGACATGTCATTGATCTCATACTAACCCGCTTCCTTCAAGAAGGAAGGCTTGATTCGTTTGTGTATCCGCCTCTTTGTTTTGGATTCTTAAAATTTGGTAATAAGACTTTTGAGAGAATAATTTTAGGGTAATATTGATTTTTCTGAGGAGGAGGGATAAATTGTTGTTCTTCAAGAGAAAACCTTTTTGAAGGTGTTGAATAGTGATAAGGGAATCCCCCAAGATCACTAACTTAGAGACATATCGATCATTAGCCAATTGGAGACCTAGAAGAAGCCCATACATTTATGTGAGATTGTTAATTCTTTGGACTAACCCCCATAAGTACTTTATTTTTCATATTCCATCGAGATTTAGGAGAATCTCTCCCGCTCCCCCTCCCGCCACCCCAACTATTTAACTTTTATATTTTATTGAACTATTATGCTTTTATTATAACTCTTTATAAATGTATAAATTTATATAATTTAAATGTATGTGGTATAAAAAAAAAACTTAACATATTAGAATCATGAAGATAAAGATAAAAAAATAGAAACTAAAAATATTATACAAAAAAAGTGGTGTTCTATGTAAACTAACAACATAACTTCCAACATGATCCTCATAAAACTAACTAAACCCATATTGGTATACTGTCAAGTTTGATATTTCAATAATTTTTTAGATGATTTTCATGAAATTATTAGAGTTTTTGTTTAGCTGGTTTAAATTTGACTTGATATTTCCCTAGGCGCCCTCACACGACCCGACCCAACCCACCCCAACCCACCCAAACACGTTTCCTTGGGTGTCCTCACACGACACAACCTGACCTGACCCGCCCGATTGCATTTCCTTAGGTTCCCTCACACGACCTAGCCCAAATGCGTTTGCGTCGGCGCCCTCAACCGAAACGACCCGACCAGAATGCTTTTGGGAAGGCGCCCTGAATCGAAATGACCCTACCCGAACGGGTTTGGGCCGGCGCCCTCAAACGAAATGACCCTACCCGAACGGGTTTGGGCGGGTGCCCTCAAACAAAACGACACGACGGGCTACTGAATGAAGGCACAAGGGAGGCAACGGAAAACGGGCTGCATGAACGTGCACAAGGCACCCATGTGGTCACAACTTAGCAAATTTGATACGACCGCCCTCAAATGAA
Source organism: Pinus albicaulis (assembly GCA_034641835.2). Classification (NCBI taxonomy): domain Eukaryota; kingdom Viridiplantae; phylum Streptophyta; class Pinopsida; order Pinales; family Pinaceae; genus Pinus; species Pinus albicaulis. Next base: position 1,901,721,426 of record CM076575.1, on the reverse strand, counting down.
ATGACCCGACCTGAACGCACTTGGGCGAGCACCGTCACACGGCGCGACACGACATGCATGACTGAATGAAGGCACAAGGGAGCAACTGGAAAACGGGCCGCACGAACACGCATAGGGCACCCATGTGGTCACAACTTAGCATATTTGATACGAGTGCCCTCAACCGAAATGACCCAACCCAAATGCGTTTGGGCAAGCAGGCACCCTCAACCGAAATGACCTGACCCGAACACATTTGGGAGGGCGCCCTCAATAGAAACGACCTGAACTGAATGGGTTTGGGCGAGTGCCCTCAAACGAAACGACACGGCGCACCTGACCGAACAAAGGCACAAGGGAGAAAATGGAAAACGGGCCGCACAAACATGCATAAGGCACCCATGCGGTCACAACTTAGCAAATTTGATACGGCCGCCATCAAACAAAACGACTTGACCTGGACGCGTTTGGGCGGGCACCGTCACAGAGTACGCATGACCGAATGAAGGCACAAGGGAGCAACTGTCAAACGGGCCGGACGAACGTGCACAGGGCACCCATGCGATCAATACAAGTACTTAGCAAATTTGATATAGCCACCCTCAACCAAAACGACCCAACCCAAACACGTTCGGGTTGGCGCCCTCAACCAAAAAGACCCGACCTAAACATGTTTGGGTGGGCGCCCTCAACCGAAACGACCCTACCCAAACGGATTTGGGTGGGTGCACTCAAATGAAATGACACAGCGTGCCCGACCGAACGAAGGCATAAGGGAGAAAACGGAAAATGGGCCCCAGGAAAGTGCATAAGGCACCTGTGCGGTCACAACTTAGCAAATTTGATACGGCCGCCATCAAACGAAACGACCCGACCCGAATGCGTTTGGGTGGGCGCCCTCACATGGCACGACACAACGCGCACGACTGAACGAAGGCACAAGGGAGCAACTAGAAAACGGTCTGCACGAACGTGCACAAGGCACCCGTGTGGTCACAAGTACTTAGAAAATTTGATACAGCCGCCCTCAACCGAACCAACCCGACCCAAACGCATTTGGGCAGGTGCCCTCAACCGAAATGACCCGAACGTGTAGAAGGCACCCAGGCGGTCACAACTTAGCAAAACTGATATGGGTGCCCTCGAACGAAACGACCTGACCTGAACACGCCCGGTCGGTCGACCTTACATGGCGCAACACGGCGTGACCAAATAAATGATGCCACAAGGGAGAAAATGGAAAATGGGCCACCCGAGCATGCACAAGGCACCTAGGCGGTCACAACTTAGCAAAACTGATATGGGTGCCCTCGAACGGAAGGGCCTGACCCGAATGCGCCTAGTCGGGCGACCTCACACGGCACGACACGACGTGCCTGACCAAACGATGCCACAAGGGAGCAAACGGCAAACGGGCTGCCCAAACATGCACAAGGCACCCGGGCGGTCACAACTTAGAAAAACTGATACGGGCACCCTCGAACGAAATGACCTGGCCTGAACGTGCCCGATCGGGTGACCTAACACAGCGCGCCCGACCGAACGATGCCACAAGGGAGAAAATGGCAAACGGGCCGCTCGAACATGCACAAGGCACCCGGATGGTCACAACTTAGAAAAAATGATACGAGTGCCCTCGAACAAAACGGCCTGACCCGACCCGAACACGCCCGGTTGGGCGACCTCACACAGCGCGACACGGTGCGCCCGACCGAATGATGCCACAAGGGAGAAAATGGAAAACGAGCCCCCCAGATGTGCACAATGGAGAGAACGGAAAATAGGTCTCCTGAACGTGCATAAGGCACCTAAGAGGTCACAACTTAGCAAAACTGATACGGGCACCCTCGAAGAAAACAGCCCAACCTGAACGCGCCCGGTCGGGCGACCTCACACAGCACAATATGGCATGCCCGACCGAACGATGTCACAAGGAAGAAAATGGCAAACGGGCTACCCAAACATGCACAAGGCACCTGTGCGATCACAACTTAGAAAAACTGATACGGGCGCCCTTGAACAAAACGGCCGGACCCGACTCAAACGTGCTCGGTCGGGCGACCTCACACGGCGCGACACAGCGTGCCCGACCGATTGATTCCACAAGGGAGAAAATGACAAACGGGCCGCCTGAACATGCACAAGGCACCCGGGTGATCACAACTTAGCAAAACTGATACGGGCGCCCTATAACAAAACGGCCCGACCCGATCACGCCTGGTCCGGTGACCTCACATGACGTGACACGACGTGCCTGATCGAAAAGTGCCACAAGGGAGAAAACGAAAAATGGGCTGCCTAAACTAGCACAAGGCACCCCGGTGGTCACAACTTAGCAAAACTGATACTGGCACCCTCGAACGAAACGGCCTGACGTGAACGCGCCCAATTGGGCGACCTCACACTGCGCGACACGGCGCGCCCGACCCAACGATGCCACAAGGGATAAAACGGAAAATGGGCCACCCAAACATGCACAAGGGAGCAAACGAAAAACGGGCTGCTCGAATGTACACAAGGCACTCGAGTGATCAGAACTTAGCGAAACTGATACGGGCACCCTCGAATGAAACGGCCCGACCCGAATGCTCTTGGACGGGCGCCCTCACACGGTGCAACATGGTGTGCCAGACCTAACGATGCCACAAGGGAGAAAATGGCAAACGTGCCATATGAATGTGAACAAGGCACCCGGGCGGTCACAACTTAGCAAAATCGATACAAGCGAGATTTGAAAAATTGATAAAATTTGGGGAAATTTCCGACATTTATTCAAAAGTGTCAGAACTAAAGTGTCGGAATTTCCGCCAAATGTACAAGTGAGAGAAACCGGAAAAAAGGTTGCACGAACATGCATAGGATGCCCATGTAGTCACAAGTACTTAGCAAATTTGATACAGCCGCCAACTGAACCGACCTGACCCAAACGCATTTGGGCGGGCACCCTCAACTGAAACGACCTGAGTCGAACGCGTTTGGGTGGGCGCCCTCAACCAAACGATGCCAGAAGGGAGAAAAAGGAAAACAGGCCACCCAAATGTGCATAAGGCACCTGGGTGGTCACAACTTAGAAAAACTGATATGGTCGCCCTCGAACAAAACGGCCCGACCCGACCTGAACGCTCCCGATCGGGCGACCTCACACAGTGCGACACGGTGCGCCCGACTGAACGATGCCACAAGGGAGCAAACGGAAAATGGGCCGCCCGAACATGCACAAGGGAGAAAATGGAAAATAGGGTGCCCGGACATGCGCAAGGCACCCGAGCGGTCACAACTTAGCAAAACTGATATGGGCACCCTCGAACGAAATGGCCTGACCATACCCAAACGCGTCCGGTCAGGCGACCTCACATGACGCGACATGGCGTGCTCGATCGAGCGATGCCATAATGGAGACAATGCAAAATGGGCCGCCTGAACATGTGCAAGGCACCCGGCCAATCACAGCTTAGAAAAATTGATACGGGCACCCTCGAATGAAACGACCCAACCCGACCCGAATGCGCCCGGTCGGGCGACCTCACACGGTGCCACACGACGCGCCTGACTGAATGATGCCACAAGGGAGAAAATGTAAAATGGGCCACCTAAATGTGCACAAGGCACCCAGGCAGTCACAACTTAGCAAAACTGATACGGGTGCTCTCGAACGAAACGGCCCGATCTGACCCGAACAGGTCCGATCCGGTGACCTCACATGGCAAGACACGACGCACCCGACCGAATGATGCCACAAGGGAGCAAATTGAAAATGGGCCGCTTGAATGTGCACAAGGCACCCAGGCGGTCACAACTTAGCAAAATTGATACGGGCGCCCTCGAACTAAACGGCCCGACCCAACCCGAACGCGCTCGGTCAGGCGACCTCACACGACGCGACATGGTGTGCCTGACCGAATGATGCCAAAAGGGAGAAAATGGAAAATGGGCCGCCTGAACATGCACAAGGCACTCGGGCAGTCACAACTTAGCAAAACTTATACAGGTGCCCTCGAACGAAATGACCTGACCCGAACGCGCCCGATCGGGCGACCTCACATGGCATGACATGGTGCGCCTAACCGAACGATGCCTCAAGGCTGGAGCAAATGGAAAATGGGCAGCCTGAACGTGTACAAGGCACCTGAGTAGTCACAACTTAACAAAACTGATACGGGTGCCCTAGAACGAAACGACCCGACCCGAACGCGCCCGGTCAGGCGACACAACACGCCTGACCGAATGATGCCACAAGGGAGAAAATGGAAAATGGGCTGCCCGAACGTGTACAAAGGCACCTGGGCGGTCACAACTTAGCAAAACCGATACAAGCGGCCTTGAAAGAAACGACCCGACCCGAACGTGTCCAATCGAGCGACCTCACACGGCGCGACACAGCGCACCCGACCGAACGATGCCACAAGGGATAAAATGACAAACAGGCCGCCTGAATGTGTAAAAGACACCCAGGTGGTCACAACTTAGCAAAAATGATACAGGCGCCCTTGAATGGAACGACCCGGCTTGAACGCGCCCAGTTGGGTAGAGACCTCACACGGCGAACGATTCCACAGGGGATAAAATGACAAACGGACCACCCGAATGTGCACAAGGCACCCAAGCAGTCAGAAATTAGACAAACTGATACGGGCGGGATTTGAAAATTTGATAAAATTTGGGGAAATTTCCAACATTTGGTCAAAAGTGTCGAAACTAAAGTGTCAGAATTTCCACCAATTGTACTAGTGGAAGTAGTATGGTTGCAGTGATTTGAAGTTGACCATTCATCAAAGCTTAAAAGACTCTTTGCATAAGTTGTCTCCCTCACTTGCAAAGGCTGCCTTTCATCCATCATTCCAATTCACTCCTCATATCAAGTTTCACAAACAGAGCTAGGGTTTTTTTTAAAATAGCAGTAATCAAAATGTCAGGAGAAGGAGAAAATGTTAGTAATGAAGAAGGCCAAGTTCCTAGGAGGCAGAAACACATAGGTGGGAAGGTAAATAGGTTTGAACCGCAAGACACTATGGAGCTTAATGCCTCTCCTATGATTGTCACATGTTTCCAGAATGTGGGATGTTTTCACTTTTGTGAAAGAGTACAAGAGGTACAAAGTCACCTAGAACTCACAAGGTTATTCATCCTTAACCTACATGACAAACAATCAGACTTTGCAGGGGTGACCTTTGAAATTTCCCCAGATGCCATTGCCCATGCTACAGGCATACCCAATGTTGGTGTAAAATGGTTCAAAAGAGAAAATTTAGACATAAGCTGCTATGAGCCATTTCTTAAACCAAGATACAAATAAGGCTGCAAATCTATCTTCCATTTTTCACATTTACTGGAGAGGTATGCACCCTTGATGAGGGTCATCATGAAATATTTTACATGTGAGGGGAGGTACTCTAGACTTTACTCCTATCATATCAGATTACTCATGCACTTTACTAGGGTTAAAATGCTTCATTTCCCCTACTTCCTCTACAAGAGTATTATCAATATGTCCTCTGTTGTACAAAAGAGGAACTACTCTCAGAAAATGCAAAGTTTATTCCATCACTCCTTGATCAATATGGTTGTGCTACATGGGTTGGAGAAAAATGGCATACCATTAGAGGTGTTCATTGCTCATGAGGTCTTCAGAAACCCACAACCCCATCATCAGCAAAATTTTCCCTCATCATCTCATCCTCCTCCCCCTACTCCTCCATCACCTCCCACTGATCATGCTTCATCATCCACACATGTGTCCTCACCTCAAGAAAACATTCCTTCCTCACCCTCTCCTAATGCCTTAGATCAAGAAGGGAGTGACAATGAGCAGTAAAATGAAAATGAGCAAGAGGGTGATGATGAATCAAGCCAAAAAAAATCAGAAAGCATGGAAAATAAGGTAGTGATGGTGATAATGGTGGAAATGAGACTAGGAGCCAGATAATAGTGAAAATAGTGAGGCTCCTAGTGATGAAGAGATAGAGGTCAGCAATGAAGAAAAAGACATGGAGGTAGATGACAAAGAAGATGAGGCAACTGATGAAGAAAGCAGCCAGAGTGCTGATGGAGATGAGGCAGAAAATGTTAATGAAGAGGAAGCCACTGAATCTAAGGGAAGTGAGGCTGATATTGGGAGTAATGAAGCAAGCATTAGTGAGGAAAAGGACAGCGAGGAGAATGATAGTAGTCTCAATGGCCATGAGGATAGTGAAGACAATGAAACCCACAATGGTAATAATGATAGTGCAGAAATCAGTAAAGAGGCAAATAGTGAGGCTGATATTGAAGATAATGAGGTAAGCAACAGTCAATGTAATGAAGAGGAAGACATACAGACAAATGATGGAATCCATAAAATCGATAAGGATGGTAAGGATAGAAGTGAAAATGACATTCAAGATGGAAAAATAATGAAGACACAGAAATGGTCACAATCAAACCTCTTTCTTTGACTTACCAAAGAGGAGAAAGGCATGTGTTTTCTGCCTCTAAAAGGAAAGGGGCCATGCCTTCCACATCAAAAAAGAAGCTTGAAAAATGCAAGAAAAAGGTCACTTTTGGAGATCAGAAAGGCAAGCATCAAACTAAACAAGAGCACCAAATCACTGACCTTGACAGTGAAAATGAAGATGAGGAGAGGATTACAAGAATCTTGATCCAAAGCAAGGATGCAGAGATCAGAGACCTACAAAGAAAACTTGGAATGGAAATGTATAATATTGAGTATTATAAGAATTAAAACAAGCATTTGAAGAATACACAAAGGGACCTTGGCCTACAGAAAAGGATGGCCAAGCACTATGCCTTGAAGAACAAATTTGCAAGGGCCAAGCTCAAAGGATCCCTTTCCAAAATACAAGCACTAAAATAGGAAAAATACCAAGAAAACCTTGGAATCCTTGTTGAAGCTTCTCTATAGGCCTCCCAAAACCCATGAGGAAGACAATTGCAATTTTTGGCAAGTTTTTGACATTTTTGGTTTTTTGACTGATATTAAGGGCCAAAAGTGCAGCACCGTTGGCGCTACGCTTTTCCTACATGCACCCAATGTAGGTAAAATTTACATTTTTGGATTCATCAGCCCAAGGACATTATGCACGCCAAATTTCAGAGCATTTGGAGCATTTTTGGTCCCTCAAAGGCCCAAAAACATGCCAATTTTCACCTTTCTGCCATGTTTTCAGGGCTGGCGCCGCGCCTAGAGAATCCTTGGGATATTTAATTTTTAAATAGGTTAATGGAATCCAACTAGAAAATCAAGGGAACTTTTGGAAATTAGACTCAACAGGCTTTCCAACGAGCCATCACGGAGCCAATTTCGAGGAAGTACATCCAAACTTGGCTGCAAGTGGACCCAGTTCTTTTGTGCAGGTGTTGTGCCTTCAGACCTATGAAGCTACCCCTTTGCAAAAAGTCAACAAAACACACTGAAGGATATTTTCGAGAATTTTTTGGGCAAATCACTATAGCTTTGATTAAGGAGTTATGTTTAAGTTATCTTTCATTTATTGAAATAGTTATTATGTGCCTTGGGCCTTGCATGGCCTCTTTAGGCATAAATGACATTTATGGTGTATTTATGGTTTCTAGAAGCCTCTTAGGGTTTCCACCACCTCATTTTCTAGTTAAATATAACATGGAGGTCTTATTTTATTTTGTTGGTTGTTTGTTGAGCATAATATGATATAGACTTTGAGTTTATTGTGAAATTGGATTTGATGTTTTGTGATGGCTTTGGACTTAGTAGCTGTGGATTGAGCTCATTCTTAGGATTCAAAAAGATTTGTTGAATGGTGATGTATTCCACCTTTGTACATGTTTTCTTCATTTCTCATTATGTTTCTTTGATCATGGGATGTAAATCTTAGAGTAGGATATGTCTTTTGGCACCCTGATTTGTATTCCTCCTTTGATCTTTATGTTTTCTTCCTTGAAGTTTAACTAATGAATTCTTCAGTGCTCTTTAGTTTTACTGAGATGTTATGTTAAAAATATAATTGTTTGCAATTAAGTTTCAGAGAATACTTAACTGATCTCTAAGTTTACTTATCTGTTGCTCTAAGGTATGCTTAGTATTGTTTGGTTGAAGAATCCTTCATTTCTCTTCAAATTTTTTACTATGCTAATCATGCTAAAAGCTTTTCCTTGTTATTAGTTTGTTAAAGGATCCTTGATTTCCCATTAACATACTATATTCACTCCCCTATGTTCATTCCACTCACTCAAAACCTACTTAGATCCATTTGGCCCTGTTTACTTGCCCTATGAAACACCCTTGAACTATTTCTACACTTTTCAAGACCTTTGCAGACTCCATAGACCAATGGATTGATCCTCTCTTTCTCTACTTATTCTTATTGAAAACTTATCCAACCAAACAAAAAAAAGGCGAACCCTAATCCCTATAACTAGCCTAAAATCAAACTCTAAAATCAAACAAGTTAAATCCTTTACATAAGCATTAGAGAGAGCCCTCTCTGAGTCTAGGAAGGCTAGGTCCTAGGACTCCAAATATTGGTTTGATGTTACCCCTGTTCATGTGTTCTTGCCAATTTGCAAATTATGGGAACCTAACATAGTGGAAATCACGGTGGGACATTCTGAGTTAGTCACAATCTAAGTATTCCTTAGGACTTCAGAAACCCTTGTAAGATAGTATCCAATGATTCATTTCCACCTCATCGCCCTAACATAGTGGCGATCACGGTGGGACCCTTCTGAGTCAATGAAAATCTAAGTATTCCTTAGGACCTCAGAAAACCCACAAACATCCTTAGATTGGTATTCAATTGTTGATGGTGGACAACAAGTACATCCTTAAAACATTAAAAATCCTCCACCTGGTCACTCCACTGGCCTCCAGTAGGCCTACTAACCCCACTAGTTCTCAAATACTCCCCTAGGAATGCATTAATCATGTTGATGGTGGACAACAAAGTTGAAATCATCCACTTGGTGACTCTACAAACTCTCAATAGAATTAAAGACTCCACTGGTAGAAGACTCTAGACTGGTTGAAAAGATGCAGTGACCCTTTCTGATTTACAAACATGGATCCAAGGATACAACAAAGATATGCTCCGATGAACAAAGATCACATCCTTGGGTTCCCACACAAAATTCCTTAGATAAATTGGGACAAAAAACCTGCCTACATTTCAAGATCAAAATACTGATGAACCCTTGTTACATCTCATCAAATTTCATATACATGTATGGAAGTTAAAAGTTGAATGGCATGAGGACTGCCTTATGAAAATGTTCATGCTGACATTGGAAGGAAAAGCAAGGGAATGGTATGAATGGCTAAAACCTGCTAGCTTTTTTTCCTTAAAAGATTTCCACAAGGTATTTTGTGATCATTATAAAGAAAATTCTCCATCCTTATCCTTGGCTGAAAATTGTTGTAATCAATCTCAGGATATCTTACAATACCTTGTATATATTGATGAAGATTTAGGAAATTTTCATCCTGAAGATCTCTTAGCAACTATTCATGATTTTCATTCTCAAATAAACTGTCACATCAACCAAGAAGAGTTGTTTGAGGATGAAATCAAACAAGAGATGGAGGAGAACCAACAGAATCTCTCTAAAGGGATAAGTGATGATTCATCATCTCTTCTAGGTGAGTCTCAATAAGACATTCAACCTCAGAATCAACCTTCATAGGATAAAGAGAACTATTGTAGTGCTTTCCAAAGAAAGAGAAAAATGCTTCCTCTTTTAACTAAAGAGGAAATAACTCAGATTCTAAGCATGCAGCCAGCCTCTAAACCTTCATGTGAATAGAAAATTTCTATGTATTTTCCTACTAATCTAGTATGTTTGATTGGTGAAATTAATTATGTTGACGATTCTCCAAAGTTTGATCAATCTGATGATGATGATGTTCTCCAAACATAAGCTAATCTTGTAGAGCAATCAATAGTTGATTTGTGGGATGAAGTTCAATGAAATTATCTTTAAAATAGTAATTAGCCAATACAGGTCACCTATGACATTGACAAGGAAAGTATATAAAACTTGGAAGTAAGTGAAGAATCTCTGACCCTTTGTTCTACTTCATTTCGGTCAATTAGAAATAAATTTCATATAATTGGAAATCAATAGTCTTTTAATTTTGATGTTGAGGTTGGGGAGAATGATGAACTTCTTCAGCAAGCTGTCAATGAGAAGCTTTTTCCTGAAATGGTTGAGGAAAGGATTTGTGACATATAAATCTCCTCAGCTCTAGATTTACAGCCACCAAGTCCCATTGAATGTCAGATTGAAGATGAAGGCTTGGAAACTGATGATCCCATGAGAGTTGCTGCACTTCCTTCTCAAGAAGATTTGTTGCCAAAAGTTACATCTGCACATCAACATGATGACCTTCACATAGATTTCAACCCACTCAATCAGAATACATTAGGTTTGTTAGAAGACAACATTCCTATATATGATGAAGCTTCCATCATAGATGAACATGAGGAGGAGTTAGAGTTTTTTTTTCAAAAGAATCCTAAGCATAGCTAAGTGGAGGAAGTAGTAGTCCTGGATGAAACTTGTTTTAAAATAATCAAAACCAGGCACTGTTTCAAGATCCCATTGCTGATTTCTTGGAGACATCTAAAGAGGGAGTAAAGTATGTTATAAGAAGTTTGATGCAAAGTTTAAAGAAAATTTTAGGCACTACTATTCAAAGACAAGTGAGGTGTCAGTGGCCTTTTGATTTCTTCAGCACACTCAAAGATTTGAACCAAGATCACTCTTGGAATCATCTACTTGACTAGTTATATTGGAAAAGGGAGTTCACCAAATGAATGTATATCCTATGTAGGTTAGATTAGGATAGATAGGTATGCAAATAAGCTCAACACTATGAGCATCTTTCTAGTTTTTAGTTTTAGAATGTTGATCTAGAAAAATGAAAACACAAAAACAAAAAAAAAGATGAAAAAGAGGGCATATGAAAATAAGAGGTACAACCCCATACCAAAAAAGAGTACTTTTAAAAGTGTGTAAGTCTAAATTCCACTACTTGAGAAAAGACAGTCTTGTTTAGTCATCTAGCCTAATCATGACTAAACATGTTTTAAATTTCTGCTGATAGGTTAGTGAAAGAAGACTTGTCAAACCATTTAAGCTTGACTTGTTAGTAGATTAGATTAGGAAAAACGTTTGGTTCTCAATGTTTAAAATCTAAACCAAGGAGAAAGAGAGGGATTCATAAACAAATTATAAATCACAGCCCTCATGTTTTCTAGTTTTGATTGTACAAAAATAAATATCTGTATGCAGCTTGTCCAAAATTCCACAGCCCATGACAAATCAGATTGCTTAATCCTGGTATGATCATGTTTTAAATTTCATTTTAGTAGGCTAGAGAATAAAAATCTGTCAAACATCTTTATCTTGACAGATAAATAGATTAGGTAGAGAATGAAAGAGTTCATCAACATAATCTGAACTCTTAGAAGTAATAAGGGTACAAGTAGATAGTTTGTTTTGCTTTGAAGAGAAAAAGAATGTCAAGGGTTTTCCAGTCCAAGTGCACCCAAAATAAGAAAAAATGTTAGGCAAGGTATGATGTGTAGGTAGAAATGAAGCTGAAGTAGGCATGTCTTTCTGATTTTGAGATCATAGCTTCAAAGAGAAAAAATCAGAGACGAAGGAAAGAAATCTGCAAAGTGCAAGTCAGGCACTGGTCTTCAAAACTCAGAGATTTGAGCTCTGAGGTCCTGGGCACCTCCTGAAAAGGAGCTTCCCTCCCCAAGTGGAGCCACTGTTAATCATCAGTAATTTTCACTATCTATAGATGACTAAATATTAGTTCTAGATTTATAAAAACAAGATTCTTGAATATTATGAGTTTTAGAAATCTCACTGCCTTCATTATCCTTTATCAAAATTTTCACATTCTACTATTTTTCCATTCCATGGTTAAACTACCACTCCTAAGAAACCCTTCATGGGCTTGTGCCACTCATCTATATCCTATTTTCCCACCTATAACCGCAATACCCTATTTTGCTTTTGCTTATCACTACACTTCCCATCTAGGGTTACCAAACAACCTTTCCTTTCCATTTTTACCAGGTCCTTCAAGGGTTGATTGTCTCAAAACCATCTCTGTAGGCTCTTTAGATAAATAAAGTTCATTGGATTTTGGATCTCCAATATATCAATTTGTAAAAAACTCTGTTTTTTCACTTAAAAATCCTAAACCAAGTTTTACTCAAAGATCAATTCAAAGAATTCTCCTACTAAGTCATTAGGGTTTCATAGGTTGTAAGGTCATCATTGGTGTTCCAAATATTGTTTTTCTTGTGCAAAATACTGACCCAAATTTATTGGAATATTGAGACATGGTTATTCAAAGAAGATTTGAAAGTCTCCAAAGAAAACTACCTTGTCAAAATTCAAGTTTGTGAATGGTAAGATTTTGACACTTCTGTAGGAGTGTTAAAGAGATCCATAAGCAGAAATTTGATGAGGTAGGAGGTCTGATCCTGGATTAAGAAAACTCATGGAAAGAAGACAGTAAATCGCTTGTGCTTAAAGAAACCTAGGTTTTTGGAAAGATAGTCAAAAGAGGTAAAGTGAATATGTTAGGCCTCCATCATGACAGTAGAAAGAAGATTTTAAAGGGCTACTGTGTATGTCACGCCATAGTTTTCCAAGGTGAGATTCCTCACTATTTCAAAGGATAAATAAGTAAAGAATATCAGTGAGAAGGGAAAAACCATGTTTTCAAGTCACCCACACTCAGAAATTTAAAAAGGGGTGAAAACATGATTACAACTTCACAATGCAAGGAAAAGGGGTTTTGACAGTACTGTTATCAAAATTCCTCAAAAATGTTTTGAGAAGCTTACCATTACTGAATGAGCTAAATATATGTGGTAGGTGTCAAAATGGCAGAGAAGGTAGTTTTTAGGGTTCTGATATGTCAAGATGAGTAAAATAGACCCCCAGGCTAAAAAGGACCCTTTCATGTTTCCAGCAAGCTGCCACCAAAAAGGGAAAAAGAGCCACTTAAAAGTTTTCAAGTCACCTGTAGTAAAATACAAAGAAATATTAGTGAAAAAGTGATAGAGGCTCAAAATTACCAAAGTGGGTTCTCAAACTTTGATTTATTTTCCTAGGCTATAAAGGACCATTTTTTCCTTCACCCAACTCATTGTTCACTTTCAAAGACAATCAGAGCATCCAAGGGAGAAATTTGGGCATTTTTAGTCAAATTTTGGGCAAGTCTACCTGGCGCTTCATGTTCAGGCGGGTGCTACGCATTCAGTGTCCAGCAATTTGCATTCAGAGGATTTACCAGTGCAAAATTTCACTACGTTGTGCGTTTGGAGACATGCGTTATGCGTTCGTGCAAGCGCTACGCATTCACCCAGGAAAGCCCAACAGACCCAGATTGCATTTAGGTGTTGAGCCCATGAGAGCCCTATAGGCCCAAAATCTGTTCAGGTGCTGCGCCCAGGAGAGCCCGACAGGCCCAAACTGTATTCAGGCATTGCGCCCAGGGAAGCCCGATACCCGAAAACATGTTCCGGCACTACACGTTGGGAAGAGAGGACCCGAAAGTGCATGCAGGTGCTACGCGTTGGGCAGGGAGGACTGAATTTATGTGCAGGCACTACACTTTCGCCTGAAGCTCCTCCTTCACCTACAAGCTCCCAAAAAACATGAAAAAACTCCTTCAACCTGACATCAAAGGACTTTCAAGGGCATTGAAAATTGTTAGGTGGATGTCTTGCTTTTTCCTCCAGTGAATTTTGATGGTTTAATGTCAAAAGAAATTGACCAAACCCTAAGGAATGAAAAATCCTAATCTTCATTCTCAAAACCCTATTTAAACCTCCATCATCTACAAACAAGAATATATCAGTCAAATAGGGCATGAATTAGTATGGTTGCAGTGATTTGAAGTTGACTATTCATCAAAGCTTAAAAGGCTCAGTCATACACCTACACCTTCTTCTCCCTCACTTACAAAGGCTGCCTTTCATCCATCATTCTAATTCACTCATCATATCAAGTTTCACAAATAGAGCTAGGGTTTGTTTAAAAACAACAGTAATCAAAATGTCAGGAGAAGAAGAAAATGTTAGTAATGAAGAAGCCCAAGTTCCTAGTAGGCAAAAAAACAGAGGTGGGAAGGTAAATAGTTTTGAACCCCAAGACACTATGGAGCTTAATGCCTCTCCTATGATTGTCACATGTTTCCAGAATGTAGGATGTTTTCTATTTTTTGAAAGAGTACAACAGGTACAAAGTCACCCAGAACTCACAAGGTTATCCATCCTTAACCTTCATGACAAACAATCAGACTTTGAAGCGGTGACCTTTGAAATTTTCGCAGATGCCATTGCCCATGCTACAGGCGCACCCAATTTTGGTGAAAAATGGTTCAAAAGAGAAAATTTAGACATAAGCTGCTATGAGCCATTTCTTAAAACAAGATACAAAGAAGGCTGCAAATATATCTTCCCTTTTTCAAATTTGCTGGAGAGGTATGCACCCTTGATGAGGGTCATCATGAAATATTCTACATGTGAGGGGAGGTACTCTAGACTTTACTTCGATCATATCAGATTACTCATGCACTTTACTAGGGTTAAAATGCTTCAATTAACCTACTTAGTATTATCAATATGTCCTCTATTGTACAAAATAGGAACTACTCCCAGAAAATGCAAAGTTTGTTTCATCACTCCTTGATCAAGATGGTTGTGCTACTTCAGTTGGAGCAAAAGGGAATACCATGGGAGGTGTTCATTTCTCATGAGGTCTTCACAAAACCACAGCCCCATCATCATAAAAATTTTCCCTCATCATCTCATCCTTCTCCCCGCTACTCCTCCATCACCTCCCATTGATCATGCTTCATCATCCACACATGTGTCCTCACCTCAAGAAAACCTTCCTTCCTCACCCTCTCCCAATGCCTCAAATCAAGAAGGGAGTGACAATGAGCATTCAAATGAAAATGAGCAAGAGGGTGATGATGAATCAAGCCAAAACAAAGCAGAAAGCATGGAAACTGAAGGTAGTGATGGTGATAATGGTGGAAATGAGACTACGAACCATGATAATAGTGAAAAAAATGAGGCTCTTAGTGATGAAGAGACAGAGGTCAACAATTAAGCAGAAGACATGGAGGTATATGACAAAGAAGATGAGGCAACTGATGAAGAAAGCAGCCAAAGTGTTGATGGAGATGAGGCAGAAAATGTTAATGAAGAGGAAGCCACTGAATCTAAGGGCAGTGAGGTTGATATTTGGATTAATGAAGCAAGAATCAGTGAGGAAAAGGACATCAAGGAGTATGACAGCAGACTTAATGGCCATGAGGACAGTGAAGACAATGAAGCCCAAATTGGTAATAATGATAGTGCAAAAATCAGTGAAGAGGAAAATAGTGAGGCTGATATTGAAGATAATAAGGTAAGCAGGAGTCAAGGTAATGAAGAGGAAGACATGCATAAAAATGATGGCAGCCATAAAAGCCATAAGTATGGTAAGGATAGTAGTGATAATGACAGTCAAGATGGAAAAAATAATGAAGACACTGACATGGTCACAATCAAACCTCTTTCTTTGACTTACCAAAGAGGAGAAAGGCATGTGTTTTCTGCCTCTAAAAGGAAAGGGGACATGCCTTCCACAGCAAAAAATAAGCTTCACAAAGGAAATAAAAAGGTTATTGTTGGAGATAAGAAACGCAAGCATCAAACTAAACAAGAGCACCAACTCATTGACCTTGACAGTGAAAACGAAGATGAGGAGAGGATTACAAGAATCTTGCTCCAAAGCAAGGATGCAGAGATTAGAGACCTACAAAGAAAACTTGGCATATAAATGTATAAAATTGAGTATTATAAGAATGAAAACACACAGTTGAAGAAGACACAATGGGACCTTCTTCTTCAGAAAAATATGGCCAAGCACTATGCCATAAAGAACAAATTTGCAAGGGCCAAGCTCAAAGGAGCCCTTTCTGAAATACAAGAACTCAAGGAGGAAAAATACCAAGAAAACCTTGGAATCCTTGCTGAAGCTTCTATACAGTCCTCCCAAAATCCATGAGGAAGAGAATTACAAATTTTGGTAAGTTTTTGACATTTTTGGTTTTTTGACTTATATTAAGGGCCGAAAGCGCAGCACCCTTGGCACTACTCTTTTCCTACAGGCATATAATGGAGGTAAAGTTTAAATTTTTGGATTCATCAGCCAAATTAAATTATGCACACGAAATTTCAGAGCATTTGGAGCATTTTTGGTCCCTCAAAAGGCCCAAAAACATGCCACTTTTCAACTTTCTGCTATGTTTTGAGGGCTGGCACTGTGCTTAGAGAAGCCTTGGGAGATTTAATTTTTTTTAATAGTTTAATGGAGCCCAATAAAAAATCCAAGGGCCATTTTAGAAAATATACTCAACAGGCTTTCCAACGAGCCATCACGGAGCCAATTCTGACATTGGGAAGTCCATCAAAACTTGGCTGCAAGTGGACCCCATTTTTCTGTGCAAGCGTTGTGCCTTCAGACCTATGAAGCCGCCCCCTTGCAAAAAGGTCGACAAAATACACTGAAGGATATTTTCGAGATTTTTTTGGGCAAATCACTCTAGCTTTTATTAAGGAGTTATTTTTAAGTTATCTTTCATTTATTGAAATAATTGTTATATGCCTTGGGCCTTGCATGGCCTCTTTGGACAGAAATGACATTTATGGTGTATTTATGGTTTCTAGAAGCCTATTAGGGTTTCCACCTCCTCATTTTCTAGTTAAATAGAGCATTGAGGTCTTCTTGTATTTTTTTGGTTGGTTGCTGAGCATAATATGATATAGACTGAGTTTATTTGTGAAATTGGCTTTGATGTTTTGTGATGGCTTTGGACTGAGCAATTGTGGATTGATCTCATTCTTAGAATTCATAAAGATTTGTTGAATGGAGATGTATTACACCTTTTTACATGTTTTCTTCAGTTCTCATTATGCTTATTTGATCATGGGATAGAAATCTTAGAGTAGGATATGTCTTTTGGCACCCTGCTTTGTCTGCCTCCTTTGATCTTTATGTTTTCTTCCTGGAAGTTTAACTAATGAATTATTCAGTGCTATTTATTTTTATTGAGACGTTATGTTAAAAATATAATTGTTTGCAAGTAATTTTAAGAGAATACTTAACTTCTCTCTAAGTTTACTTATCTTTTTCTCTAAGGTCTTTTTAGTATTGTTTGATTGAATAATCCTTCATTGCTCTTCAAAGTTTTTACTATGCTAATCATGCTGAAAGATTTTCCTTGTTATTAGTTTGTTAAAGGATCCTTGATTTCCCCTTAACCTACTATATTCACTCCCCCATGTTCATTCCACTCACTCAAAACCTACTTAGATCCATTTGGCCCTGTTTACTTGCCCTATGAAACACCCTTGAACTATTTCTGCACTTTTCAAGACCTTTGCAGAATCCATAGCCCAATGGATTGATCCTATCTTACTCTACTTATTATTCTTGACAAGTTATCCAACCAAACAAACAAAAAGGCAAACCCTAATCCCTATAACTAGCCTAAAATCAAACAAGTTAAATTATTTGCATAAGCATTAGAGAGATCCCTCTCTAAGTCCAAGAAGGCTAGGTCCTAGGACTCCAAATATTGGTTTGATGTTACCCATGTTAATTTTTTCTTTCCAATCTACAAATTACGGGGACCTAACACTTGGTGATCTGATTGGCGAATGATTTGGTGAACCATTCGGTCAAAAGTTGATCGGGAATTTCAAACTTGATCAAACGAAAATGTCGTCTCCATTCATGGACATGATCGGAGATATGTGTAGAAGTATATTGTTTCAAGAATGTAAGTAGGTGAGTCCCCATTTCATAATGAATAGGTAACTGAAAGTGTGTAAGAAAATTCATAGCTAAATAATTCAAGTCCTAAAAAGTTCTGGAAGGAAGCTCAATGTACCACTTCGCAACGGAGGAAGCTCAATGTACCACTTCGCAGTGGCAACAGTCAACGTCCTTTGAGAAAGATGTAGATGGATGAAATCTTCAACCCAAGAATTGGAGGAATACCAAATATGGTATGTCATAATGTGTGCTTGGGGGTCTTCTCTAGACTTGCCTTCAAACTTGGGGCAATTTCTTGGAATCTTGGTAGGAACCAGAAGCCAATATGGATTATGGAGAATTAGATCATCGGTTAATCTCGACACATTGAGAATTTCCAACGTCACAAGAAAAGGCAATTGCATATTGAAAGGCATGATGTTCGGTCTTTGATACAAGCCCATTTGTGGATTGCGACCAGGTTGGGAGAAATTCTGCCCCCATGGATTATGTCCAGAAGGATTTTCCACATAAGGATTATGTCCATAAGGATTGAAACCTTGTGGATTTTGTCCATATCCTAGTTTTTGACCCAAAAATTTATTATGACCTGCAACTGACCATTGAGGTCTAGCTTGAGCATAATTCACAGGATATGGATTTTGTTGCTGCTGAATGTTTTGGAATGCAGTGCCCTGTGGTTGACCTTGCAAACCCAAAAGGTAACCTTGGGAACCCAAGGGTTGATCTTGTGAGCCCAAGATTTGACCTTGGGGCTATTGGATGGTACCCTGAGGATTTGATGTCATGATACGAAGTGGTTGCTGAGGTTGTCCAAGTTTCCCCTGAGAACCAGGTTGACCTGGCTGAAAAAATATATGAATTTATTGAGATTAGGGTTTTCCTTGCTGGAAAAAAGGTTGACCTTGCAGAAAGTAAGGTTGGCCTTGTTGACCAGAAGGTTGTCCCTGTTGAGAATAGGAAAACTGACCTTGATGGGAAAAATGTTGTTTATATTTTACATAAGGCATTTCCTGTTACACATAGGGTTGACCAAAAAGATAGGCCCCTATTGATATGCATAAGCCCCTGACTGAATACCATACTTCCCTTGAAATCCTTGCAGATTAACCAAAAGGGTCTGTTATTGCTAGTAACCAAATGGGACATAGGACTGCTAGTTGAGTATCTGGTTTTGCGAAAATTGTTGATACTAATCATATGTTAACCCAGTTAGACCAGATGACTCGGAAGGCATAGGGGTACTATCAACATTTTGAGAAGAACCTAGGATGTGAGTCGGTAATCCGCTCATAGATGGTCCAGTGGAGGATTGAGATACATTCGACAAGGATGGCCCTCCATCAAAATTGGAGTTGATGGAATTGACATGGGAACACTAATGGGAGTTGCTGAAACACTGACCCAAACAGTTGGCTGTGTGGGAACAGACGTAACTACTTCTTGATCAGGTATGGAAATAGACACGTTGGATACAAGTAGATGAGGGGTAGATACCTTAGTATTATGCCTTATAGTATTGTAATACAAAGTTATGGCACTCGAAATACCCGAAACTAGGTGTACCAATGAGGTGTAATCTTATGGAATGTACGATAGGGTGGAAGGCTGAGAGGTTTTCCCCCCATGGGGAAATCCCTTAGGAGGGAATTTATTTACCTCATATAAAGACTTATCCACACCACTAATGGTGCTTGAAACCTCAAGGGGAGATGAAACCTCTCCTTCACAAGCCATTAGTGGAAATAACTAATGAGAGGGAGTCCAAGATGTACATGACGAATGTATGAATGGTACACCAGGTGTATCAAATGCACTATAGGGTCGTTCAAGGGATATATCTATGACAACAAATAATGGATTATGAGGAAACACAATATAGCTTACAGTCTCATCATGAGGAGATTGAGAAGCAAGAGGTTGAACACTTGGAACGATGGAAAACTCATCAGTTTGAGTTCTAGTCGATGGCAAAGAGTCAGAAGAGACTTGTGATGAAGTCCCTTCAGAAGAGGATGATGAAGAGGAAGCTGAACTTGATGGTTCAACCATGATGATTTTATCTCAAAAAGAAAAATAGGGAAAGGGATGATTAATTCAAGGCTTAAAAAAATATATATTCATAAGGAGTTACTCATGATGTGGCCTAGAAATATCTTAACGAGTAATCCATGTGATCATGGGAATCAATTTTATAACTTAAAAAAAAAAAAAGTGAACTAGGCATAAGGGATTACTAGGTATACCTGAACTGCAATATACACCTTGGTGATAAAATGAAAGAGAAATGACCAAGGACTTAATGTACGACAGCCAATCTCCCCGAATGTTGTGTTTGGTGTATCACGTCTACAGGGTGATCGACTCAGTTACCTATGGTAGGTTTGCAGCCTAATAGTGTCTCCCAAAATATACTTGAAGGTACATGGGAGTACAACTCCATAATAGTGATGTCCGATGTGTAACTGTTCGATGATAGCATCCCAAATATACTTATCACTCTGTCAAAAAATAACTCTTAAAACAACATTCTTGGAAACCATCAATACTCTAACAATTTTTGAAACATTCATTCAATTAAAAAAAACAAAAGAGTTATAGTAGAAATCAAATAAACAAAACACTAATGAAGGGACTAGTCTAGTACCTATGTTGTTACACAATAACATAAATTAGAATTATAAAACTATTTGACACATCAAAAATTTTGTAACAATAATAGTAAATCACACATGAATCATAAATGAGAGGAAATAAACACACTAATACAATAGCTCTCTAACCAGTGATCACTGGTAAGAAGGAGGGCCCTTCCTTCCTAGCAGCTGTTGGTAAATTACACAACACATAACTACTCAAAAGAAAAGTATGAAGCCATGAATTGTAGAGATTTTCATTAATGAAAAGTTGAAGCACCAAATTACAGTATTGGTAGTCCCTCCTCTATTCTCCTCTATGTGTACATGTTTACCTCCTGGGTAGAGATAACATTCTTTTATAATTACAAAATACATTCCTATTTTCGAAAGACAAGATCATCATGAGAATCTATCGATTCTCATGTTATCTATATCAATAACATTAAATAATTGTATTTTAACAAATAATCCTAGTTGGAACCAAGTTGTAACAACTTTTCTAATATTACAATTATTTTTTAATTAAGAATCCTAACTATTTTAACTAGGCTAGTTGTGTTTTCCACAAATTTCTCCTTTGATGGTCGAGCTTAATTTGACCGATTATTTGTCCAAATCTATCTTCATTTCTAATAATAAGAGAACATGTCCAAAATGAGTTCAACATCTATCAAAAATTTCAGCAAGTTCTTTGCTCCATTCTTTGTAAGGAAAAAATGAGAGATATAATCTTGTAACACCACCTCTACAAGCCACACACCCATTAACAACCCTTTGTCAATTTATTGATAAAATTGTATAAACCAGTTAGATTCTATGTCAAATTACAAGAAAAAATATACAATAAGGATGAAACATAGAAATGAAACATACTTTAATTAATGATGATTGTCAGAGTGATAACATATGGTTGTAAGAGTCAAAATGATAAGAAAATGGTAGGAAGAATAGGTATAAAAAGTTGTGAATTTTGCATCCCAACATCTCCCCATAACTTAAATATATGCATGTCCTCATGTAGACCTCTGTGTTGTGTCTTCACCAGGATCTATGTAGCCTCAAGAAATAACTAACTCCATTTCCCACAATCATTAGAGAAAATTTGAGGTAAAAAATGGTCTTCAAAACAAAAATGTACAACCAAAATAAACTGTTTAAGAACCAATAGGATGTAATATGTTACTTTCAACCATGGGGGATGATTCACCATTTTTGGAGTAAAAAGGTAAAAATATTAAAAAAATAAAAAAAAATGAAAACCTACATTTTCAACTCGTAGTTTCAACTTATCTCCCTACGTTTTTACTCAAATTTCGCACAAGAGAATTCATTGGATACATAATTCAATTCCTCATTGAGCGAGTACCTGTGTTTCATACTTTTGATGGACCCTACTACACAAAAAATTGAGAAATACATGAGAAATAGGATTGCAATCACATATTTTCATGTATTTCTCATTTTCGTGTAGAAGGGTCCATCGCAAGTATGCAAAATGAGTAATCATTGGATTAGGAATTTAATTATGCATCCAATAAATGACCCCTCTTGAACTTTTAGTAAAACCATAGTGAGGTAAGTTGAAAATATGAGTTGAAAAAGTATTTGTTTTTCCTTTTTTCCCTCTAAAATTTGAGGATGTAATCTAATATTATTTTATTCTTTCCTTTATTATTCTATAATATTCCTTAGGAGGCTCATTTTAGACCTCAAAATTTCTCTAATGTTATCTTTACCTCATATGGATGTTGATACTTATATATTTGAAGCTAGAAAGGTGGGAACCTAAATCTAATCAGATACAAATGAGGCCCACTTCTCTTGTTGCATTCAACGTATTTATGTATTGTGGAAAGTGCATTTAAGTAATTTTGAAAAAAAAATGGTCTTCATTCTGTAATTCTTCCTTGCATGCGTCCCATCTCACCTTCCTTACTTCTAATGCATTATGTATCAACCCCCTGATACTCTTAATACAATACTCTCGAACTTTGTTCCTACATTCCATCAACATATTTCTAGTGGTTTTATATTTCCACATCCTATTATAATCCACAAAATCATTTTATGTAGGCCCTGACTCATTCCAAGTAATTAGTTTCACAACTCCCTCGTTTGTTGTGACATTATCATGGTCAACCTTCGTTTTAACTTTATTTTTCATAAATGATGTAAAATCCCTTAGTTTAATATCTCCAACATATGGTGTGATGTTAAAGGTACCTACCCCAAAGAAAGCATGAGCATGTATATAAAAATCATAGAGAAGACATTGTTTAGAAAAATTATCCTTCTAGAAAGTTTCCAGAAAGGCTTAGTTTTCCATTACTATGTATGGTTGTTGTTCCTTATTTTTTGTTAATTAAAAAAGGAAGAGTTTTTACTGCAGATACAGGGGGTAGGAAGGCGAAGGAGCCTTAAAAAATTATTCATTCTCTGCAAGCTCATATATTTTATCATTTTCTTCTTGTAATAACTTCACTTCTTTCTACAATTCCCATACACTTAGTATTTCCTGTGTTATGTTTCCAACTGAAAATAACAAAAATATAGAAGAAGAATATAGATCAATGACTAGATATGAATCCACTTCAAGGGGGAACCTCTTGTACATCAAACGAATGAATAATTCTTGGATGATTTAAATGACAAGACTTTCTTGGTATATATAGGAGTGTAAGGGGTCAAAACATAATTATGGCCTACATAACACTAATAATGTAAGGGCGCAACAATAATAATAGAAGGTGTCTATGAGGAACATCAATAACAATATGGGGACTGCACTAGTATCATAGGTACCTAACACTCTGTTTCATTTCCTCCTTGATCTTTAACAAGTCCTTGACCAACACAATTTCATCCCAATTTATATTCAAATTATCAATAATCTCCTTATGTTTCTTAAAAGGGATAACTTCACTTTTCAATGAGCTTTCCAACCCCTTTCACTTCTCTAATTCTTCCAGCAAAAATGTTGATTTCAATGTCTCCTTAGATTTTGGTGGTGTTGTATCTAATTTTGTTGCAATGGCAACTTCAGAAACTTCGTGCAATATCTATTCATCTCCTTTCTTATTTTGTTGTGCTATCTCAACTACTAGTTTTTATGGAGTAGCAACATGGTTGATAGGTTTTTGTGGAGTAGCAGCTTGATTTATTCCAGTCCTCTTTGTTTCCGTCGTTGGTTCTTGTGGAGTAGGATAATGATTTTCTCCATATTGTTCTTCTTTATTTATTGGTTTTTGTGTAACAACATCATCGTCAGTAGTTTCTTGTGGAATAGAAATTTGGAACTCATAATAATGTTCTTCCACTTGAATTACAATTGAAACAATGGTTAACTCCTTACAATATTCCTCCTTAAGTATTTGCCTACAATCCATGCAAATTTTTTTGTTTCTATCAATAGGTGACATCATTCTTGACACCTCTTATAGGGTTTCCAATCCTATATTTTTCTTAAATTGAAATGTTCTTTAAGCATGGGAAGTTTCTTCTTCAAATTTTCATTTTCTTCTCTTAATTCATTAACTTGTTGAAAAAGAGGATCAATTTTAGGTTTAACTAGTGATGTAGTGCTTTAATGTTCTGGTGTGGGTTCTTCTTTCTTTCCCTCACTTGGTTATTCCTCTCGTTTCTTTAATTATTTAAATTTTTCTATAGTATCATGGAATTTTGACATTGACGCAGTTAATGGTACAATTTTTACTCACACTCTCTTCTTATGGTCCCCCCCCCAATGCCTTATTCAAAGACCTCTTCATTATCCTCATTGGCATGGGAATTTCTCTCTCATGGATTTCGTCAAATATGTTTTTCTCTAGCACCTTTATCTTAGACGTATCTATTTTTCATGCCTCTATTTCAGGTACTTATTCTTGAATAGGGAATCCATACTCAAAACTTTTTGAATTTCCATTAGATATATCGACAGATATTTCAATGCAAGCATTTTTCAAAGAGCATCTGATCCAAAGACCCCTCCGATAAGGCCTAAAAAGTGGAATTTCCCTCATTTTTTACTATTTTTTATCATTTTTTAGTGCTACTTCAACACTTTTTGGTGCAGCTTCAACACTTTCTAATATTATTTTAACACTTTTATCTTATTCTTAAACTTCACCCTTTTCCTCTTATTCATCAGTTTCACCTTCTTCCGCCTTAGGAGTTGTTGCATGAAACCTTGCTATAAACCTAGTCAATACATTTCCTTATTGTTGTAATGTATCAATTATGATCAAACCATGGTTAGTCAAGAAAGTTTTTGGATTCTTTACTACTAGTTCTACCATATATTATAAATATTTTAATAGGTATTAGGGCATATTAATTAATTATTCATTCTGAAAATGAGCTAACATCTGAAAATGGTAATGAAATACAACCCCAAGACACCCCTCACAAGTAATAAATTTCTCAATGAAGTAAGCTACATAATCTCTTGGGTGAGGAGGGAATTTTCTATCAATTTATCTTCCCATATGCCTTAACTCCTCACCTCTCTTTAAAAATGTAGCCTTGGCCATTGAGATTTCCAATTTCCTACAAAACCACAATGTCCTTGTTTGGGGAAAACTTGTCACCCTAGCAATAGTTTCCTTTGTAACAACAATCCTAACTCTTCTAACCATTGAACCCTTCTCATTCAAAGATTTTTTCTAACTCGAAATCAATATATTCATTAAACCCCTGCAAGTTCTCGAAATAGGCAGACGAACACACATTTTGAAATATGTCTAGGGATTTTAGATGGTGTAACAGAGCACTAGTGGAATTAATTTGATGACAGGATGTTGCTCCTCCCATGGCTGGTCAAAAAAAGTTACAAGGTTACACTTGAACCATGCAAAATATTTTTTGAGGTAGAGAGTATCATTCTACTAGGAATGGCTTAACGTTTTGAATTTTTTGGGATTTTATGTCATATTCAACAATTATTGGGAATAATATATAGTAATCACATCAAGATTTAGAAATAATAGCAGGAGTAATGGTGATTTATTATTATAAATACAAGGTCTAATTGGTAATTACTAAATTGGGGTAAGGATATCATGTCTCGTATAATGGATAATTATCAAATTATGTTAGTGATAAGGCGTATCATAGGAAAAATCTGATCAATGTTGTACAACATTCCATTCATGGCGCATGTCTATTGGAATAATTCTTAATTAGAGTGATGTAATGAGATAAAACTCATGTGTCAATAGAATCATGAGTATCAATATGGAATTACAACTGATAATTACAGAAATAAAATACATGTATACAACTTGTGATGGTAAAAAAATAAATATGTCTCTGGTTTGTATCGAAAAAAACATATGAAGTTGTTGAATGTGACTTGCAGATATGCACAGTTGTATCAACAAAGATTCAGAGAGTTGTAGTGATTAGGGTTGTTGCATGCAAGTTTGTAATGAGTGTAGTAGCTTATGAAAAATGATTTTGTAACATAAAAAGAGTTCAAACAGTAAAACATTTACAGATAGAAGAAGAAAAAGTATATTATTACCTAAGAGGAAAAAGGATGTGTTGACCACCAAAAAGATGATTTTTAGTCACCACAATCATCCAATGGCGCCCCAAAGGGATTTTCACCATTAGAAATCTTTATTTTTTATTTTTTCTTAAATATATTATTTATTTATCTAGTTAAAAGAAATAATGAAAAACTAAATGGCTCGTAGCGCAGGAACACCTTCCCATTCCCAAAAAACTTCAAGGTCTACATTTGCTATGAGATAATTTTGAGAAATGAATCCTTATAGGTAGGTTTATGATAACACCTAAGATGATGTCCATTAACAAGAAAATTTGTTGTCAATTTCACAGTTTCCACTACAAAAAAATACTACCTTTTAAGGACCTAGCCATATGGTGCAAAACTTCCCATTGAAATATTTAAATCTAGTGTCATATAATAGATACCAATCACCTTCTAAAACACCTTATTCTTAAAAAATATATCATGCCACTTGGCACATTGTTGCAAAATGATATCTATAAGTTACATAGTAGCTAAGCACTTCTCATCTAGTTCATTCAGTTGTTCCATTTGTCTTTGATTTGTAGTTAAATCTAAATCCACCTGTAAATAATTTATATTTTTCTTAACCCTAATATTATCCTAAGTTTTACCTAACCCTAATATTATCCTAATTTTTTTGCAACGCTTTGACCTATAACGAAATAATAGCTGGCTCTATGAAAATTTTTCATAGCGCTCTTCGAAAAATTTTAAAACTTGGTTTTCGAGCCACTAACACCATGATTTTGAGCACCCATGTGTTTATTCATAAAATATTAGCCCTATTTATTCATGATTTGATATCTAGAAATGCTTTTATGCCCAACAGAGTTTTTGAAAAACCACCCTAATCTGCCATGTTTTCCCTAACACACTATTTTCAAGCAAACCGAGATTTGTATTTTTAGTGCGCAGTAAGCTTTCAAAACATCTTACAACATTCGGCCATAATGTTTCAAATTTTAAAAATTATTTTAGCATCCGAATATTCACAATATGGGTAGATCTGGTCATGTAAAGAGATTTGAACCTGATGGCATGTATTTTGAATTCTATCGAGAAATATTGGATCTTTTCAAAAGTGCACAATGGGAGCTAGTGTTCCAGCATTTCAATGGACATAATCTAAGTTGGTGCCATGATTTCATATTTTCCTTCAATGATGAACATGCACGAATCAGGACCCTACATTTCCCTATTACAGAGGATTCCATTGCTGAAGTAACAGGTTTTCAAATTGAGGGTGAAAGGTGGTTTAAAAGATTGAGGTTGCAGAATATAAATTTTATTTTTTTCTTGAAGGAGGAATGTCAAAATAAAAATTAGAATGTTGGGGTCCTCCAAAGTATTTTGATGCATGAATTTTTTGTTTCCCTTATATCTATTCAACTCTTCTTCACCTATGAAGGCAGTTATTCTAAACCCTACTTGCATCGTATGAGGTTTCATTTTCATTTGGCAGGTTCTAGCAAGATGAATTTGCCATATTTCCATAATCAAAGTTTTTTAAATATGTGCACTAAAGAAAAAACAATACCTAAGCTACAATCCCATGATATTTTTTATCATGGCCTAATTAAAATATTATACACCCATGATTAAATAAACATGTGGAGAATTTGAGGCAAATGAGACAAGGAAACGCAAGACCACTTGTACCTAGAAGATCAAGGAGAGGCCAAACCATAGTTTCTGCCCAAACCTTAGCTCAGGAAGCTAAGGGAGAATCTAGTCACCTTCATGCTAAAAATCATGATGAAGCCCCTGTGAAAGCACCCGAGATTAAATTTTATGAAAGGATGACTTGAAGCCAACAAATAATGGTAGTCTAAGAGGAAGAAACAAAACAAAGAGCATCACAAAGAAAAAAGGGAGAACAGAAAATAGAAACAAGGGATGAAGAAGCTGAGACAGAGATTAGAGTTTATGGAAAAAAAACCTCACACTCTCCCTACTAATAAAATGAGACTAAATTCCAAATATAGAATGAACCCTAAACCGAAATAAACAATTATTATTGATGAGAGGAGAAGACTGTGCAAACTTCAAAGAGAAGAAAGTGACAGAGGAAAACAGAGAATGTTGAAAAGAAGAAGCAAAAAACCCTAGAGGCTAAAAAAGTTACACAAAAAACTACGAGAAGGGTGAAAATGAGTTAGAACAAGTTAGAAATTGTTCTCAAACTGCGTAATACATAGAGAAATGATCATTCTACTTCATGGGGTAGAGTATTACATAAACAGTAGTTTTGTTTCACAAAACCTAATGGTCCCTCAACATTTTGGCATACTATATTTCATATTTTAACATTAAATTATTTTTTGATATAATTTGGTCATGTATCAGAGGTTTTTGGGGATGAGGGAGTACGATTGAAAATGATAAAGGAGAGCCTTGAAAGGAGCAAAAGTTACACACTTTCGACATTATTTCTAGGTTCATGCATGAATTGGCTATAAGGAAGGAATATGAGTTTGGTTCAAGATATCAAGCCTGTAAAGAAGTAAATAGTTTGAGATCCTATTATATAGCACTGACTTTGCTATTGTTCCATGATACTAGCAGGAGATATGCATAACAATATTATACTCTGTTTTGACCAATGAGTGCCAGATTAGAGAATCAAGTAGCTAAGATGATAGGGTTATTGTTAGTTTTTTTTAATTAAACTCTCAAATTATGTACATATTTTGTAATTATTTCTAACATACTTTAAGGAACACATATCTATTATTTTTTTCCAATAGATTACGTGAGAAATATGGAAAAAGGTTGGAATTTGAAAAAGGAATAGTCATCATTTGTGTGTTTTGAAGCCTTTATTCATTTCAGTTTTCCAAGATCAATAGATTATGACCAATAATATAAATAATCATGTGATATTAAGTCTTAGTATGTATTCTCTGTATGTTTCATTTTTTTTCTTTTGTAATATCATGCAAATGTATAGTCTTATGATTATTTGAATAAGAATAATTAATTCATAATTCATCTCTGGTTTGAGGTTCATAGTTAATATTTTCAAATATTTGTATTTTGATATTCTAAATATAATCTAGGATTCACTGTGTATTTCATCTTGTAGTGGAATGTTCTCCTACTTTCTCCCTCCACCTATAACATTGACAAATTTTTAGGATCTACTCTCCACCTTTCCTTTATCAGTCCTATTCATATAGTCAGTTATCTTGGTAAATTAATCTAAACCCTAGATTCTTGACTTCATCACCCAAAAAAATATTTCCCTCAGGCCGAGACAAATCCTATATTACATAACATATATAAGGATCTAGATATTGTATGAATTACAACCAATTGTTGGTTTAGTAATTAGACTATCATAGAGAGATCCCTCTCTAGATTGAAGGGGCTAGTCTTCAATATATAAGTTGGAGTGAAAAGGTTACCTTGGAAACTTCTCTCCTACACCAAGATGACATTTCTAAGTGATAAAATCTTGCTGACCATACTGGGAATACGATAGCATAACTTCCCAAAAACTATTTTAATAATCTGGTCTACTTTTTTAGCATGAAAAGAAGGATAGATAACAACATTGGCTATTATTTTTCTCTACTGACTCCACAGTTTAAAGTTTTAGATTATTTCATTGGAAATTCTAATGTATAGAAGGATTCATACAAGGATATATCCATATCCAAATCCAACAGAAGTCTTGACAAGCCCATAAAAACTCTTCAGGAAAAGGAAGTCTGCAAAATAAACATGTATCTTTATTTTAGAAAAGTAATTTTCTCTACCTAAAGAGATAAAATATGTTGAAGACATTCAATTTGATTTTAAATTTGGGCATATTCTATTCAGATCAAAATCAGAGTCCAATTTTTTAAACACGTTCTTTGATTAAACAAAGCTAAAACCTTATATTCATAGTATTGTTCAATGAATAAGTTCTTTAGAAGAGGGTAAATATATTTGGTTACATTTTTATAAATCATAAAACTTGGTTCATCAACTTCAAACATTTGTTTCCAAATCTCCCACATTCCAGTATCATGTTCCATCATTTTCTCCTCTTGATATTTCACTTCCATTAACCATTCCATAATGTTATCTTCCAACTCTTCCTATTGGATCCATTGCATCCATTCCATCAACTATTGTAACAACATTTATCTTCCTCTGTCATCTCCATTCCAGGTTTCGAGTGTTGATTCAACCTCATCTCACATAACTATGGATACTAGATATGCCCCTCTCAATCTTCAGGCTCCACTACATGACCTTCGCTTGATTTATGGACAATGTTTACTTTAGTTTGATGGTACAAGACCTCTTACAACTCAACAAAATGTGGAAAAACTAAATGATTTCATTGATCTAGTGGAATTAGATCATGAATATGTTAAGTTAAGAAGTTTTTTCACAAATTCGCTCATAGGAGGTCAAGCATGGTTCAAAATTTTACCAGTAGCAAGAATTTCCAACTTTAAAATTTTTTAACATATCCTCCTTTCTTGGTGGGAAGTGAAGAAAAAACCTCTACAAATATTGGTTGAATATGAGAATCTGAAGAAAAATCAAGGAGAAACAGTTCAAGAGCTTACAACTAGGTTCAATAGGATTTATAATTCAATCCCTGCTAATATCAATTCCCCTCTTGGTTTATTCTTGTATCACTATCATAATGGCTTTGATATTGAGTTATCCTATCAACTCAGAGAAACAAATCCTAATACATTAGAATATATGCAAAAAAATTTGATAGGGGTGGAAGAAATCCTACTAGCTAAGAAATCTAAGATGATGGCTTAGCGAAGAGTATTATTTAAGGAGGAACTAGCTTCTTCATCAGACACAAAATTTGATGTGATGCTAAACACCATGGAGAAAATTGTTGATAAGCTAACCCCTCCCAGAAGTGAGCCTCAACTTCAAGTAAGAAATCCTAATTTTAGAAGACCACATGGACCTCAACCTTTCCATAAGAATCCAGATGACCAGTAAATAGTCAGAGATCCATTTTGTGAATACTTTTTTTATGGGGAATATAATGAAGAGACTGAACATCATCAAATAAATTTTTTTGATGATGAAGAAACATAGGTATTTTTAGCAAAGAAATACAATGATAGGTCTGTTGAATGTTTAGGAGAAAGGGATAATAATCAAGTAATGTTTAATTCATAAATATATCACCAGGGGTATAATAATGTTATTGTTGAATTCGAGAGGCTGTAAAAAATATGAGGCGAAAATGTGGTTGTTTCTAAACCTCCTTTGGGGAATGTTACCATGGATTAAAAAAAAACTGAAACTAAGAAAACAGAAGAGCCTAATAAATAGAATAATTGAAGAAGTATGCCTCTCAGAGAGGTGAATAAATGACAAAAGAAGGAATTGTTAAAGATTTAGAAAAGGTACAGTTTTCTTTCAGTCTGTAAAATGAAATAGGGAAAGTTAAGATATTCATTCCTTTATTTGAATTGTTGAATAATATGTAGTACAAAGAACAAATTATCAAGATGATAAAATTATCACCAGTTGATCAAACACTGAACATAAATAATCAAGATTCTCTGAATATCCAAGATGATTCACCTATATTCTTCTTTATTCCACATGCTACTAAAATAAATGAATATGTGCCCCCATTTTATGTAAGCTTTAATACACATGGTGTGGTTCTGCATAATGAAATGCTTGATTCAGGGGCTTCACACAATTTGATGTCCAATATTGTTATGGATAATATAGGGTTGGACATCACTAGACCTTACAAGGATTTTTTTCATTTGATTCTATAAAATTACATTGTCTTGGGCTGATCAAAGACTTAGTTGTGAACTTAACCAAAATTATGACAAAGAGTATATTAGAGAATGTAATGGTAGCAGATATACCACAGAGATTTGGTATGCTACTTTCTCGTGCTAGGGCAAATAAATTAGGTGGTACTTTGTAGATGGACATGTCATATGCCTCCATCCATAATTGTATAGAAACAAGGAGACTATACGAAAAGATTTAAACGAAATATGTGGTAATAAGTAAAGAAGAACCATAAAATCATCCAATTTATTTTGTAGATATTGATCCAAGGTTAGCAATTTTATTCAATGATTTGAACTTGGAGGAAGAAAATCAACAACAAGTGGAAGAAAAAATTCAAACAGAAAATGAACAAATAGCTCACATAGATGAGACATGGAGTATGCATTTTCATGGGTTTTTTTGCAAAGAAGGATAAGGAGTTGGTATATGGAGGCATTCCACCAAAGGGAGACAACCAAATGTATTATTTTAAGTTAGATTTTTATTTTTATAATAATGTAGTTGAATATGAGGCTTTAGTCATTGGTTTGAACATACTCAGGAAGCAAAGAGATAGAAGGATTCAAATTTTTAGATACATAGAGCTCATTATAAATCAGGTTAAAGAGTTATATCAGAAAAATCATCCAAGGATGAGAGCTTACAGAAATGAGGTTTGGGATGTATTTGACAATTTCTTTACTGAGCCCAAGATTTTAATAGTTTCTAGACGGGAAAATTGCATTGTTGATTCACTGGATAGTACAACAAGTATGTTCAAAATTCCTATTTACCGAAATGAGAAATATCAGGTAGAGATGCGATACAAGCCTTCAATTACAAAAAACATAAATCAATTTGGGGTCTTCGAAGATGATCATCGAATAAAGGGAATTCTGGAAATGACTAGTGAGTTTTCCAATAGTCTTATTGATGAAGAAAGAGATTCATAAAATTAGGTTGAAGAAGATGTTATAATCCAACTAAGAAATAATTTTCTACCTAGTGGGTTAGCACCTCTGGAGAATTTATTTAAAAACAATGATGTAGTTGTCAAACAAAAAATGAAGCATGACAGTAAATAATTACAAGACAACAATTTAGGTATAGAAAAGGAACCATAGATTGTGAAATTTTAAATTATTTAAATGAGGAACAAAAGGAAAAATATGCTAATTTATTGAAATAGTTTTTTGACGTATTTGCATGGAAGTATAAACATTTAAGGGTCTATGACAAGAAAAATTCAACATACTATACCCTTAGAGGAGAATGAAAAACCTTTCAAGCAGAAACTGAGAATAAATCCTTAATTGTTTCCATTAAGAGAGAAAGAGGCGAGAAATTTGTTAGATGCTAAAATTATAATTTCTTTAATATTTTCAAAGTGGGTTGCTAATCTAGTACTAGTAAGTAAAAATAATGGGGAAATTTTATTGTGTGTAGATTTCAAAAATCTAAACAAGGTGTCATTGAAAGATAATTACCCGTTACCGAAGATGGAGCAAATTTCTGAAAAGTGTTGTTGGATCTGATAGGATTTAAATTCTTGATTGTTTCTCAAGGTACAATTAGATATTTTTCCATCCTAAAAACCAAGAAAAGACAACCTTCACTACACCATGGAGAACATTCAGTATTCAAAAAATTCCTTTTGGATTAATGAATGTAGGATCTACATTTCAGAGGGCCATGGACAAATCGTTTGTAGGAGAGAAGAACAAATTCATGGTGGAGTATTTAGATGACATCAAAGTATATTCAATATCTCATTCAAATCATTTAAAACATCTCAGGAAAGTATTTTTGAAATGCAGAAAATTTGGTATTTCATTAAACCCCAAGAAATCACATTTTTCTATGAAAGAGGGTAAGCATTTGGGACATATAGTGTCTAAGGATTTTAACTCAAATTGATCCAAAAAGAGTTGAAGCAATGCAGAATCTTGAGTTACCTGGAAGTAAGAAGCATATCTAGTAATTCTTGGGTAGAGTAAATTTTCTGCGGAGTTTTATTCCAAGCTTTCCAGAAATATTAAGGGAAATTAACAGGATGTTGCAGAAGGGAAATGAAGTCAAGTGGACACTTATATCCAAGTGGTATTTTGAAGAAATTAAGTCAACAATAACTACATTTCCTATTCTTATCAGCCCAGACTTTTCAAAGGGTTTCCTACTTTTTTCATATACTTGAGAACACACTATCTGAGGAGTCTTATGGTAGAAAATTAAAGAAAACCAAGAGCAACCCATCTCATTTTTTAGAAGAAATTTGAGAGATGTTGAGCTAAAATACAATTTTATTGAAAAACAAGTCATTTCATTGGTGAAAGAACTAAAATATTTCATAGTTTATGTCCTCCACTGTCATGTAACTACATTTGTTTCTAATGTTGTTGTAAAATACATGCTTGGTTGGAGAGGTAAGTGGATTGAAAGACCATTGGAGTATGATCTAGAGATTAAACCTAAAAAATTAATCAAAGGTCATGGTATAGGTAAATTGATGATTGAAAAAAATTGTGACACTTTTGGAATAATATTTTCTTAATTTTTTCAAAAGATTCAGAAGAAAGGTTTATTTTTAAAGTATCTTAAATGTACTAAAAAAGTATCCCTCGTATAGTGACATAATCTATGTTTTATTGTATTGATGGTTACTTTTTTTGGAAATATCTAGCATGGATCAAGTTTGAATTGTCTAATTGAAGTTGAAGAAAAACAAGTGGTAAAATAATGTCACCAAGGAGTGTGTGGAGGGAATCACAAATGGAAAGCCACTATTAATAAAATCCTTAGAGAGGGATACTATTGGCTAAATATTTTTGGAGATGTATAAATATAAGTAAAAACTTATTTTAAGTGCCAAAATTTTGAAGGAAAAACAAAGTTACTATCATTTCCTCTAAAACCAATCTCAATTGAAACCCCATTTCAGAAGTGGGGGTTGGATTTTATTGGAGAAATTCATACACATTTTTTAGGACAACATAAATGGATATTAGCTACCACATACTACTTTACCGAGTGGATTGAAGTTATTCCTACAAGTCAGGCTATAGATAGTGTAGTGATTCAATTTTTACAGAGTATTTTTTCAAGGTTTGGCTGCCCTAGAAAAATCATAACAGGTAATGATCAATTTTTTTGAATCTTAGAAAATGGTCAAATTCTATAATAATTATCATGTTACTTTATGTCATTCTACAACCCATTATCCCTAGGGTAATGGGTTGTATGAATTATCCAACAAAAGTTTAGTCATAATTATCAAAAAATTGTTAGAAGAGAACAAGAATGGTTGGCATCCCAGATTGAAGTTTTCATTGTGGGAATATAGGATCAACATTAATAATTCCATTGGATCAACATTAATAATTCCATTGGCACATCACCATTACACTTATTCTATGATGCGAAGGTGTTTTTCCCAATTTAACATCATCTACCAATGATGAGATTATTGCGGGAACATGAGTCAGATCCTGATGATTTTCAAAGAAGGACTAATCAACTTATTGAAGTATAGGAATTAAGAGACAAAGTATACTAGAATTCTCAACTATTTCAAGAAAAAATCAAACAGATCCATGATAATAAGGTCAAGGATGATGACTTTGAGATTTGGGATTTAGTCCTGAAATGGGATGCCATATTTAAGGAAAAATGGAAACATGGACAATTTTATAATTTATGGAAAAGACCTTGTAAAATTTTTGCTTTAAAAGGTCAGAATGCTTTCATTTTGGAGGACCTAAATTGAGGTTTTTTGAGTGGAGGTCCAGTACTAAATGGATGTTTCCTAAAACATTTCCTGGTTTGAGTGATGTCATTTATTACAATTCACTATACATATCCATGTTTAGAGTAGTTTGTAGGATTGGACAAAAAATTTGAAGGAATTGAAGCGCAAGGTCAAGGCCATAATATTCTAATACAGAGTTGTCCCACTTTACATAATTTCAATTTCATGGTTCAATTAAGCAGTGTCTCAATGTTTACTTTTCAAAATGAAGAAGAGTAAAATTTGTAGGTTTCTTCATAGGAGATTTTCAGATTTTTAGCCAAATGGATGAGACAATGGGTCAATGTGTTCTTACTTCCTCGTGAGGAGACAATATCCCCATTGGATCCAACTGTTAGCATTACATTTTCACCTTTAGTTCAAGGAAATTTTATCAGTTTATTTTTTGCAAAATCAGTATTATATAAAGGGGGTATTATATTTTTATAAAGTTTTCTATCTAACCCTAGGAATATGTGTCATCAATTTTTTCTACCTGACCCTAAGTTTATCCTATTTTTTTTGCAATGCTTTTCCCTATAGCGAATTTACAGTTGGCGCTACGAAAATGTTTTGTAGTTCTCACCGAAAAATTTGAAAACTTGGTTTTTGAGCCACTAACACCATTCTTTTGACTTCCCAATCATTTTTTCATAAAATATTAGACATGTTTATCCATTATTTTACATCTAGAAGTGATTTTATGCTTAATATAGTTGTTGAAAAATAAACCCTAATATGCCTTATTTTCCCTAAAATAATTTTTTCCAGCAAACCCATATTTTTATTTTTGGTGCATGGGAAGCTTTATGAGTGTCTTACAACCTTCTGCTAGAATTTTTCAAAGTTATAAAAAGTGTTTGCAGCATCATAACCTTTGAAAAATGGGTTGATCCAATCATGTAAAGATATTTGAATATGATGGAGTGTATTTCAAATTCTATCCCGAGATTTTGGACCTTTTCAGAAATGTATAATATGAGCCAATGTTGCAGAATTTCAATGGACATAATCTCAGTTGGTGTCATGATTTCATATTTTCCTTTAATGGAATCACTACAAGAACTAGGACCATGTAGTTCCCTACTACAGAGGAATCCATTGCTAAAGCAATAGGTTTTCAAACTAAGGGTGAAAGGTGGTTAAAAAAATGGAGATTAGAGAATGTAGATTTGAAATTTTTCTTAAAGGAGGAGTGTCAGAATCAATATTGGAATACATGTGTCCTCCAAAGTATGTTGAAGCTTGAATTTTTTGCTATCCTTAGAATTGTTCAACTCTTCTTCACTTGTGAAGGAAAGTATTATAAAGCCTACTTGTATCATATGAGGTACCTTTGTCATTTGGAAGGTTTTAGAAAAGATGAATTTACTATGTTTATTCCATAAAATTTTGCTAAATATGTGCACTAAAGAAAGAAAAATACCTGGGTTTTGGCAAGATGAATTTACCATGTTTCTTCCATAAATTTTGCTAAATATGTGCACTAAAGAAAGAAAAATACCTGAGATACAAGCCTATGATATTTTTCATCACAACCTAATAAAAATATTATACACTCATGAGTTAAATAAGAAAGTGAATCAAGTGAGTAAAATGAGAAAAAAAACTCAAGACCACCTGCACCTAGAATATCAAGGAGAGGCCAAATCAGAGTTTCTACCCAAACCATATCTTAAGAAACTAAGGGAGAATCTAGTCACCTTCATGCTAAAATACATGATGAATCCCCTGTGAAAGATCCTGATATTAAATTTTATGAAATGAGGACTAGAAGCTAACAAAGAATGGTAGTATAAGAGGAAGAAACAAAACAACAAGCAACATAAAGAAAAAAGGCCCAAAAAAATAGAAATAGAGGATGAAGAAGTTTAGATAGAGCTTAGGGTTTGTGGAAAAAAACATCACACTCTCCCTAATAATAAATTGAGACCAAATTTTAAACCTAGAATGAACCCTAAGCTAAAATAAATAGTTATTATTGATGCAGAGGAGAATACTATGAAAACTTCAAAGATCAGAAAGAGATAGAGGAAAACAAAGTATGTTGAAAGGAAGAAGGAAAACACCCTAAAGGTTGACAAAATTGCACAAAAGCCTACTAGAAGAGTGACAAGGAGTCAGAACAAGCTAGACATCATTTCTTAGAATGCAAAAGACATAGAGAAATAAACAGTTTAATTGATGGGGCTCAGTATTACATAAACGCTAGTTTTGTTGCACAAACCCTAATGGTCCCTCAAGATTTTTACCTACTCAGTTTAATATTTTAAGAGAAAATTATTTTTTTATATACTGTGGTCATATATTAGAGGTTTTTGTGGTTGAGAGAGTATGAATCAACATGACAAAGGATATCCCTGAAAGAAGGAGACAGTTACATAGTTTCGACATTATTTCCATGTTCATGCATTAGTTGGATACAGGGAAGGAATATGAGTTTTGGATCAAGATATCAAGCCTATAAACAATTAAACATTTCAAGATCCTATTATGCAGTAGCGACTTCTCTGTTGTTCTAGGATACTAGCAGGAGATATGCATAGCAATCTTATACTCTATTTTTACCAATGCTATGTGCCAAATTAGAGATCTGAGTAGCTAAGATGATAGGGTTATTATTATTATTATTATTTTATTAAAGTCTCAAATTATGTACAAATTTTGTAATTATTGCTACCATAATTTAAGGAACTTATCTCTTTTGTATTTTTCCTATATATTACATGATAAATACGGAAAAAAATGTTGGTTTTTGAAAAAGGAATAGTCATTGTCTGTATGTTTTGAAGCCTTTATTCATTTCAATTTTCCAAGATCAGCAGATTTTGACTAGTGATATAAAGATTCATGTGATAGTAAGTCTTAGTATGCATTCTTCGTATGTTTCATTGTTTATTATTTTTTAATATCATGCAAATGTATAGTATTTTGAGTATTTGAATAGGAATAATTAAATTAGAATTCATCCCTAGTTTGATGCTCTGGATTAATATTTTCAAATATTCTCATTTTAATCTTCTAAAGCTACTCTAGGATTCAATGTGTATGCCCTATTTTAGTGGGCCCATATCCTAATTTCTCCCTATGACTATAATAATGACAAAGGTCTAGGATATGCTATCCACCTTGCCTTTATCAATCCTGATCAGATAACAAGTTATCTTGGCAAATTAATATAAACCCTAGTTGCTTGACTCCGTCACCCAATGAAATATTTCCTTCAAGCCCAACCAAACCATCAATTACACAAAATATATAAATAGATATCCACTGTATAAATTAATGTCAGTTGTTGATTTGGTAATTATACTATCACAGAGAGATCCATCTCTCAATTGAAGGGGCTAGCCTTCAATCTATAAGTTGTAGTGCAAAGGTTACCTTGGAAACTTCCTCCTACACCTAAGAGGACATTTCTGAGTGACATTTCTGAGTGATCACAGATATGACTCTTACCAAATACCAACTCATAAGGAGAGAATCATGCAGTATTCCTCCAAGTAGTTTTGTAATCCTTTATTACCTTTGGAAGACTCTCAAATCAGTGTCTTCAATGGCTTGCCAAAATATTCATGAGAATAGTTACAAGTACCATATTAGTACTTTTCACTTGCCCACTTTCTTGTAGGTGGTAAGGTGAAGTTACTTAGGGATGAATTATGTACATTTTGACAAAGTCCTGTATTAGCTAAGAAGTAAACTCTTCTCCTCCATATGTAACTATTTCCTTTGGCACTCCATACCAAGCAATGATATCTTCAAATAAAAAGCCTATGACAACATATTTAATTTCCCTAGTAAGCTCTCTGGTCTCTACCCATTTGGTGACATATATTGTGTGCACTAAAATATAGGTATTCTATTGATATGGGGGATTAATTAGTCCCACAAAATCTAAATCCCATCTCTAGAATGGTTCCATCACCAATTGAGGCTATAATGCAATTTCATCTCATTTAGTAGGTTGACCCATCCTCTGAAAACTATCACACCCTGTCACATATTTCCTTGCATCTCATAACAAAGTATGCCAAAAACAACCCAACTGTAGCACCTTATGACCCGATTATCCTATATCAAAAATTTCCTCCATAAGTAAAATCATGTAGGCCTTTAAGATATCATATATTTTATCCTCCCTTACATACGTTCTAATCTACTAATCAAAAATAGTTTGGAAGAGGTAGCCATTGAACCAAAAATATAAGGAACTATCCTGGAAAATTTTCCTCTTTTCTCTAGGAGATAGGTCATGGGGAAGCCTTCCTATAGCAAGGTAATTTGAAATTCCTACATATGAAGGTGAATAAGAGAATACTACAAAAAGGTACTCATATGGAAAAGAGTCTTCAAAATTCAAATCTTCGGTAACATTAGTTAATCTAGAAAGAAAATATGCAACAAAATTATCCTTCCCAAGTTTGTCTATAATAGTGATATTAAATTTTTGGAATAAAAACAACCACCTAGTAACCTTGGCAATAGTAACTAGCTTATTCATTGAAAATTGGATAGCATATTGGTCAGCATGCAAAAAATTTTGGTAACTAATAATATAATGATCAAATTTGTTAATAAAAAGAATAACAACAAGAAACTCTTTTTCTATCACCATGTAATTTACCTCTGCGGGGGTCAATTTCTTGTTGATGTAGTATATGGTGTACAATTCATTTTCCTCAAATTGTCAAAGCAAAACTCGAGTCTCTATATGAAAATCATTAGTGGACATGTGAGACGATATACTTCAATTATGTCCTCATAAAATAGGATCTTATGTTGGATACCTTTTTTATTCTGAAAAAGCATTGTTACACTTGTCATTCCGTAGAAAATCCTTATCCCTTGTTAAAAACACAAATAATGGGAATTCAATATTGGAAAAAAAATTTATAATTTGCTTATAACAACCTACCTGTCCTGAAAATTTGTGTACCTCCTTCTACATCTCAAGGGTGGGAGTTTTCAAAATTTCCTCAACTTTTGTTG
Source organism: Pinus albicaulis (assembly GCA_034641835.2). Lineage (NCBI taxonomy): Eukaryota > Viridiplantae > Streptophyta > Pinopsida > Pinales > Pinaceae > Pinus > Pinus albicaulis. The sequence goes on along the minus strand of CM076575.1, from coordinate 1,901,680,889 downwards.
CATTGACCTATATTCTTGCATCATAGAGATAGTGACCTAAAAAAATATCTTCACGAATCATCATATGACAGTTTTTAGTGTTGATACAAACGTTGGTTTGTATGCAATTCTCGATTACTTTCTCAGGATAACGTAAGGCTTCATCAAACTCATCCCTATAGGGTGTAATGTCATCCATAAAAATTTCTAGACATTCATTGAACATATCAGCAAAAAATATTAACAATACTCGTTGAAAGGTTAAAGGTGCTTTAAAAATACCAAAATGTATGACCCTGTAAGAAAATTTATCCCAAGTTGAAATGAAGATATTTTCATGGTCCTCAAGATAAATCTAAATTTTCTTATAACCACTAAATCCATTCAAAAAAATATATATATTTTTTATGAGACAAAGTATCTAGGGCCTTATGAATAAATGGTAATGGAAAATGTTCCTTTTGAGTGGATTTTTTCATATCCTTATTGTATACGCATACTCTCCACTTCCCATTTTTCGTAGGAACAACGGAAAGCAGAGATACCCATTGATTGTCAAAAATTGGATAAATTAAAATTTTCATCTAAGAGCTTTTCAAGTTCCTTCTTGACAACATTTTTTAATGTAGGATTCATTCTTTGTTAAGGTTGTTGGATAGGTTGATATCCTTCCTTGAAGTCAATATGGTGTGTACACAAAGTAGGATTGTTACCCTTCATGTACATACAGTCCCACACGAAGGATTCTTTATTTTTTCTCAGCAATTGAACTAATATCTCATTCTTGTGAGGAGCTAAATTAGGGTTAATGTTTAAGGTATTCCTAGGATCAATCTCTACTAGAACACCCTAAAGGCTAGGGGTTGTAGGTATTTCCTTTGTAACATTATCATTAACAGTCTCTTTCTCATTGGATTTTTTTATCATATAACTCAAAAATCGAGATGTTTTCGGTGTAACAAGAGAAGGTTCATTAACAAATTTCTTAATAGTATCATCCTCAGTTTCATTTTGAAAGTGAAAATATTTTCCTATAGTGAGAAGTGTTCGTGTATCAACTTCTTGTAGTTCAAACTCAGGCCATAAAGGGTTCTCACATTCCAAACTTGGTTTTTTTGTAGGGTAAATCATAAGATCCTTGCTAGTGTTATCGTCAGAGATGGTTATGCACCCAGACCCACATCTAATAAAGACATCTGTAATAGCCAACCATGGCTTGCCTTGGATTAGAGGATGTTCCCCTTGGTATCTCTGAGATTGTAACATTATAAAATATACTGGGTACTGCTAAGAGTATACTGAAACAATAACATCCTCTAATACTCTTTCAGGTATAATCCTAGACGTATCTTCTAATTCTATGACAATGGGAGTTGGCCTCAAATCGGTAAGCCCAAGTGATTAAATTGTTCCCCTCATTATTATATTAATTTCTACTCCTAAATTGATTGGATTTATCGGAATATTTGTTCCTCCAATATGAAAAACTAAAATTGGGTTCTTGGGTCTTCATATTTAGAAAGTGTATTATCCCCTAATATCAATTTTCATCACTTTTTAATTATATGCATAGTAGGAGGGTCTCGCAGTTTACTACCTAGATTTTTTATGCATAATTCCTTAACCATTTTAGCATAATAGGAATATATTGAATTTCTTGAAGTAAAGGAATCTAAAAATATAAAAAAATTTAACTCCTTTAATAATTCAAACTCATTTTGAGGAGTGCTCTTGACTTCAGTTAATCTTTCCGAATAAGGGGGATGCAAACAGGTCTCATTTCGAGCAACTATTGAAAGTTTAATAACCAAGGTAGCATCCATTATTATAGTGAAATTATGGGCATTATTGGTCATTATAGTTGTGTTAGAAATATCACTATTTGTTATAGTTTCATGATTATTGTGAACTATTTCAGCACAAATGGTAACATCAGCTATTACAACTTGTTGCTACTCTAGAGATCCCTGAACTTAGTTTTCTTTTCCCAATAAATTTTCTTCCTAAAATTCTATGATAATAGGATAATAAGTGGGGTTTATCAGTCTCCCTGATCGTAATTGAATTTCATTGCATTTCATAGGTGAGATATAATAAAAAATGAAACTTTCCATCTCAACTTGTTGTATTGTCTTATTATTGGGATTAGGGTTGCATTCTATAATTAGTTCGGGATATAATGAATGTCCACTCATAGTAACATTGGAGGGAATCTATAACTATTGTTGTTGCATTAGAATATGAATAGGAATTTGGATAGGGTGAGGATTCCCTCAACATTGTTTATTCCATGAAGGAGAATTCCATTGAGCCCAAGGCACGGGATATTGGACCATAGGCGGATTAGGAAGCTACCATGGAGCTATGTGATATTTCATTTGTTGTGGACCATACATACTATACCAAGAATTAAAATAGGAGAAGTGTTCCTATAACATACTTGATGACCCATATCGTGGAGGATTTTTAGTGGAAATGAAGTATGTTTCTTCAAAATCCTCCCTTGCATCCTTATAAACTACTTTTAGTCTAGGTAGTGAGGGATATTATATTGTAGAGTGACCCTTCTCACGTATATTGCAGCTCTTAAGTGGGAATTCGCTCAAGGGATGTTTCTTTCTACATCGAGAGCATAATATAACTAAAGCTTGTTCAACTTGAAGTTGTTTATGATTTTCTTGCAATATATTGAGCTAAGAGGACAACAAGCTCATGATATCAGCTTTAAAATCCTCAAAACAATTTCCAATTTCTTCTCATGTTACCCCACCATTGGTTGACTTTAAAATCCTTATAGAAGCATCATGTGTCATAAATCTTCCTCTTGTTGATCCTCTAGAACTCCTTCGACAAGGTTAAAAAATGTCATCATAGGGATCCTTATAGATGTCTCCCTTCGCTAAAATATTTAGCATATGAAAGAAATAATACTACAATCCCTTGATCACAATTTCTTTAACTATTTCCTTGTCCAGATCATTATGCTGAGATCTTTGCAAATTATACGAATGGAACTGAACATACTCTTCCAAATTTTCATCTAGTGTTTATGAATAGCTCACCCTTCTGATCTCTAGAAGGAGAATAATCCTGATACTTTTCTAAAAAGATATTCTTCATTCCATCATAGGTAGTAATGGATGCTCCATCGAGTACCATAAACCACCTTAGTGCATCCCCTTTTAATGTGGTTGGAAAATATTTTAGTTTCTATTAATCAATGGTGTAGTCATAACTTCTTCAAATGAAATGAAATTCAAAAATTAATGTATCTAGATATTCTATGATGATACCTTGAAAAATAGGAATTACAGAAAAATGGATGTTATACATCGGGTATTGTCCTTGGAGATTTCAACTATTACAAGTGACCATATTTTTGCAGGAGATTTCTCCCTCCTCAATGATGGGAACAACTCGGGTCGTTTAACTTTTTCAGGTTACTCAAACAGCTCAGATTGTCAAGGTGGTCTCATTGACTTCACATCATCCTCTACAACAAAATTCTCAGTAGGTTGTTTCATCGCACTGCCTAAACCCAAAATTTGTTGATCAAGTGGCCATTCTTCACGATTTGATTCTGGTTCTGGATCATTTACATATCCTTATACTTCTATCAATTTTCGATATACATACCTTACTAATATAAATGGACTAGAAACTCTAGGGCTTGTTTCTAAGATTGAAGGTTCATAAAATACTGCTTCACTGAAGTGTGCACCCATCATATAAGACTTAGGGAATGATGGCCTTTGTTGAGAAATTTTAGCTAATCATTTATTATTATATGTTACTCCGTGAGTTGATTTTTCTGCTTCATATTTTGAGATGATCTCTTGTATAGATGTTAATCTACCTAGATCTTGACCTTTCTTCTTTCTTCCTCTTCCTTTCCAACCTGCATGGTTAGTTTCTTTGGGGGCACCATATTTTTCTTTTTCACTATTCACGCAATGATATCCTATGTGACTTGGTTCATTGCAAGGTGAAGCCCACTTCAGTATGTTCAAGCGGTTCACAGGTTCTTACCTCTAATCTTACTGCCCGAAATCATCAGAGTCAAAAACAATTCTACAACACTTTCAATCAATGCATGTAAACTAGTAAAACATATGCACCTCTATATCCTCCCTGACAATTCAGCCAAATGTTTTGGTGGATCAATTGGATTTTTAATTCAAAATATTTGATCTAACTCTCACATTAATTTTCAATCCATGTAGGATTTTTGTTTCATGGCTATCACTCAAAGTATATGCAGGGATAGATGGAAACTAGAATGATCCAAAATCGATTCAGTTTTACCTCCAAATAAAAGTCTTCAAATGCAGATAATAGGATCAAGTTAAATTTCTTGTCGATAGGATTCCAACGGTGCAAATGACACATAAAACTGAGTTCGTATGAAGAAGTTGTGGCCAGTCAAAGTTTATGACAAATTAAGGCAAATGAAAAAAAGTCAAAGTCAATAGTCAACGGTCAATTCAATGGTCAGTATGATGTCAGCAGAACACATGTCATCCCAAGAATACACCACATGTCCAGGGTGATGTCAGCAGATTAGTGACGTGTCAGAGTTTGATTGGTTGGAACGGGCCAATCTGAGGCTGACATGTGGCAGCCCAGATTTTGCCCAATATGGCCTCATTTCCAAAATTTTAGGGATCAGAGAGGATCAAACCCCTAACCTCCTATAATTCCAACGACTTCGCAGAATTCCACTCCTCGGAGGGCCACCGTATCACTTGATATTTAATGCAAATATTTGTATTTATGTTGATCATCATTTTCCTCCGGAAAAGGGTCGGACGGTCGAGGTCAACCCCATGACTGCCAGACACCTTATCAATGGTTAAGCACCACATATATATAACATATATATATATTTCCATATATTTTGGTTAACTAATGGGATATGGCGGAAGGGTCGGGTGGGGGTTTCGAACCGCCAACCCACCAAAACACTATATACAAACACCTTCACACATAGTCGCATAGCCAATATGCCAAACAGTGGATCTTGGTAAACCAAGCCACCGAAACTTCATTTTAGTGCAGAGACGAATTAGATAAAACCACCAGCTCATAGTCTGAGGTGGTTTTATTCAGGGACGGTGGTTTTCTAAAAGGTAGGGGTGGTATTGGATTTCTCCAAGGGATCTGGAGGTCACAGTGGCGGAATATAGGCAAGTTTATACTCATTTTTTCCAAAATTTCGAGACCGTCACAATGGTGAGGTCCATTTTCTCATTTTAGCTTCTGGTTTTGAGCTCATAGCTGTAAAATAATTTCGAAGACAAATTAAAGTGGTCAGCACTGGAAGCTAAGGACCCGGAGACATAGCTAGGAAGTCTAGTGAACTCCGTTATTAAATTTTTGTTGTGTTTATGTGTTTGAATGTGTTTCCATTTGCTTATTTTTTTTATGTTATTCACAATCTTATTGATATATTACACTAAATAACATAAGCTTCTCACATAGACGTCAATAATACATTTTTAATAAAAACAGATCAAGTAGTATCAGAGCTCGAGGTTAATTTTTAAAGGTTTGACAATGTCATGTGAAGATTTGAATGCTTACTAGGTCAAATTTCAAATGAGGAGAAGGAGAACTTGTTGAAGAAAATCCAGATATTAGAAAGGTATTTTCAAAAAATAAGATGATGGAAGAACACATATTCGGATCAGAAGCTCAATTCTCAGATAGCTTCATGACAATACATGTGATGATAGAAGAGATGTATAATGAGTTTAAAAAGGGCAAAGGTGAAGGCACTTCATCACCTAAACCAGACAAAGAATTGGGGGAAAATCCTCCTTCACTACCTCCACCATATTCTCCATCATCACCATCATCGTCATCATTGTCCTCTTCCCATAAATCTAGTTCTTTTAAAAAGAAGAAGAAGAAATTCTCTTTGATCAAATTAGATGTAAAATTTGATTTGACAATTTATGATGGTGAGCTTAATGCTAAAAATCTTGATAATTGGATAAGAAAAATTAAAGTATATTGTAGGGTACAGAAATTTGTTTCAGAAAGAAAGAAGATCCAGCTTGCTAGCCTTCGTCTTGGAGGAACCGCACTTGTTTGGTGGGAAGGCAAGACACAAGCAGATCTCTAAAAACATGGTAAAGTCATATGGACATGGAATGAATTTGTTTTTGCTATTAAAAAAAAATTATCCTTTGGCTTATATGCAACAAGCTATGATGACTTGGCAAACATTGCGTCAGTTATAGGGTCAAAGTGTACAAATTTACACTCAAGAATTTCGTAAAAGAGCTTTGACACTAGGAATATCATTGGACTCACCAGAAACATTATTGAAATACATAGGTGGCTTACATAGTTATTTGAAGCATACCATACTGATGTTTAATCTGAATAGCTTAGATGATGTATCAGTTCAATCAACTCATCTAGAAGCTAGGTGTAAAAATGTATCTCGTGATGTTGAAAAGTCATCTAAATCTACTGAAATCAAGAATAAAGAAAAGAAGAAACAAAAATGGAAGGAAAAGAAAGCGAACACTGTGAAGAAATAAAATCCTACATGCACTCATTGTAAGAAAGAAGGACATGATGAGGCACACTGCTGGGCACTGGACCCAGAATTGAAGCCTAAAAAGTTCAGAAATAGAGAGAGAAATAATGATGCTACTATGCAAAAGGACTTGGGATTAGATTCAGGAGACAAAACAACAATTACAGCTACAGGTATAAAAGGTAAAAATTCTCAAGCATCTACAAGTACTTCTTCACATTGTGTTGATAATGAAAATGATGAGAGGAAAATAAATGAGCTATTTCATATTAGAGTCATTTCCAATCATACTAAAATTGATACTTCGTTTGATAGTGGCTCTCAAGTTAATTTGATTACTGAATCAATTGTAAAGAAATTGGGTGTTGAAACAAAACCTCATAAAAATCCATATCCATTGGGTTGGGTTTGTGATAAAACTAAACTACAGGTTACGAAACAATGAAAACTTCATTTTGCAATTGGATCGGAGTTTGTAGATGAGGTTGAATTAGATATAGTCCCATTGGATATATGTGGAATTGTACTAGGGAGTCCATACTTGTATGATAGATATGTTGTCTTCTATCGAAGGGAAAATAAGTATCAACTCACTAAAGATGGAATCGAATATGTATTAAGAGCTCATAAACTCAAAGATAACTACTCTCTCATAAATTCAAGATAGATGAAAATAATTATAAATTAAAGTAAACAATTTTTACTTATGATTATAAAAACAAAGGATCTTTATAAATCTGATTCTTTTCAAGGATGTAATCCTAAACAGAAAGAAGATTTAGTTAAAGTTGTTTATGATTATGATATTCTGTTTGAAGAGCCTAAATGGATTCCTCCCAAGCGACAGATAGAACATGAGATTTATTTGCAGCCAGATTCTCCTCTTCCTAACATTGGAATGTACAGGTTATCAGCTCTAGAAAATGCATAAATAAAGAAGCAGGTACAAGAATTTCTCGATCAAGGGTTTATTTGACCAAGCATTTCACCATGCAGATTGTCTATTATGTTGGTACATAAGAAAGATGGTTCATGGTGAATGTGCATATATTTCCAAGCATTAAATAAAATAAAAATAAAGAATCTTTATCTTCTTCCTCGCATTGAAGATTTATTAGATCAGTTGAAAGATGCAATCTAATTCACAGAGTTAGACTTGCGAAGTGGCTACCATCAAATCAGGGTTTCAAAACAAGATGAATTGAAGAATGCTTTTAAAATGAAGAAAGGACTCTATGAATGTATGGTTATGCCTTTCGGCTTGACCAATGCTCCAGCTACATTCATGTGTGTCATGAATGATGTATTTAGGCCATTCCTTGATGATTCCGTAATAGTATACTTAGATGATATTATTGTTTTTAGTAATACATGAGATGAACATATAAATCATGTAAAGCAGGTTTTAGATGTGTTAAAAAGAGAAAATATCAATGTAAAACTATCAAAATGACAATTTTGCAGGACATCTTTAAGTTACTTGGGTTATATTGTAGGGGGTGGTGAATTGAAGATAGATCCCTTTAAGGTTGAAGTCATTGTAAGTTGGCCTAAGCCCAACACTGCTATAGAAGTTAGAATTTTCTTAGGGGAAGCACAATACAGAAGAAATTTTATTGCTAACTTTTCTTTGATTGCAGCTCCTCGACATGCTTTGCAAAGTGTGAAACAAGTGTTTCAGTGGGGAGGAAAACAACAGAAAGCCTTTGACACATTGAAAGAAAGGATCAGTACAATGCCAGTACTAGCACTGCCAGATCTTCAATAACCATTTGAGATCGAGACAGATGTAAGTGAATATGCCATGGGGGCAGTGTTAATGCAGCACAGAAATCCTATATGCTTTCATTCTAAGACATTCACATTAGCAGTAGTTAACTATCCTGCATACGATAAGGAATTATATGCATTAGTATAGAGTGTTAAAAAGTGGAAACATTACATAATGGGTAAAGAAAAAGTCATACATACAGATCATCAACCACTACAATATTTACACTCACAAACTAAATTGCAACAATGAAGACACTATCGTTGGATGGGTTTCTTATAGCAATTTCATCTTGTAATCAGATATAAGAAAGGCATACATAATAAGGTTTCAGAAATTTTATCAAGACCAATCATAAATGCATCCACAATTCTTTAGCATAATTCAGTAATTCACAAAAGTTATATTGAACAATATGCTCAAGACACATATTTTAAGGATGTATATGCAACATTAAGTCATGGGAATCAGGTAGAAGAATTGGATTATTTTAGAAAGGAAAAACTCTTATATCATCTGGGAAAATTATGCATTCCACAAACTGAAAGAGATAACGTGATTCGAGAAGCACATACTTCTCTAATTTCAGGTCACTTTGGTGTAAGTAAAAAAATTACACAATTAAAAAGATTCTACTATTGGCCACGAATGAATGAAATAGTTTCAAGATATATTAAAGGATGTACTATGTGTGCTATAAGTAAGCCAAGTAATATAAAATTAGGCTTGTATAATCCACTTCCAATTCCTTCTCGTCCTTGTGAAAGTTTAGCCATGGATTTTGTTGGGGGATTGCCAATTTCTAGAAAAGGTCATGATTATTTATATGTAGTTGTGGATAGGTTCAGTAAGATGTGTATTTTGACACCATGTACTAAACAGGTCACGGTTGAATAAACTGCAAAATTGTTCTTTCAAAATGTATGGGTTCATTTTGGGTTACCCACCTCTATTGTATCTGATCAATATTCTCGATTTTTCGGGAAATTTTGGTCAAGTTTATGGAAACTCATGGACACAAAGTTAAAGAAGAGCACGACATATCATCCGCAAACCGACGACTAGACAGAAGTGGTAAACAGGACAGTGGTACAGTTGCTTCGAGGTTATTTCAGCAAGCATCCTAAGCTTTGGGATGAGCATTTTTGTTATGTGCAGCATGCTTACAACCATGTGAAACATTCTTCTACTCAAATATCTTCGTTTGAGACTAGTTTTGGTTATGTAACAAAGTCTCCCTTGGATTTTTTCTTTGGTAAAGACATAGTAGTTGATGGAAACAATGATGTGGACAAAGCAACCAAGTTCATTAAACAGATGTAGGAAATTCACCAGGTAGTACGGGAACAGCTGGAAAAGAGCCAAGCAAAGTATAAATAAAGGCACGACAAGCATTGAGTTGAGCATAGTTTTCAAGTTGGTGATCAAGTTTGGTTGTACATCAGCAAAGAAAGACTTCAAGGGGAAGGTAAAAAGTTGAAAATAATTAGATATGGTCCTTTCAAAATTATTGAAAAAATTGGTGAGAATGCTTTCTGCCTAGATCTACCAGCTTATATGTAGATCTATTCCATTGTAAATGTTGAAAACTTTCGATTGTATGAGCCTTCATTGATTGAAGATCCATGAGAGTAAATTCATGTACCTTCCATCGAAGATTTTTTACCAGAGTATCTCAACGAGTTGCAGGAGGACACAATTCTCAACAGGAGGATAAGGACTTCGCAACGAGGAGATTTTGAGTATCTTCGAGTTGGGCTTAAAGGTAAAAATCCAAGTAAAACACGATGGATATATATTGGAAAAGTGGAGAAAACATATCCTCACTTACTCAACAGCTAAAACCAACTTTTGGTGGTCCAAAAGCTTCTAGTGGGGAGGAATGATCCAAAATGTATTCATTTTTTCCTCCAAATCAAAGTCTTCAAATGTAGATGAAAATAGGATCAATTTAAATTTCTCGTCGAGAGGATTCAAACGGTGTGAATGGCACGTAAAACCAAGTTTGTATGAAGAAGTTGTGGCCAAACAAACTTTATGGAAAATGAGGGCAAAATGACAAAAAGTCAAAGTCAAAGTCAACAGTCAAGTCAACAATCACGATGATGTCAGCAGGACATGTGTCATCCAGGGAATACACCACATGTCCAAGGTGATGTCAGTAGATCAGTGACATGTCAAAGTTTGATTGGTTGGAATGGGCCAATCCAGGGCTGACATGTGGCAGCCCGATTTTTTCCCAATATGGCCTCATTTCCAAAATTTTGGGGATCAGGGAGGATCGAACCCCTAACCTCCTGGAATGCTAGCGACTTCGCTGGAGTCCACTCATCGGACAACTGCTGTATCACTTGATATTTAATGCAAATATTTGTATTTTTGTTGATCGGGATTTTCTGCTGGAAAAGGGCCGGATGGTCGAGGTCAACCCCACGACTGCCAGACACCTTATAAATGGTTAAGCGCCAGATATATATAACATATATATATATATATCCATATATATATATATATATATATATATATATATATATATATATATATAACATATATATATATATATCCATATATGTTGGTTAACCGATAGGATATGGCGGAAGGGTCGGGCGGGGGTTTCAAACCGCCGACCCACCAAAACACTATATGCAAACACCTTCACACATAGTCGCATAGCCAATATGCCAAATGGTAGAGCTTGGTAAACCAAACCACCGAAACTTCATTTTAGTGTAGAGCCAAGCTAGCCAAAACCACCATTGTGTATTCTAAGCCGGTTTTATGCAAGGAAGGTAGTTTTCTAGAAGTCAGAGGTGGTATTGGATTTCTCCAGGGGGTCTAGAGGTCACAGTGGTGGAATATAGGCAAGTTTATACTCATTTTTTCCGAAATTTCAAGCTCGTCGCAATGGTGAGGTCTATTTTCTCATTTGAGATTCTATTTTTGAGCTCATACCTGTAAAAGATTTTTGAAGACAAAATAAAGCGGTCAGCACTGGAAGCTAAAGACCTGGAGACGTAGCCAAGAAGTCTGGTCAACTCCATTATTAAATTTTTGCTATGTTGATGTGCTTGAATGTGTTTTAATTTTCTTATTTTGTTTATTTTATTCACAATATTATCAATCTATTTCACTAAATAACATAATCTTCTCACATATATGTCAATAATACCTTTTTAATAAAAACATATCATAGAACTCATAAAAAATCAAACCGAGTGTCATAATATCACTCTCATAAATAGAAAACACACTTATTGTTACACTCCAACTCTCACTCACACTTTCATAAAATAAAGACAGATGTTGCAGAATAAAACACACTCTATCACACAATCACTCTAAAAATAACACTCTAGTAAACCATCAATAATCAAGAAATTGTTGAAACAGTCATTCAATAAAATATACAAACAAAATAGTTGTAATAGAAATCAAATAAACACCACACCAATGAAGGGATTGATCGAGGACCTATGTTGTTACACAATAACATAAATTGAAGTTTGCAGCTATCTGATACATGAAAAAGACTATAACAATGACAGTAAATCACACATGAATCATAGATGAGAGGAAATAAACACACTTCTACATTACCTCTGTAACTAGTGATCCTTAATAAGAAGGAGGCCCCTTCCTTCCAAGCAAGGGTTAGTAAATTAAACAGCACACAAGGTACTCAAATGAAAGGTATGAAGCCATAAACGATAGAGATTTGCATTGATGAAAAGTTGACATAATTACAATGTTGGTACTCCCCCCTCTATTATCTTCTATGCATATATGTAGCCTCACAGGTAAAGATAACATTATTTTATAACGATAAAATACATTCCTATTTCCAAAAGGCAAGATCATCTTGAGAATATCTCAACTTTCATGTGATATAAATCAATAATACTGTATTTTAGAAACCCTAGTTCAAACCAAGCTTTAACAACTTCAATTAAGAATCCTATCTATTTCAACTATGCTAGCTATGTTGTCCACAAATGTCATCTTTGATGGTCAATATAGTGTTGATCGAGTATCTATCCAAATTCATATTCAGTGCTAACCATAAGAGAATAATGTGTCCAAAATGATTTCAACATGTATCAACATTGTCAACAAGGTATTCGCTTCATTATTTGTGAGGAAAATTTGAGAGATATAATCTTGTAACAACACCTCAACAAGACACACACCCTATGTCAACCCTTTGTCAATTTATTGATAAAATTATATGAAGCAATTAGCTTCTATTTCAAACTACAAGCAAAAAATAATAATAAAGATGAAACATAAAAAGGAAACATACTTTAGTTAATGATGTCTATCAGTGTGATAAGGTATGACTATAACATTCCAAATGATCATAAGAAAAAGTATGGAAAATAGGTATAAAAAGTTGTCAATTCTACGTCCCAACTATGATGACATGGTACTATCAACACATGACATATTTTGATTAGTCAAGGATGATGACAGTGAAATCCTAATACATGGCATATTTTCATTAGCCAAGGATGATGACATGGTAGTCTTGATACATGACATACTTCAATTGGCCAAAGTAGCAAATTGTTGACGTGGCTTGGAACATCGTTTGGATTATTTTAGGAAGGTGACTTGGTTCCTTTATGGCCTCCCATGTGGTAAGCAAAAAGGACGATTTTTTATTGGTGAAATGGAACAAAATGGGTGACACGTGGCACCTCTCACAAGCTTCCACGTGCAATGATGAATTCGTGTTGATGTCATCATGAAAACAACCATAGACCCCGAGGGACCAAGTCACATGGAATGGTCATATGGTCACATAAAGGATAATTCCAAAGAATCATGCCACAAAATTAGAGACAAGGACATGTTGATGGTCACATTATATAGTTATAATGGTTAGGGATACAAGATTACTGGTGTAATTTTTGGTCTATCATCGGCGCAAAGGAGTGTTGAGACCACCAAATATGTATATATATACACATGCAATGTAGGAGATCAAATTTCACCCATGATGAAGATAAGTAGTAAATATATGTGGCTTATAACAATTGGTTGTTCTGAGTTTGCAGTCGATTTCATTGGTTCAAGTTCATTGTAATTGTTCTTAGTCTTTTATATGGAAAGCGAAGGTTAGGTCTCTAGTGTGAAGGTAGAGTTTAATATTTTGCATGGTTTAGAGACTAAGGAAGAATCTTGGTTATGATAAGGTAGAGAATAAGCTTTGATCCTCTGTTTGATTTTCCTCAAGCTGGCAAAGGCTCATGGTTTATCTTAGGAAAAACATAAAGGATGGAAATTTATATTAAGGTTTAGAAACCTTAGTGAGTCTCACTAGCTCCTAATATGAAAACTTTAAAATTCTAGTTGATATATTTGTAAAAATATTCAAATTTCTAGTGATATTATATATCGTATTTATATAATTTTGGTGACTTCTATGGTAAAATAATTTTATATTGTAAAGTTTTGGAAAATAATTTTTGAAACAATGAAGATTGGAGAATTTAAATTTTTTATAAAAATAATGGAAAATTAGCTTGCTTGCGAATATTATCCCCTAAAAGTTTCCATGGTTTATATATCATTGAACACTTAATTTAATTTTTGACTTTATATGGGTTTTGGGGGTGTTTTTGGCTCATTTTAAAGCCACATTTAATTCCAAAACAAGCATGGTGTTTAGAAGTCAATGGCAAACATTTCTGAAGTTATGAACTCCCTTGATGATATATTTTTTATATCCAAAATCAGTGTTATGTGTTTTAGGGGCTTTTGAGTAGGTTGTAGTGAGTGTTTTGTAAATGGACATAATATGTTTTGGGAAATGTTTTATGTGTCCATATTGAAAAAATAAGTTGTAGTAGAGTATGGACACGATATGGAAGGTTTAAAATAAACATTATGACAATGATAACAGGTTGTTACATAAATTGCAATGACAATAATTGTAAGTAAATACCATATTTATGAGGGAAAATTCTGTGACAAATAGCTATAAATTATGCTTGTGGATCAAATTTAAAATATTTTGAAAAGTGGTCCACACGAAGTTGAAAAATGAGGTGGGTTTGTTCATTGAGGTTGGTGCCTCAGTCAGTTTGAAGGCTGCAACAAGTTGAAGCTTCCCCATTTTTGAAGTTGGTCCCCCAATCATGTTGTAGCATATAGAAAGTAGCTTTGTACATTGTTTCTAGTTTGGTGCCTCAATTAAGTTGTAGCCTATCACAAGTAGTTGCTTTCCCTATCATGATCCATACATAAGGTTTGAATTTCAATGATATGCAGTTGGATGACTCATTTTCCAAAGCATACATTCCCTTCACCAAATCTACATGGAGAACACTATCCAACAAAATATTCTAGGATGCTTGCCACTCACATCATGTAGTGGCATCCATTTTGCACAAAAAACCAGTAATGATGGCTTTGTTTAGCAATGTTCTTCAACAAACTCCAACATGTAGACACAATATAAAAAAAAAATTACTGAATTTGTATGCCTCTCAAGAAAACAAATATTATCGATATTAACTTCTACTTGTCTTGTGATTAATATTTTATATTCCCCATCATACAATATATTTCTTACTATAATATTTACATGAGTTGGAGGTTATAGTTAACTCATAGTCTTAGGTGTGATTGAGATAAATAATAACAACATGAAATATTGTGAGTAGAAATTGAGTCATCCCACATTGATGGTTGCCAAGGTGACTTGAAGGTGTTGACCAATATTTTATAATACTCATTTAAAAATCTAGTTTTAAATTGTGAAAAATAGAGTCAATATATTGTAGGTATGGGGGTGTGTAGGGTATAGAATTGGAGCTATAAGCATGTTTACATTCTTGAAAGCAATGACATCGATAATTATCATTTATCTCATATGGATTGCATGAATTGTGAATGAAGTGGGATTCCAAATATATTTTACCAATGGAAGTGGCTTGTTATTGATCCCCCTCTTGAAGGCCCGAGTTGTTCTCTTTTAAGCATGTCCGCATCGAAACTGGGATCACTAGCTCTTATGGTTTCTCTTAAGAGTGCAAACCTGGACCACACAACCCTACCTTAAAGATCCAAGATATCAATGGGATGACTATTACCCTCCCCTAGGCCCTCCTCATGTTGTTTGTTCACCCCCATTGAAGGGATTATAGAATCATATTTTTAATTTACATGAAAAAATCAATTTAAATTTATATGTGCTATTTATATGTTATATATTTTAATATGATGTGTATATTATGATTTTATTTTATCTAAAAATTGTTTGTAATTTTATTAATAAAAACAAAATTACAATATAACAAACTGAATTTTATTATTTTTAAATTTCTATTATTAATTGAGTAGACATTCAATTAGAGAAATTTTGAGGTATAAAATGGGTTTTCTAAGAAAAATATACAACCAAAATAAACTTTATAATAACCAATAGGATTCAAGATGACGATGTCAACCATGGGGGATGATCCACCATTTTTGGCATATAAAAGTAAAAAGATTAAAAAATAATAAAATAATAAAAATATTTTTTCAACTTGTATTTTTAACTTATCTCCCTAATATTTTACTCAAATTTTGAGCAGGAGTACTAATTGCATGCAAAATATAATTCATCATCCATGAAGTACCCATGTTGCATACTTTCGATGAACCCTCCTATACGAAAAATGAGAAATACATGAACAAATGTGATTGCAATAATGTTTTCTATGTATTTCTCATTTTTCGTGTAGCACAGTCCATCAAAAGTATGCAACATGAGTAATCCTTAGATGAGGAATCAAATTTTGCATCCAATGAGTGTTCCTTCTCAAAATTTGAGTAAACCCATAGGGAGATAAGTTGAAAATATGAGTTAAAAAAATAGTCTTTTTCTTTTCTCCCTCTAAAATTTGATTATGTAATCTAATCTTATTTTATTATTTCCACAAATATTTTATAATTTCCTTAGGATATCCATTTTATTATGAACACAACCATAAAATTTTAACATTCAAATAATAATTGGAAAAACCCATAATATAAATATCAAATTTAAATAATAAAAATTCATATCAATAATCCTTATATAATATTTAAGAACACATAAAAACTGAAAATAGTTAATTAATAATTATATATAGGTGTGTGTGTGTGTGTGTGTGTGTGTGTGTGAAATACATATAAAAAATATAAATAACAGCTATAAAATAAAATTCATTCTACCATATGGTTGAACATAGACAAACAATGGTCAAATGTTGGCCAATCATATTCAATCCATGTTCAACTATAGTCAATGATAGTCAATCATAGTCAAACCATGGTCAACCATAGTCATACAATCGTTAACCAAAGTCATTTATAGTCAAAACATAAATATTGATGTTTAAAAATGATGAACATGGAAAACCATAGTCCATTGTGGTCAACCATTATCAAATAATTGTTAAATATAGTTATTCATAATCAAAGCATAGTTATTGATGTTTATCGAAAGTCACACATTATCAAAATAGTCTATACAATCAAAAGAGATGTGTGTGGATATTTGAATTTCGTAAAGTGATTTAGGTTTTCAAATTTTGAAACATAGTGTCTTTTCTTGAACTTTTTACTTTAGTGTGATAGATATAAACATATTTTTTAATTTATAGTAAATACATCTCATTCACCCTAATATGTAGTTCAATAATTAGGAAGTAAGAATCATCCATGTATACAAAAAGTGAACAATAATGGACAAAGTAGGGGGCTCTAAAATTCTTTGTGTGGGTGACAAAGGATAATTTATCTTTTGAATTGACATATCAAATTTGGAATTTATTTTCGTAATTTTTTCATAAGTTATGAATTTATTAAGGGACCCTCTTACATTACACCTACACATCTCCCCTGTATTGAGTTGTAGAGTGCCTCTCGATGCCATTCTGAAACAACACTCCATATTTGGAACATCCAATATCGGAGTTTGGCTTTTAAATAAAAATAAGATATTTTATGAAGCACATAAATTTGCAATTTGAAATTGTCTCATTTGGATTTCATGATCTACTTTTTCCAAAAAAAAAAAAATCAAATCTTGAATGAATCTTACTTTATGAAACAAAAACTTTGTGATTTTGAAAAGGGTAGATGTTAATAAAAATCAATGTTTAAATTATTACAATACATTGCAGCTATCCAATTTCATAATGTGATATTACAATAGTCAAGGGAATTTATTAATGTCATTAAGTATGCTTTACATGCTTGGTAGTGGTTGTTTATTGTTGTCGTAGTGACAAGCACCCACCAAAATTTTTCCTACACTTGAATTTTAGAGCCTCCTTTTTATCTTATAATTTGTCTTTCCAAGTTGATCATAGTTGCTTCATGGTCGATTGATGTTTTACTAAGTGTTCAAATCTTCTTCTGTGATTCTAACTATTGAAACCACTTTATATTTTTGATGCATGAAAAATTTCACCTCTTCCTATCAAGCTCAAAAATTAGTGCCTTATTGGGATGATAATCATTGCATATTCCTTCAAAGCAATGCTTGCACAGTCTCTACAAATAGTGATTGTCATATCCTTAATGGCAGGAATTACACAACTCCTAAACATTATGCATTCCCTAATGATAATAATTTTTCATTTGACGGGAACAATGACTATTCCATTTATGTAGAAATTTAGTGTGCAATTTCAGTTGATAGTCTTCCTCACTCTTAGTTGCAACTATACTATCATTCGGGTGACTTTTTAATGTCGCTTTTGTGCGCTTTTGTTTTTGCAAGAAACTGGAGAAAATTTTAGGTATAAAATGTGTCTCAAAACAAAATTTACAACCAAAATCAACTTTATAAGAACTAATGTGATGCAAAATGATGATTTAAACCATGTGGGATGATTCACCATTTTTGGAGTAAAAAGGTAAAAAGATTAACAAATAAAAAAACTACTTGTCAACTCATTTTTTCAACATATCTCCCTATTTTTTCACTCAAATTTCGAGTCGGAGCGCTCGTTGGATGTGTAATTTAATTCATACTCTAAGGAGTAGCCATGTTTCATACTGTCGATAGACCCTGCTACACACAAACTGAGAAATACATAGAAAATGTGATTGCAATCAAATGTTTCATGTATTTTTCATTTTTTTTGTAGCAAGGTCCATCAAAAGTATGAAAAATTGGTACTCCTTAGACGAGGAATTAAATTTTACATCCAATGAGTTCTCCTGCTAGAAATTTGAGTGAAACCGCAGGGAGATAAGTTGAAAATAATAGTTGAAAAAGTAGGTTTTTCCTTCCGCTGTAAAATTTGTTGATGTAATATAATATTATTTTATTATCTCCACGATTATTTTATAATATTCCTTAGGAGGCCCATTTTAGACCTCAAAATTTCTCTAACCGTTGCTTTAATTTTTCAGACTATCATCTTTCTTTCTTTCACCTCTATAAGTGTCGCTTTTTCTTTAATTTGCATTTGCATGTGTCATTGTCACTTTCTTTATCTTTTTAAAGTGTCATTTTAACTTATTCTTACTATTGCAAGTGTCATTTTTTTATGGAAAATTATCTTATGCAGACATAAGTGAATCACCTGGATCTAGTAGTTTATCTAGAAACAAAAAAACAAAAAAGGACAATGTTTTCCTTAGAGAAATTAATAAATGGAGGAAAGGCCTTTTTAGAATCCAACACTAGTCCTCCTATTCTCTTGACTTGTAAACTTTAGGTCCAATTCCAATTACTATAAAATGAACCTACAATAAAATCATAACAAACAATATAACTACAAGACATCCATAACATAAACTAATGTCTCTATTCAATGAGTCAAGTGGGCATGGAAATACATGCACATCAAATACACGGAAAGCATAGTAAAACAAAGCTTCTTGTATTAATTAGATGTGGGAGAATATTACAACCCTTTTAAAGTTCTTTACAATGTATAATCTCCCACCAAACTATACCTTCCTTAGCCACAAGGCAAGCCCTCAATCACAACTCGAGGATGGTAATCGAGCCTTAGCTGAAAAGTAGTAGCACCAGGTCATAACTAAGAGTATCCAAAAGCCAACCCAGACTCTATGGGAGGCAATGAATTTATAAGGTAAAAGTGGTAGTTCAGGATTACCAATCTAGGTCTTGAGATCCACATTTGAATGAGGATAATCTCTAGGGATAATACATAAGACCTCTAGAGTAGGATAGGATAGGAATTCGAGATCTTAATTAATAGTAAATGTTTAAAACCGCCTTAGAAGCTTCTAGAAGAATAAGTTACGTAAATATTTTTTATTTTTCCAAAAATTATAAAACCATCTCACCTACAAAGTAGAGAAACCTCGTTGGTTAGTGCAAGTGCTCAGTTATGCAACATGCAATCATCATAGCTGGACTAAAGGGCAAGCTGCTTTGGGGCCAAAAACATAGTTTTTAAGCTGATAAACTCATAATTTGTGTACTTTTTGAGAATAAATGCTTGAGGCTTTTCAAAGGTATAATGAAAATGTGTCAAGGATTTTGATTTATCTAAATTCTAGGATTTTTTATTGAATGCGAAAAAAGGATGTATAACAGTCAATTTTGATTGTTTTCACACTTGCATGTGTCACCTCGGCTTATCTACAATAATCTTGATAAATCACTTTCATGTACCACTAGAGGAAGTTCTACAATACTCTTCCACATTAGATAATCCTATATATAATAATAATATGCACTAGACACTCTCACATAGCTTAGAAAACTTTTTGGTTGTAGTCGACACTTGTTTTTAAACTTGTATTTTAAGTGTTGCAAACCCATGTTTCAACTGTCCTACTGAGAAATAAGTGTTGCAAACCCATGTTTCAACTGTCCTACTGAGAAATAAGTGTTGCTTTATTGTCGTTTCAAGGAATGCATGTGGATGATTATTTTTCATTCTCTTGGCTTGTTTTTTATGGTATAAATGTGTGTGAAATTGTTTTGGAACTTGTTTATATCATGTGTTCTCTCTTGTTCCAATGGACCCAACACTTATCCATTTTTGGGATTTCCCTTGTATTCACACTTTGCGTACCTAAAATACTAGCTATTGGATGAGCACATTTCACATCCTTAGACATCAAGCATGCACCTCTTCCCTCTTATTTTTTTACACTATGACATCCTAAGGGCATCCTCTTCCACAAGCATATTGCACAATCGTGAAGGATAGTCCCTCAGAATTTTCATGTTATCCCTAAACATTGTGCCCAATATTGAGCCATCCTTTCCTCCTTTACGCATGGCGTAGTTATAGTGTATATTGGAGCCTCATCTTGATCATTTCTAAACAAAACTATGTAATAATATGGCTCTCTCACTTTCATGGTGAAGTGAGCATCTTCAAGTTACAGTGACCTAGCATTTTACTGATTGCACCACTCAACTTCACAATCCCTTCACCAATTTAGCATCTTCCTTTGCATTACATATTTATAGTGGATAATAGGTCCATATATAGGCCACTATAGCCCTCAACTTCGTAATCCTAGTGTTTTCTCCTCAATAACTGCACATTTTGTAGTTACAATGGCTAGTGTTCCCTCTCATGCAAACCAAAACCTCTCACCGTGTAGTACATTAACCCGAATTTCCTCCCATTGTGCATTTCAAAGTTCCTGTGGAAAATGGGGTCATCCCTCAGTAATTTTGAAGGTTAAATATGCAATCATTTTCTCCTCTTCCTTTAGCACTACACAATGTGCATTCTTAGTCAGCAAGTTCATCACCTTTTCTCCTAGAATTTCCCACTATGCAGATCCTTGAAGAGCCTCTCCTTATTGTGCATTAAAAAACTCCAATGAAAAAAATGGTCACCCCTTGGTCATTGTTGAGCCAAACTACACAATTTCTAGCCTCTCTCTCCCAATACCCTTGCCCATTGTCCTATCATAGTAAATATCTTCCATGAGAAATAAAATGTAGAATAGGTGGTTTCCAGAATGATGTTGGCTTATCATGAGTGGAAATAATTTTCATGTGTCATGGTCTCAGCATGGAAGGGTGATGCTTGAGTCAGGTTATGAAGGAAAGGAAGTCACTCTTGAATAAGAAGAAAAAGGAAGATTCATCATGAAGGACTTGAAGGAATCTTGTACCATGACAAAGAGATGGAAACTAATGTTGAATTAGAAGGTTAAACACTTATCCAGAGCTTTTGGAGGGTAAAGATGAAGCACAAGAAAAGATATATCATTAGTAAGTTAAATTCATAGTAACAAAGAGAAGAGCCTGGCATTAATACATTGAAGTCATATGCCACCTTTTCCAAGTTGTGGCTTCTTAAACTGTCACCAAAAAAGTCATATGTGTCAATGTATTTTGCTACATAATTTATGGAATGTAATTATGTAATTTCAAAAATGAGAAAATATAAAATGTGTAGAATCCAAAGGGTCCCAAAAAGTTCTAAAGTCATGTAGAATATAAAAGGTCACATAAGAATTGGAAAATCCATAGTAGGAACTCAAGAGTCATGAGGGAAGTCAAGAGTCACATGGGAGGTGGAGAGTCACATCATTTATTATAAATACACCCTCATAGCTCAAGCAACAGGGAAGGTTTGGTGACTTTTCACCTTGGCTTCTATAGCTTGGCATTGGAGAGAATATATTTCTTTGGAGGAGAAAGTAGTGACTTAATGTTCCACTATTGCATATAGTGTGGTAGCATTGTAATTGTATATATTGGGACTTTCACAGAATTTGTGAAGCTCTCAGAGCCGATGCACTTTCATGCATATGTCATGAATAATTGTGAGACTATTCTTTCATTGATTGCAGTATATGTTTATGTTAACACATTCTAATGAAAATTAAAAATTTCGTTGGATTTGTTATGCATCCTATTGGATGTGCATTGTTATTTGATTTTATGATCATTGTTATCTTACGAACTACTTTGCAAGTTAAATAATTATCCTTTCCATGCTTTTTTGTGTCTTTTTTAGGATAGTACCATTAATTTTATTTTAGAGGCTCACTCTCTCTTTTCGTGCCATGAAATTACCTTATATACATTGAAATTGTGTGCCTCACAATGTCGAATTACTTGATTGTTTCATATATTTTTTGTATAATATCTTATGTTGATAATTGCATCCAAGGAAAATTCCTGGGAATAATGGTGACTAAACCTATTTTTCAGATAGCACACCTATTCTAAATAGTGTGAGGTCTAGTTGGGAATTCATACTGGGCAAACCCCCTATGTTGGAAGACTTCCAAGACCGTCAACGTTTGGTTCTAGAAGGAGGCCTAAATAACAATTTGATCTTGTTGAGTCTATTTTGAATCCTCCATCTTGAATTACCCATTCCTAAATCATAATCTAGGGATGTTTTTATAACAGAGAAAATATTTAACTCCCAAAAAAAATTATTTATAATTTGTCTCAATTAAAGTTTGATGGTGAGGGTGGAACATCCATAGTCGAGCATACATCACAATTTCTTAAGTTTGTGATTTTTATGAAGTGGATTATGAATACGTTGCATGTAAATTATTTGCCCTCACACTTTAATAGTTTAGTTAAGTTGGGGTGTCATTCCTTACCAGCTTCTTCCATTCATTAATTTGAACAACTTTTCAAGGAGTTTCAACAAGCCTTTGATATGTATGATTACCAAGATTTTTATAAAAGGATTAATCAACTTAGAATGAAGAATGATGAATCAATAGAGGGGTTTTCCAATATATTTCTTCAACTATGCTATGATTTCCCTAAAGAAAATGTGGATTGGGATTTCTTCAAGGAAACGTTTCAGCATCTAATGAAAATCTCTTTGAAACATTATGAATTTGAATCCTTAGTTGATTGTGCTCTTCCAACTTTTATTAACCATGAGACAAATCTAATATTAGATGAGGAACCTATTGTCCCTTTTTTCCCTTGTCCTCTTCCCTTTTCGTTGCCTAACAAGGTAGTCTCTAGTGCTATTGTTGAAGTTGGGAAATATAAAAATCAAATAGTTGATACTCCTCTTCCACCTTCTTTTGGTTCACATGGTCAAGATCTTATCCAAGAAAATTTTCAATTTTCTAATAAAACCATGGAGACTAAGGTGAATATTGATCCCTTGATTCCTAAATATCACAGAAATATTGAATATGATATCATTAAAAGTGTTTTTTCTTCAAGGAATACCTATCATCTCCTATTATCTACATCTAATGACCCTTTGTAACTTGATTCACCTTATCAATATTATCCACCAACAAGTCCTTTAGATACTCTCAATTCTCAATTTGTCGGTCCAAGTTATGATCAGGTACAAAGTGGTCAGATTCCACAAGTAGAGGAGTAAAATGGTGAAGATAATTTTGGTATTTCTTCCCTATTTCAAATTCCTCTATTTCAATATGTTGTTTCTTCATTCTTTGTTGACCTGGATTTTGTGATATCATGAATCAATCAAATGAAATCAAAGCTCTTATCTAGGAGTATCCCTTGGATGATAATCATTTTAATGGCCATGATACCATTAATGAATTTCCAAGTATATCAGCAAATACTTGGATTTCTCAAGGAGATCTTCTTATAAGAAATTATTCTTTAGCTTTATATCCCTTGTGTCCTACTGCTTGTAGTGAATTGACTTGTGATGAAAATGTGTCATGCTCATCAAATTTATAATTTCATGAGCTGAATTTCAAATTGAGACAAGGAATTGAGGTCATCCATGATGAAGAAGAAAGAAATGAAATCATAAACTATACATTCCTTGGTTCGGAATTTCTAGTCCTACGTCAATATAATTCTTTAGTTCAAGTTTCTCATGAGGTTTCTTCGATCTATGCATCCTTAGATACATAATTAGAAGAATATTATGACTTTGGTAATCTATTTCTTCAAGTTGAAAAATATGATTAAACCAGTGATATAGATGGATACCATCTAGATAATAGTGATCTTGTTCAAATAACCGATAGTAGTCACCCACATGCAATTTTCAATATGACTGAGTTCTCAAAATATAATTATTCAACATTTGAAAGTTCCAGGACTTGTCAAAGATTTGAGGCACTTCAACTGTCATTGATGGTTATGTCAGTTTCTCACTATCTTGATAGGGTCCTGTTGAAGCCTAGAAAATCTTTGCTTCAAACATCGGGGAAAACCACCCGGTCGGGACCTTAAGACAGCTCCTTTTCCATTTGGTATGGTGGCTCCGACTGGATTTAAAGGACCAGTTTCCTTATAGCTAAATGGATTGGTTTGGATGGGTGGAAATGGGACTAAATTAACTGAAATAAAACTATCTAATTTAAACTAAATACTGGTAAAGAAATTCTAACACTAACCCGGGTAATTATATGTGAATACAACTTAAGATTGTTCCAATTTAACAATAACCATGAAAATGTATTATTATTTAAATTGAAATGTGCAGAAACAAATAACGATAACTATGTTTAAGAAATTAAACAGAGTTGTATTAACATATTGCATTCATCATT